>JAXCLR010000092.1:16562774-16577682 GCA_035584095.1 Annona squamosa
GTTTTAGATGTAAGATTTCAACATAGCTTCATGGGGGATATATTTATATATGTATATAAAATGGAACTTTGAATTTCTTGAATTGAATGCATTCGCTGTATAATTTTATAAATAGAATTGTGCATTAGTATGACTTCTAACTAACAGTAGATGTTGCAAAATATTTATGTGCTCATAATTATAGATTGTATAGACAGACATTTTTCTAGCAAATATTATAGGGCACGATGGAGAATAAATTAAATTATGATTTATCAATATAGGATGGATTCAAGATTTTATAATTAAATTCTAATAAATTATTTTATTCTCTAATAAGATTATTGGAATAAAAAGAGTGAGATTTGATGTAGTATTTATAGATTAAACTAAAGAGCATATTCAAAATTATTGAGAAATAAATGAAAATAGCAAATTATGCTATGTGGATTGTTTGTGGTGGTTCATTTTGACATTTTGACTACTTGCTAGTTATGATGAAATTTTTTCTTTAATTTATTTAATTAAATTTAGTGAGTTAGTTCACCTAATTAAATGTGGATAACATATTATTTTAGTTAGTAAAATATTTAATCGGGTTGAGATAGTTGTTATGATGCTTAAGTGAGAATGGTGTATATAATGCATCATGATTATTACCAAGTGAAACAAAATTGCATATATGGGACTCCGAGGATATGTATATTGGTTTTATTTATTTTCTTGGTAGGTTCTATACATGCTAGAAGATTACTTTAGAATGCCCATTTGTGAATAATGTGTTATTACCTTGATAGGCTATGATATGTCTCTCTATAGACTGTGTGTTGTTTATCCAAAAAGTTATAAGTTTGCTCTATTACGAGTAATGTGGATAACCTTATATATTAAGTTAATAGTTGTTGCATTTCCTATGGTATTTTCATGATATTGTACACTATTACATATGTGGTTTATTTCTTGCATACTAAGTTATTTAATTCATTTGTGAATAATTTAAATTTCAAGAAAGACGAGACTATCTAGTCAATAATGCGGGTTAATGGGCTGGGATGATACAACAGAAATATTTTATTTATTTTTATTTGTTGACTCGTGATAAATTAATAAGAATTATTGACATTACCTCAGTGAATATTTATGATTAATTTTGAATGTTTTTGATTAAAGTATTAATTATTAAATTTATTAAAGTATAACCGGGTTTGTCCGAGTTAGGGTGGTCAACAGCCCAGGATTGGGCCGTGACATCCACTGTCTGCACCGCTCCAACGCTGCTCTGCCAACTGGCGTGACAAGGGTGGTAGACATGCAGGCAACATGCGATTAATCATGGCGGAGCGATCTGCAACGAATGCGCAGCCTCAAACAACGGCAAACCGCAACTCAAGAGCATCAAGCGGAAGAAGGCGGGAGCAACACCTCGTCTCCTTGAGGTAAAAACTAGCTAACATAGCGCAGCAGATCAAAGATTTGCAAGCAGGAATGAACCTTCTTCTCGATTCTTCTAAGAAAAAGTCTCGGCACGCATATCGGCGATTGTACATACGCGGGCGGGTGCATACGACCATTTTTTTAATTTTTTTTTGAGGGGGGTGGGTCCAGACGGAGTTGTAGATGCCCATGGCGTTGGTTCTGGAGGTGTAGAGGGCGGCGTGGAAGACACCAAAGGCGCATGAGACTTTGACGGTCCACACAAAGAATTTGTCGGCGACAATGCAGAGAAGAGGCGGGCGGGCGTCGGAGACGAGGGAGGAGATGAGGTGGTGGAAGGGGGGCTGGAGGTACTGGCAGAGTGCTATGGGGAGGAGATTTGGGCGCGTGAGAGGAAGTGGGTGTGGTCGATTTTGGGGAGGAAGTCGTGATCGGAGCTGTTGAAAAGGAGAGAGCGGAGACGAATGCTGGGATTGAACAGAAGAGGGGGCAGAGTTTGAGGAGGTTGGCGGGGGTGGTGACGATGGCGAGGGAGAGGGAGAGGGAAGGGTAGCGAGAGGAGGGTAAGAATGCGAGGTCGAGAAAGGGGTTGAGGCAGCCCTAGGCCATGAAGGGGAAGAGGACTATAGTACCTACTGCAGCTTCTGCCATGGTGGTTGGTTGGGGTAGAGCAAGGAAGGGAGCACGAGTATGGAAGCTTTTCTAAGTCCGGTGGGAGAAGGCTTTCGATGGTGGGGTGCGTGAGGGGAAAAGGAAGGCTAATGCATTGCCAGACTTGAAGAAAAGTGAAATATGGGTTTGCAGCTCGCAGTCGTTGCCACCGAAACACGCGAGGGTGTTTCCAAAAATTAAATAATAATGGAGGTCATATATAATTTAGGTAAAATTATATAATGGTCATATGCAATTTATGAAACTATATAGGTATATTTGTAATTTTAATTAAACTATGTGGATATATATGTAAATTAGCATAGTTTTTAACATGCTGTCAAGAAGTTAATACCAAACAGCCCATGAGATAATCAAGGCCGTCGTCTAACGATTGCTATCATCTTGACCGTCGAATGTACGGCCAAGATTATCGCGCCTCTGGAAAGAATCCCTCTTGCTGTTCCTATTGCCGAGCAGCAAAGTCACGCAAAAGTGTCCGCTCAACAAACCCAGAACACACACTGCCATTATAAAAACTCACAACCCAATCGAACACTCTCCGCCATCATAAAACCAGATCTTCCGAAGTAGCTCCTCTGCCATACACTCTCAGGAAGGTCGGTTCTCTACTCTTCTTAAAACCCTCGATTTTTTCATTTCCTTAGCTGAATTCTTGCACTTGCACTCGATCCGCTGCATAGATTTTCCCTTGAGCTCCGCAACACATGCGATCCCTCCCGCTATGCATGCGGAGGAGATCCTAAAAAAGCGAATTTTTCGCCTGTTCTCGATTGGATTTCTCACTCGATCGACTTATCTGCAAAATGTTGTTTAAATGCGATTTAAACGTTTCCGGTTAGATAATCTCTATTTTATTTTATTTTTTGTGTGGACTTGATCTCTCTTCTTCAATTTCAATAAGAAAATCGATTTGTAAATTTGCGTTGGAATATCCTTCATTTGAGAGTTTCAGCTTTTGATGAGTCTCTGTGAATTTGTGGAAAGCCTTATACATTTTCCGCGGAAGTACACGAACCGTCGTCCCGGTATAGAAAGTTAATGAAGATGATGGACCACCTGTGTTCAGTGCTCTGGCAGTGCACTACAATCCATACACATATATTAAAATACAGTGAAAGGACAACTGATATTACGAACATTTACAACTCTCGTGCTGTAGAGGGGACTATTTTTAAATTTTTATGTAAACCTTCACAAGAGGAAATCTGTACTACCCTAAACCAGGAGAATTTAAATGAAGGGAGATGAAATTCCCACATGGCAGCAGCCCATTTCAAACTTGAATGGCTTGGGATTATGCCAATGCCCAAGACCAACTGCACTGCCAGCCGTTGGTCTTTCACTTTACAATTTTGCTACCATTGTTTTGGCAAGCTAGCATATATCATGAATGTTGCCAGTTATTTACCAAAAAAAAAATTTAATCCAGTAGAAATTTATGAAATTATAATTCATTTGAAATACATAATTAATTTCGATAATATAGTATAAAAAATTTAATTGAGCAAATTAACTATTAATAATAGGAAATTATCTATTATAGTAGTTCTTGTATAGGAAAAAATAGTTTTCCTAATATTACATAGAAAATAACTTAAAATACAAATAATTATATTATAGAAATATTTCTCACATTTTATATTTTAAATGTATTTTTTGTTTAATTGTAATATTATAAAAATTTTAAATTATTTATTGTGGCAACTTTCAAAATTTTACTAACATGAATGAACCTATTTAATTTAATAAAAATATTAAAAATTTTACTATAATATAAAAGTCTCAAAATTTTAATGCTAGAAAATATTTTTTACATAAAAAAATGTCAATTTGTGAAAATTACTCTTTAAGTTTACCTTATTTGATTTTAAAATTTTTGTTTTGAATACTTGCAAAAATAACTTTTCAAGTTTTTTTTTATCTGTATAGTATTATTATCGTGAAATCACATTACAATTGGGCACAAGAAAGACAATAAGCTTTTACATTTTTGTACAGAAGATAATAATTTTTTATGGAGAGCATACACTTTTTAGCATTTGAATCTTAAGTGCGTGTTCCAAGCCATACAAAATTCTTGGATTGATTTTATATCATCGTTCCCAAAATAGTTTTTCAATTTCTAAGGCAGTTTTTTCAATTTTCAATATAACTTTATTTATTTCCAGTATACATCATTAGGGAACGTTTGTTAATGTGTAAAATTATAGGATTGTGGGAAATGGTAGGAAATGGAAAAGAGAATATTTTGAAAAATGTGTGATTGATAGGAAATTATAAATGTATAGTTTGAATAAATAGGTTTGTTGTATGTAGTTGGTAAGGAAAATGATTAGAATGTAGAGATAAAGTGAAAAAAATAGTGGGAGTGATGGAGTAATGATTGGTTTTAGAAAATCAAATACCATGGAAAAACCATAGTTCCAATATTTATATGCTACCAAACGTTCTCTTACATTCTTATCTTAGATACAAATTCTATTTAAGAATTTTGTATGACTTGGAACATGAAAGTCACCGGCACTCATCCAAACCTTACTCATGTAAACCGTTGGGCATTGCCGTGGTTTACAATTACCTTCCAAGTTTTAAAGTTATGCAAATATTACCCATGACATTTTGGTTAATTTGAAAAATAAACGACTGTTACGTCAAAACGAAAAAATGACCGTTGTATGTTTAATTGTTTAGGTTATTTTTGTAAAATTTCAAAACTATAAGGATTATTTTTCCAAATATCTGAATTATGGGTAAATTACGATTAGACAAAATTAGAAGGTTATTTTGCAAATGACCCTCAAATTTCAAATCCCCTGCCCCTAACGCTATGCCTGTACATGCCGCCGCGTTTTCATTTGCCCTTTTTCCATTTCTAGCGAATCCGCTTCTTCCCTCCACATCGACGGCTATTCTCCGGCACCGGCAGTCCAGCACCAGTTGTGGTGGTCCTGAATCGACGGTGCCTCCCCTCCGGTAGCGGCAGCGAGCTCCAGCAGCGTCGTCGAAACTTCGTCGGCGGCAGTCATCCGTCACCCACAGCGAGCTCCGCCTCCAGCAGGGAGAACCGTCTTCATCATCTCTCCTTGTCAGCAGTCAACAGTCCGTCATCTTCAAGATCGGCTTCCTAGTTTCCTCCCTGTTTTCATTTCATAGAATTTGTATTAATTTTGTTGTCCTTGCCACTATCTACACGGGTCGGTCCTTCATCTTCAAGGTCGGATTACCTACTTCTTCCCTGTTTTCATTTCAACACGTGTGTAATTATTTTAATTATTAACTTATTGTTATGCTTGCTACCATTTGTAATTATTATAATTATTAACCTGTTGTTGTGCATGCCGCAATCCCATTTTGTTCTCTCTTTGTCAGAAGTGTTGTAACCTGATATCGAATATTCACATTGTTGTTTTATATTTAATTATTTAGCTGGCGAATTTTTTTTCTTTTCTTTTTCCTCTGCAGTCTCTGTTTCTCGCTTAATCGACTCAATTGCGAAATGTCGTTTAAATGTGATTTAAACGATTCCGGTTAGATAATGTCTATTTTATTGTTTTTTTGTTGAATAAATCTATCGTCGTCAATTCCTATATTCCATTACTAAGAAATTCCGATTTTTAATTTGCTTGGGAAGTCCTTCATTTGAAAGTTTTAGCTATTGATTAGTCGCTCTGAATTTGTGGTGCTTTTTCCGTGAACTGTTTGGAAATCGGGAGTCTGCGGCAGGGCTGTTATGCTGCTTGGATATCTTAATTCTTTTGGAATTTCCAGAATGTTACTTCTTTTGATTCGTTGTATATGTAGTTTACATATATTGCTTCCATCTTCTGCAGACCGCAGTAGATCTTGTGTTTGGAGTGGGATCTTGCCATGGCTCCAGCAGCAGTTTCAGATAACATAAAGCCTCGAGGTACATGGGAATCTATTTTTTTGTCCCGTCAATCACACCAGACCACATATATGAGAAATTGATTTGGGGATATTGCAATTGAGAGTAAGCTGCAGTTCTTGGGATTGCTTTGAGAATGTGGACTGTGCCAGCAGTAATCTGGACTGTTCATCAGGTCATGCACCCATTTAATCAAGTGGTCGATCTCGATGCCCAGCTCTCTTTTAATCGCTCTTTCATTCTTAATAGTTTTGCTTGACCAGGATTAAGGACTGTCCACATCTCAACTTTTTCAGTGCGTATGATTAGAATATTTCCATCAGCGTGACTTTTCCACTCTGTGCAGTCAACGACTGGACTGCAGAGTCAAACCTCCTGTCAGGAATGTTTTTCTGAGGCCAAATCTTGCCGATCCCATGCATTCCTTGAAGCTTTGACAGCTTGGCTGATATTCCATAGATGTGTCTGATGGCTGATATTCTTAAGATGGTTAAGTGTAATAATTTAATTAAGGGTCACAATATAACAAAATGCATATGGATGAAAAACTCCCCTTAAGCATATTAAAAGTTTCAAAAGTATTGAAGGCATCAGTGGAATATCTCTCACTGAAGGCATGAAAAGAGCATTTGTCCTTAGTTGAAGCCGCCCAGATCCACTTGTTTTTACTATATTTTAGGGATATAGCCTGTGTAAAGATTTGTCTCCTTTGGAGTTAGCAATGAATTATTTGAAAGTTACAATCAGTACTTGTTGTTCTAGACCTAATATAGTTTCTGTGTTTATCTTGAAATTGCCTCCAATGGTTCTTTGTTTCAGATGTATGTGTGGTTGGTGTTGCCCGCACACCAATTGGAGGACTTTTGGGCACTCTTTCTTCCTTATCAGCCACTAAACTTGGGTCTATTGCTATTGAAGGTAAGATTGTCTCATTTCTGACTTTCTGCTATTTCTGTCCTTATCACTTCTGTAACCTATGGCTTTCCATATTTGTGTCTGATTTATTATCTTTCTTGTACTTATAGCTGCCATTAAAAGGGCAAACATTGATCCTGAACTCGTACAAGAAGTCTACTTCGGAAACGTTTTGAGTGCAAATCTGGGCCAGGCACCTGCCAGGCAGGCTGCATTAGGAGCAGGACTATCTCACAAGGTCATCTGTAGTACTGTACATAAGGTCTGTGCATCAGGAATGAAAGGTATACACCATGACCACCAATATAGGTTTCCTTTGGAGATTCCGGAATAAGCAATGTGCTTCTTGTTTCACAGCAACAATGCTTGCTGCCCAGAGTATCCAGCTGGGTATAAATGATGTCGTTGTGGCTGGGGGTATGGAGAGCATGTCAAATACTCCAAAGTATTTAGCAGATGCAAGGTTAGTATCTACGTTTTTACTGACTACTTAACTAGTTCAACTATTCACAATTATGCCTGCAAGTTTTTTTTTTTTTTTTTTTTCCCTGAGAATTGTGACTGTTGCTGCAAATGAAGGCTTAGCATCTACATACATCCTATGCAAGGCGTGACCTTGATTATTCACTTGCTCTGTTATCTACTGATTGATGAAAAATGTTTTTCGATCTCAAGAAAATTTTGACTAACAATTAAATTTTGTAATTAACCTAATTTTTCTACGAACAAACAGAAAAGGATCACGATTGGGACATGATACTCTTGTTGATGGAATGCTCAAAGATGGTCTTTGGGATGTTTATAATGACTGTTCCATGGGAAACTGTGCTGAACTTTGTGCTGATTTTCATGGAATTTCGAGGGAAGAGCAGGTGCCATTCTTTATCTCTATCTTTCATTGGTCTTCATTTCAATGACTATGAGCCTTGTCAATTCATTTGTAAGATGCAGATTTGATAAATTTAATTTAAGGTTTCTGTTTATAATTCAGGATGTGTATCTTTCTGATCAAATATCACATGTGTACCGCGTACATGTCATGAAGAACCATGTGATTATATTAGTTATTTCAGTATATGGATGTTTGATTGCTGAATTTTTTTTAAAAATTATTATTTATATGAGAAATATCAATTTCATGATAGGATGTGATTTGTTTCTATAATTATTATATTAATATATGTTTTTGCTGTTTCAATCTGCCACACCTGTGCTAAACATGTTGTTTTGAATTGATGGGCAACAACTATCTGTGTAACTAACTGCATGCTTTTTACAGGATTCTTATGCGATCCGAAGCTTTGAGCGTGGTATTGCTGCTAAAGATAGTGGTGCCTTTGCGTGGGAGATTATTCCTGTTAGTTCCCCAGTTCTTTAAAATTGATAGTTGGGATTGCTACAGTGATTAAATTTGTCTGCAAATACTCAATTGTGGACTAGTACCACAGGTCTTTGCTTAAACTAGGACTAGTACCATAAGTCAGTGACATATTCAGATTCTCAATGCTCCTTAAATTGGTGGATGCTTCACGATGCCAAGCTTGCATATAGTGCAGAAACAACAATGATTGGTAGTCTATACTGCGTCATGGTGATTTAATCTGAAGTCCATATCCCACACATCAGACATTTTCGGGTTTTCAATCTGGTCAAGTGGCCTTTTCACAGAGTCCACAGACAGGTGGCTGGACAGTTATATGATAGCTTTTTCTCTATCTATGATGCGTTGGCTACAGGTTGCCATTCCTGGGATTCAATCTTAGGACCGAGAGTTATTTTTACATTGTCATGGTGATTCAGAGTTTGCAATAGCTCAAGAGCTAATATGCACTACAAATTATTACCTGTCCGTGGATGCCTAACTTAGGTAACAGATTCAAATTCCTTAGTAGGCAAATGTCACACTCATTTTATTTCAATAGAGGTTAAGAAGGAAACCTCTACACGGTTATAGAAAAAACATGTAAATATTACAGTGTTCTAGAAAATTCTTGAAAGGAAGAGTGTATAGAACTCTAGAGTCTTCTAAGCTTTTCTTGAATCCTTTAGGATTTCCAAGAAGATCAAGGTGTTTTGGGAGAACTTTAGAAAATTCCAAAGAGGAGGTGTGAAGATTCTAGAGAGCGATTTTAACTGTCCATCTAAGTACATTTGTCATGATTTGGTGAACTTAAGGGCGAGGGCTGAGCCTATAAATAGGAGAGAGAGCTCATTTGCTCCATCCAACCTCTAGGAGTGAGTTCTCGTGTAGCCTTGTAGCTATCTTGTAAAAGCCTTTAAGTAATACAAGTCCTTTCCCCTAGTGCCTTCTCCGCTTTGCTCACTACCTCTCTACTATCACTTCCTTAAGTGCTTGGTTTGGGTTAGGCTGACTTAGTCCTCACAAGAGTGTGCGCACAAGTTCCGGGTTGTAAAGTCCCAGCTTGTGCAAAAAGCTGTCAAGATTTGTTGCAAGTTCTTGCTAACAGTCTTCTCTTGATCATGCAGGTTGAAGTTCCTGGGGGAAGAGGAAAGCCATCAGTTCTTATAGATAAAGATGAAGGTCTGGGAAAGGTATCTACAAGTTGATGACTTCATAAATAATGCTCACAGTCATTGTCATCTTTGGTTTCATTCTTTAGCTTTATCCTTGATTCCCAATTAGTCCATTATGTGAATCTTTTGCCACAGTTCTCTCAATTTCCTTATGTCACAACTCACAAAACATATCCTGAGTTATGCAACATCCATTTGTTTTTTGTACTCGGCCTTTCTTTAGAACAATCTTGGGCAAACTCATTTCCGCTGAAGTTTTTGGCCTTTGTTGACTAAGCTATCTAAGAATCTGTAAAAATCATTTCATTAGCAACTGGCAACACTTATATGTACCTTCGAGTATGTTTTGCTGGCGATGTATGTCTGATCACTATTTGAACCTCAACAACTGATGGACGTATTGTTTTTTGACTGCCGAAAATTCTTCTCCATAGAGTATTGCCTATTTGCCTTGTCTATTGAATTTACTTAGGTCTCATTGAAAAGATGCAGCAAAATGTCTGGTGAGTTTAAAAAGAAAAAAAGAAAAAAAACAAGAAAAGGAAAAGAATATGTGCTGTGAAACTCAGGTTAAAGCTGTAAAATCCGTGTTGCAATGCTTCAGTAATTTTCTGTCTATTTCTTCTAGTCCTTTTTCCAGCATGTTTGGATGTTCAGGTCAGCACAATGATCTAGAGCTTGCCAACTTTAACTCTATTTTCATTGTAGCTTGTTAATGGCCAACTCCACCGACAATAACATTCTGTCTTTTCATGCCAGTTTGATCCCGTAAAACTTAGGAAGCTTCGGCCTAATTTTAAGGAGAATGGTGGTTCTGTCACTGCAGGGAATGCTTCTAGCATAAGGTAAATTTTGAATATGCTTGCTAATTAATTCATTTGACAGATGGATGTTTTCCTTAGATATTATGTTTGCTATTTTTATCCTTTACATCTCCTATCTCACTGAAAAAGCATACGATTTTCATTAATTTTAAAAAAACATATGATCAAGTTTTAAGAAAATTAATATGGCAAGTAATGAAAAAGAAAGAAATTAATAACAGATCATTGAAAAAGAAAAAACAACAATAAATGCGTTGATGCTGTTAGAGGCATGTGTGAGAGGGCTATAAAAATGTGAGGACTTTTAGTGGAGATATGCATAAATTGAGGATAGCAGAAATGGGAATGTTAAGGTGGCTAAGTGGTAAGATAAGAAAAGATAAAATGAAGGCAGTAAAAGAATGAGGTGAAAAATAGACTGAGATGGTTTGGTCATGTTAAGGTGAGGCTTGAAATGACAATGGTTAGGATAGTTGAGTTTATTCAAACACTAGGCAGTAAAAGAATGAGAGGAAGACCCCAGAGAAGATGGCTGAAAGTAATTAAACAACATATGAAAATATTAAAAATTACTGAAATTTTAATTATTGATCGTCAAGAATGGCGCAGCAAAAACCCATGCAGCTGACCCCACTTAGGTGGGAAATGGCTTATGATGATGGTGGTGATCTCTTATCACACCGAACTACAGTGACATGTTAACTTTGAATCTGGTTTGTCTGCCATAGCTACTGATTTCAGTTCGGCAATTCTTTGCCATAAGTGTAGTACCCATGGGAAGAAACTTCTTTGAAACATGAACCTGGAGCAGTGCAAAGTGGTAATTTGTTTAAAACACTAATTTTTCTTGCTGACATTTATCACATTTCATACAAAATCATGTTCAAAGTATCCCTTAAACAGATGTCTCCAGATTTAGGTGTTGGTAATGAAATGTACCTTCAAGGATTTGCGATTTGGGGATAAACCCCATAGTTTGCGCAAAGTCCTCGTGACATAGTATTAATTGTCTACCATCCTCAACATTTCTATATCCAAGTTGCCTAATTCCGTTCTTCTGGCCACCGTTAATCTCAGATGGGTAATAATACTCTTGTGAGTGATGAGGATTTATTTAGAAGAGACATGTTAAACTTTTTCTGACATTTTGGATACTTATGGATTTGAAGCCCCTTCCTTTTCCCCCTTGGACAGTGATGGTGCTGCTGCATTGGTCTTGGTGAGTGGAGAAACAGCACATAAACTAGGACTGCAAGTGATTGCAAAAATTACAGGATATGCTGATGCAGAGCAGGTATCTTCTCTAAGGATTGCTGAAGCCTTTGTTTTTTTTTTGTTAATTTTGATGTCATATAGATTCGAATGCTAAAAGGCAGTGCATATCTCCCAAATTCAGTGAAGAAATAAGTAGGTCATTGGATACCTGCATTAATTTATTGCCGATTTAGTTCACTTTTTATTTGCATGAGTTCTCTTTTTTCAAGGAAACCTGATGTTCAGAACAGTTGCCTGAACTTGTGTTGATCTTGTTTCTTTTTTCTTACATGCTATGTTTTCCCTCTTCGGAAGTCTAACTGGATGCTAAAACTTGGATCTGCATGCAGGCACCTGAGTGGTTTACAACTGCTCCGGCACTTGCAATACCCAAGGCTATTTCAAATGCTGGTTTGGAAGCTTCTCAAATTGATTACTACGAAATAAATGAGGCATTTTCTGTAAGTGGTTGTTTGTTGGTGGTGGTTTAAGAATTGATTGGCCATGAAGCAGAAAGATGCAATTGATCTGTCATGAAGCAGAAAGTTTTAATGGTTCTTTCTTATACTTCTTTTTCCCCTCCTGTCGGTATGCAGGTTGTCTCTCTTGCAAACCAGAAGCTTCTGGGATTAAATCCTGTAAGTTATTTGTTTTTTTCCCAGTTTCTAATTCTTCCTTATGCCTTCTTTTGAGGGTATTTGTGATAGTTCAAGGTGTAAATTCGTGGGTGTCTTATAATATCTAACTATATAATTTCTATTCTTATACCATACTTGGCTCTTATACTGGTGTATTGTGAAGTAGTAACCCCGAGCAAGTGGAGCACCTATCATATCTCATACCTGATCAATTGTTATTAAATACCAAAACTGGTAAACTGTCAGCTTGATTTTACCATTATCCAATGGCAGGATCACAATAAATGCAAATATGTAGCTTTGTACTTGGAGAGTTGGAGTTGTTAAGCTCAGATGCTCTGATCATGTGATTTTTCATTAACCTTTATTAATCCATTTTTCTCGTTTGCCACGATATGCTGTGTCCATGTACAGGATAAGCTTAATGTTCATGGTGGTGGTGTGTCCCTGGGACATCCTCTTGGCTGCAGTGGAGCCCGCATTTTGGTTACCCTACTGGGGGTATAAACTTCCTTCTTGTACTATTAACTCTTGTGTATGGGGGGAAAATCCTTCTTACAGTGGTTTTGTCCTTGGTTCACTTTTAGGTTGCTTGTGGAGCATTTTCAATGAGTTGCCCTTTTTGCCTTATATCACTACCTTTGTAATCAAAATGGCAATGAGTTTCTGATCTGCAAGTCAAGATCAAGTCACTTCATAATTAGTTGAAGCTGCATCCTCGAAAATTTATCCATCTGTGGATGCTAGAAATATCATTTCAATGCAATAATTTCTCCTTTGGGTGACCCAATAATTATGTGCCTATTTGATAAGCTAAGCACAGTTTCCTATGGTTTCCCAAAAATGACTAAGCTCCATCTGTTTTTCTTCATTAAATCAAAACCCGCATTTCCATTTTTACTTTTCTTAACAATAAAGAGAAAAAAAAGGAGAAAATTTATTTTGTTGCTTTAAAATAATGTTCAAAAGGGGAAAGAAATCAATTCAAGACTTTGTTAGAGAGGCTATTATAGCACTTGCATTACAGAGTTTAGAAGATATTTACAGGGCATCAGAAACGAATAGAAAAAGACCATAAAAAAATGAAGGTTAATCAAGGTTCTTGAGTTCTTCCTGTTGAGGAGGACTCTATGTGGGAGGTGTAACTGTTCTTTCTAGGTGCAATCCAACACTTTCTTTATGATTTGACAGGTACTGAGACAAAGAAATGGGAAACATGGAGTTGCTGCTGTGTGTAATGGTGGAGGAGGGGCATCTGCTGTTGTCTTGGAGCTCATGTAAGGTTTTTAAATTTGGTAAGATTCACAAGCTCTGCATCATTTAAAAACAGAACTTCAAATTTTACTCTATTGTTGATAAAATTTTCAATTATTTTTGAGGGCTTCAATTTGTCAGTCTGCTTTTTTAGAAAAAGGATAAAAAGAAAAGAGAGAGAGAGAGAGAGAGAGAGAGAGAGAAGTAATTTTTTTTCTTTTCTTTGTCCTTGCAGGCCAACCATTAGAGCAGAACCTTCCTTGTTAAGAGAGTAGGATATACTCGACCTTGTTGTGATATTTTATTTTATTTTATGTTGTAATAAAATTGGGTGATAAAAGCACAGTTGATAGTCCTTGTGCTAGTTTGTTTTGTTTTATTTCATTTTGTTTTTGGTTTTTTGTTTTTTTAAATAAAAGGCGCAGTGAACATTATCGAGAAATACAAGCTTCTCATTTTATCTCCATCTTGTTCTAGCCATTTGTGTGTGTGTGAATGAGACGGAATAGTGCAGAAGTAGAGGATTTGTGATACCTAGAGTTATAAGTCATGCACTTTCGAAATTCGACGGGGCTATTGCAATTCGTAGCTCAACGAGCTCCAAATTTTCCAGTGACATTTACCGACGACGAAAGAAGTAGATGCTAATGGTAGAGAAATAAAAGGACTAGGAGCGAAATTCCCATGATTGGAGTGTTCTCAGAAGAAGCTATTACATTAACCCCAAATATTGAAAATGAAAATCCATGAAACCCATAGTAGTGCTGGTGGCTTCGTACACAGAGGATTTAATCCTTGTATCACGTTTTACATTGTAGACCGGAATGCTTCTATAAATATTATCTTTTATGTAATCTTTTTTATTTTGAATATTTTAGTAGTTGATGGAAAATTTACTTTATTTATTGTATTTAACATCGTTCCTAGCATTGTGGAAATTCTTTTACTTGTTTAGTATTATTGTGTGCAACACTCATCTATAAATGTATAAAATAAACTTAATAAAATTATTTAATGTTAAATATCAATTCTGAAGTTATATTTTTAACCTCTAAAATATTATTTCTATCTCAATAAATGATTCTATAAAATTTTATTACATTTTAATAATTAAATGAGTTTAAGTATTTTTTTCAATATATATATATATATATACTTGTTTTTGAGCAATTGTGGCCCAAGTATATATTTGATTTGGATGAAATTAGGTCTCTTAAATAAACATATAAAGTTAAATACAATAAATGAATTGGATTTTCTATCCAGCATTAAAAATTTTAAATTCAAAGAGGTTACATAGAATCACTTTTATATAGTCAGATTACGCAGAATTGGGATTGTATATTAACTTCAAGTTTGTTAACAAAAAGTTCGCCAAAATATTCATGACAAATGATCTTTTCAGACTGGTCGGAAATCTCCGACCGGTCAAAAAATTTATTTTTTTATTTTTTTTTTGAAAAATAATTTTATAAACTTGTTAATCTAGTTATATTTAATTTATAAATCAAGTT
>JAXCLR010000092.1:16587255-16608500 GCA_035584095.1 Annona squamosa
TAATAGATTTTATTTATAATATAATTATAATATGTCAAACATGTATTCAAAGATAAATATAAATAACATAAATATACAAAATATAAAAAATATTGTTTAAATATTGTATATAATACGTTTTATAATAAACACACGAAATTTGAAATTAGGCTCAGGTTAACTTAAACGGTAACTCTATTATATTTATAAATCAGGTTTGGATTGAAAAAAAAATAAATTTCAAACAGGGTTTGGATTGAAAAAAGAAAAACAAATTCAAACATTATTAGAGATAGAGTTCGGTGGGCCGAGTTCGAACTCAACCGAGCCCAATTGCAAGCTCATGAATAAGAAGGCCACTACCTTCCTGCCTCATAATTAAATCACACGCACCCACATCGGCCGGTCTCGGGATTTAAGCACTAAGAACAAATTGTGACATTCGGCTGTGAAATGGCTACTTTGGAACTACTCGACAGCGGAGTTGCTCACCAATTACTTTAGAAAATGATTAGTCTTTTTCGAGATATTTTTATTCATGCCTATGCTTTTTTACACAATTTTTATTGCTATGATTTAAAATTTATTGCAAATATGCTTATGACAAATGTTGATCTTTTGGATTTTTGAAAAATACAGATGCTTTTTTATAACTCTAAACCATCAAGTGTGTTTATTAATATGAATTTAGTTAACATGCCGGGAATCATCTTGATTAGACACTAAGTGGTCCCTAATAACTATAAATTATTTTAACATTCGTTATGGAGAAGTAATTTTATTAGCCTTGGTTAAACAAATGTCTATTTTAGTCTACTTTGAAAAACTTATTTTAAATATTTTTAACTTTTAATTATGATGAATAATTATGTTAGCCTAGACTAAGCAAATGTCTCACTTAGTTTATCTCACAAAATCTATTTACAATGTTTTTTTCCATACATTTGTTTATTTAAATATGTTTATTATATAAACCAAGTTTCACTATTTTTGGATGTATATGTATTTTTTTTAGATTTTTAAACATATATATGTACATGTGTTTTTAAAATACTTTTATCTTTAAAAATCTAAAAAAAATAGGTTCATATCCAAAAATTGTAAAACTCGAGTTACGTAATAAATACACTTAGATATATAAGTATATGAAGAAAAAACAGAAAAATGTATTGTAAATGGATTTTTAAAGTAGGCTAGGCGAGACATTTGTTTAATTCAGTATAACAAAATCACTTCTCTTTAATTATGGCCTACCACGATATTCAATTAAGATGATTTTTGGTATATTAATTAAATTCACATTGATAAACACAATCAATAGTTTGAATGTATAAAAAGCATCCTAATTTTAGAAAAAAAAAATGAAGGGTTCATAAATATTTTAAAAATTCAGAAATATATTTACAGTAAACTTCAAAACACAGGCATAAAGCATAGTTTGTTTGAAAAATCAGAGGGGTATATATATATATATATTATCTTGTCATCAATCTTAAAAAGACTAGGTATCTCATGAAGGTGTAATCTCAGGTAACGAGGCTATTACCTTATATCCAACATGAAACCATGAACTCCCACTAACACTTTCATCATGCGGTGACAGAAAACGACTACTCTTTAGCTGGCCATCGTCCCTCACCACGCGTCTGCGTTGAGGGCCGTTTTCCGCAATGCCGTCCAATTCATATAGGATGCTGATTCGTTTTCAAAAGAGGCAAAAGTTTGGTTGATGGGATAGTCGTTCTCATCTGCTATTTGTCATCGGAGCTCTTGGAAATGGCGGACAGCAAAAGCAAGTACCTGGAGTCGTTTGAAGCAGAGGACAGGCTCCTACCTTGCACGTGCATTGTTGTTAGGATCGAGGGCTGCGACTTCAGTCGGTAATTGCTATCAACATTTGAGGTCTCGAATTCGTAAAACGTAGGGCAGGTCGTGTCAAATGCTAGGCAGTCTTGACAATTGACTATGGAATTCCTCCTCAAACTCGATCAAAATTGAGGAAGAGGCGATTGGCTACTCTAGGAGTGAAAGCTGGCCATAGATTTCTGGGTAGAAAAATCTTAGAGAATACAAGTAAAGCATATTTTGAATGAATCTGTCACAGGGTGTTCTTGTCAGGATGTTCATTAGATTCTTGGTACTCTTTCTCATTTTTCTGCTGATCACTATCTGAGATATTCAACACATGGACTTTTGTAGCATGCTACCTTTAGTTGCACAGCTTCCATTTTCTTCGTGGATGCTTGTAACTCATTATGGATGATTACGTTTTCTGAAGTCCACGACTTCGACAAGCCCAGCCATGAGAAAGCGTTGAATCTTATCCATCCATGTGCAATTACAGTTCTAGAGAAATTTCTAGACATAGTTTTTGCATATGCGTGGTGCTGGCAATGAGCACAGGTACTTTCATTTCTTCACTCATGAATGATGAATTCAACATTTGTATTTTTGCTTAGTCTTGCCAGTTTGTTCCCTGTTGATTTCAGACAATACAAATAAAATATGCACCAGATTGTTTCTCATGATCTGGTGGTTAACTGCCATATTCATATGTGTTGATTCGAATTTCTAGTCATTTCATGTCTAACTGTTTTCATTGTCAAAGTTTCTATGGTAACGCTGTTGCGGATAGATCAAGGTGGTGCCTTTGCTGATCTTTGAAATGACAAGGGGATTGATTCTGGTGCAAATGAGATGTGTTACGCGTAAAGAATTCCTGGGTTTCACACTCGGGCATTGGACTATAGAGATATCAGCTGGCTGGTATAGTTTCTCAGGTTTTCCCTTGTTTCAACTCCATTTTAGTCTCCCTATGTTGTCATTAGCTAAACTTTCTTATCAAATATTCTTTGCATATTGGAAAGCTATGTTTCTTTGTAGTTTATAATATATGTAAGTGAAAATATTATTATGTCTGATGACTTCTAGTCATTACATTAATTCGGACTGTAGGTGACAGACATTGTTGGTGGTGGTGTTCGATGGAAATATTATCTTGATCACATGATGATGTCCCTTCGTGACAATGAGAATAAATTCAGGGGCATGGAGCCACTTCTCTTGCACAGGTATGTTATTTGAGCACGTTCTTTGTCGTTGGATCAGAATTTGATCGAACTATATCTTGTTCTCTATCATATAGAATGGTCTCCCAACTATTCGCATCCTCCAAGAAAACATTCATGCCACGCTTTTTCTAAAATATTTCTCAAATGAGTTTCTAGCGAGCTCTCTAGTGATCTTCATGACTGCAGTGATTCTGGGATTACCCTATTCTTTTGGTTGCCTCTCGTGGTTGTTCCTCCTGCAGATGATTCTGAAGGGCCACACATCACCACAGAAAGCTATAGAGGAGGAAGTAGAGGATAACCAGAAGGAACAAGACACAACCCCATATGGGAGATTCTGATGAAGAACCCACGGTGATTGTTTGGGCCGTTTTGCTTAGCATTTTATATTCTCTTTCATCTGCGTTGTGCTATTTCTAACTCGTCATTGCGGAGTACGTGGAAGCAACGTACCTTAAAGATGGGCTAGCTTTGTTAGAGCAAATTGCTGTTTCAAAAATCGTGCAGGTGGATCTTGTTGCCAATGCTATCATCCTACTCATGGTCCCTGGAGTAGGCGGACATCAAAGCTAGGAAGACCGAACGCTGTCGTCGGATTTTGGTGCTGCTAACAAAACCACAGTAACACAAATTGTGGGAGGGCCGTATACATGTAATTTCTGCTGTTACTGTATGTAGCATGTGTATTTAACCCTGTCAGGTATAGGAAATGAAAACAGCCAACCATGGACTGTTCGTAGCTTAAAAAGATAAATGCTCATGAAGCGAATGCTAACCATCCAAGCTGTGCGTCAGAACTGACCTTTCAAAGGAAATCATCTGTGGTATGACTTTTGTATCATTCTGTTCCAGTTGTTTATCTCACCACGGAACTATATTTTCTTTCTTTTTGATTACAGGGTGATTGTTTACCTAGAGAACTTTCCAAAATAAATTTTCAAATATTCTATTTTTCTATTATTTCTTCGTCTCTTCCTATCCATACATGTGGGGGTTGTTTGGGAATGTGAAAGAGGAAAAAATTGTGGGATGGGGTGGAATGAGAAAATAGAATATTTCTAAAATTGTGTGATTGATGTAAAATGATAGAGGTGAAATTGTAATAAATATGTACGATAGAGAGTAGCTGATAGAAAAAATGATTAGAATATTAGAGTAAAGTGAAAAAATATGGTTATTATTTGATAAATGATTGTCTCAAAAAACATTATCTCAATTCATCTGATGAATTACCAGGAATACCCAATGCCAAATGTCTCTTTAACCTAATCTATTTTATCTTGATTTTCTTTTCTCCTCTTCTTTACTTCTACTATATCATATCATTTTTTCCTATTTTTAAAAATTTTACATCAAAAAATTTTCATTGAAAGTTTTGTTACTTTTCAAATACATCTTATATTAAAAAAAAAATCCACCATCAAGTTAGGAACGTATCATTTAGGGCTCATCTTGATGATAAAATTAAAATCAAATGGTTACATTGTTTGATATTTTTTGTCATGACACTAAAAATCATTTCAATTGGATTCTTCGGTAGGTCGCACCTACTTAGAAATATATAGAGGCTATCTTGGCGCACTTTAAAGTAACCAAGTTCCCACAAAAGTTTGCCCCTCACTTGGATGATAAAAATTGAAAATTATTTGTTTATTATAACACCCATACATTTGAAACTTGGATTGGATGATCGGTAACTATGGAAAAATACATAATTATCGGTAAATTACGAAAAATGATTATACTCAACCACAGATGCATTAAATTGTATGTGGAAGAAAGCTAGAATTATTTCATTCGATCTGCCTCTCAATTTTATTTATGCCCTTCTTTCGATCTACCTCTCATTAAGAGTAGTGAGATGGATAACCATTTACCGCCAGCCTTAGGTTGGCCTAAAAATATTTAGCTGCAGTGTTGAAAATGGGCTCCACATGATGATAAAATTATAATCTACTCTACATATTGTAATTAAAATAATGTATTCTATTACCATATCAAACTCATTGTATTTAGAATAATTAAAATAATGTATTCTATTACCATATCAAACTCATTGTATTTAGAATAATATATTCTATTAACATATTAATTTTCATCTCAATTGGATATGTGTATGGATCTCATCTGAAAATGATACAAATTCAATATAATAAAATAGTTTGATGTAAATAACGATTTTAAAGTAGTTTTTTCAACATCTAAACCATCTAAAGTATGATTTATATACAAATAAATAATTGTATAAAGTTTTGTTGCATATTAATATGTGTGGGGCCCATTTTTTGACAACTGCACCGTTATTCCAATGCAGTCGTGCTACATTGGAACAATTCTCATATATATATATATATATATATATATATATAAATCTCTTTTACTATGTGTATTTAATTTTATCATTTTGGAGATATTATTTTTTAAGAGTCATGATACTATATAATATATTGTATATTAGCTTATTGTACAATATTTAAATTTTTTATTTTTTATTTTTACTTTTTTAATTTTTCTTCATAAACATGTTTTCTTAAGTTTATTTCATTCATAAATTAAGTTTTGTCATTTCATAATATTTTTACATATTTATTTTTTTACTTTTAAAAATCACAGTGAGTTTTAAAAATAAAAAATAAATACGTAAAAGTATTATAAAATGGCAAAACTTAGTTTATGAATTAAATGCACTCAAGACACATTTCTATGAAGAAAAAATTAAAATAAAGTAAAATAAAATGAAAAATTGAATATTGTACGATAAGTTAATATGTAATACATTGTATAGTATCGTGAAATTTCAATATAGTGGGCATTTTTGGACAATCGTATGGCCTGCAAAATTAGTAATGTTCCTGCAAAGAAAATGCTGTAGCAGACTGATGTATGTTGAAGAAAGAGAGAAAAAGATAGGAACATTTCATTAGAAAATAGCAGAGAAATAGATGATCATATGCAGTGGTAGATGTACTGATTGATTGTAAAATGTACGTGATATAATAAGTATTCTTGAATATATCTAATTGATCCTCCAATTTTACATTCATCTTCGTCATCGGACCTATCATATATAGGGTGTGTTTGTTATTAAAGAAAAGTTGTCAAGGTAAAACTTTTCAATCTAAAACTTTTCACTCTCCACAATTACCTTATTTTTTAATCATTTATTCACATTTTTCTATACAACAACTCTACTTTTTAATCATTTCTACATAACTACCAATACAACTAACCTACCTATTTTAACTTTATCTTATTTATTCCTCATCATTACCCATATTATATCACATCATTTGACAACTTTTATTCTCTACAATTTTTCAACAAAAGTTTTACCCATCTCCAAACACGCCCATAGAAGATGATCAATTTACGATAACCTAAAAAATATATTTTTTGATAAATTTTTTCAGTTTTTTCTTTACAAATATGTTAACCTAGATCAGTTCAATTTATGAATTAAGTTTTACTATTTTTTGATATTTTTAAATATTTTTAAATACGGTGGTATTGTTATAATTTCTAGAGGACGGAAAATTACAATAATGCTACTATGTTTTAAAATTTTTAAAAAATACTTTAAAATATCTAAAAATGGTAAAACTTAATTTACAGATGTAATATACCCAATTTAATTAATAAGTTAAAAAAAACTGAAAAACTTACAAAAAAAATATTTTTTTAGACCGACTAAGAAGATCAATTCCCGTCATATGTTTATATTTAAGTAACATAATGCCTGGAGTCTTGTGTTTTTACAACATTGAGACGCTTAGCCAAATACGGCCCGAACTCAACTTTTTGACTTTTGTCAAGAACCGTCGCAACAAGTTACTGGCAGGGAACTTTTTTACTCCGGCTAAGAACCGCAACAACAAATTAATGGCAGGGGCGTCTTACCAAAAAATTTCAAAAATAACAGTATTGATGGAAAACCTGCTAAGAACTGCAACAACAAAGTGATCTTGTTAGCTCAGGCTAAGTAACTGTCCCACTCAGCCCACCTTAAAAAACCTATTTACAACAATTGTTTTTTTATATTTTTTCTCTGTGTACTTGTTTATCCAAGTGCATTTAAAAGATGTACCAAGTTTTACCATTTTTGAATATGTTTATCTATTTTTTTGAGATTTTTAAACATCTATGTGCATATAGGTATTTAAAATACCCTTATTTTTAAAAATCTAAAAAAATATATACACATATCCAAAAATCGTAAAACTTGATTTATATATTAAATAAACTTAGATAAATAAGTGTATAAAAAATAAAAATAAATTGTTGTAAACAGGATTTTTGAGGTGGGCTAAGTAAGAAACATTTACTTAATCCGGGCTAACATGATCACTTCTCATATATATATATATATATATATATATATATATATTGATGGAAAACTTACCTCTTTGTCAGTAAGAAAAAAAATATAAAATTAAAACTTTTCATTTTCCATAACTACATCATTTTTTAACAATTTTGGTAATAAAAAATATTAAGTTAAAACTTTTTCAATTTAAAACTTTTTATTCTCTAATATTATCTTATTTTTAATTATTTTTTCACATTTTTCCATACAACTATTTTATTTTTCAATTATTTCTAGTTTTCTACATGATTATTCACATAACTAAACTATTTATTTTAACTTTATTTTTCATCATTATCCCTACTATATCACATCATTCTTTTCAAATCAAAAACTTTTGCATAAAAAATTTTTCATCTAAAAATTTATCTCACTTCCCCATGTTTGGCAATAATAAAAAAAAATCAAGTTAAAGCTTTTTAATTTAAAAATTTTCATGTTTTATAACTATTCTATTTTTAATCTATTTTTACATGTTTCTATACAACTACCCATACAATATTATCGTGTATGAGCCCCTATTGCAAATGCATAAAATTAACATAATAAAATAGTTTAATATTAAATATCAATTTTAAATTTATATTTTTAATATCTAAATCATCGGCAACATAATTTTAATTGGAGAAATGATTTTACAAAGTATTATTTTTTTGAAAACCTAATCATTATTAATACATATGTAGATAGGTATAAGTATTTTTTTAATTAACATATGTATATATATATATATATTTAAGCAAATGTAACACAAGCGCATTTTTTTATTTTCACTAGACTTAATTTCTTAATTAAACAAATTATTCAAAATATAATAAATAGAGTATATTTTCTATCAATTATCAAGATACTAAAAATAGAAAGGTTACATGAAACTGCTTCAAAGCTCATGTCATATGCAATAATCAATAATTATATGTCAAGTAGTTTATACCAATGTGTTTGAATGTGTGAGTGTGAAATAGTGGGGGTTAGCCTCTATCAACACAAAAAACGTCCACTTCTAAGAAACTCCTTTTCTATATAACATCTTCTATATTTAAAATTTTAATGATTGATGAAAAATTTTCTCCAGTAATTTTATTTAGTATTATTTATAATATTAGAAACACTTTATTTGTTTAGTTTTACTGGATGCGGGCCTCATCTATAAATGTATAAAATCAAAGTAATAAAATGGTTTAATGCTAAAATATTAATTTTTTAACGTCTAAACTATCTAAAATATCATTACTATGTAGATAAATGATTCTATACAGTATTATTACATTCTAATGCATGTGTAAATGGATCTAAATATTTTCCATACTTTACACATGAATATATAAAAATAATCAAGTGCATTCTGCCTGTACCATAATTATAGTGTAATCTATACATTATGGGCTTCACTTGATCATAAATGAAAAATCTAGCTAATCTATTGTATTTGGAATTGTGCGCCTTATTAGTATACCAATTTTTATCTAAATGCAACATATGTATGGTCCTCATCTTAAAATGATATAAATTAATATAATAAAATAATTTAACATAAATATCAAGTTTAAAGGGGTATTTTCAATATTTAAACGGTCTAAATTATAATTTTTATATGAATAAATGATTGTATAAAATTTTATTGCATTATAATATGTGGTGACCTATTTTACAATGGATTGCACTTTAACTACAGTGCAGTCTGTTTACACGTAAATGGTTTTCATATATATATATATATCAACAAATATGACTCACAAATATACTTGATTATGTTGAAACTTGGTCTCCGAGATAAACAAATGATATTAAACACAGTAAATAAATTAAATTTTTTTATCAATTATCAAAATTTTAAATTTTAGTAGAGTTGCATGACTACACTTCCAGGTAACCCCACGAAAAAAATAGAAGTAATTTTCGAGTTACCTGCGAATACAAGAACCATTAGACGTAATCAGCGGCGCATGGAAGTAAAAGCAGATACCGTACATGGGCTCGCTGGCCTGGATTGGGGCCCCGATAAAAGAATGTGGGTCGTTGCATTAAATAAATGTGGCTCGTCGCATTACCTCTCGTACTTTTAGTTGGGCAATTGCTGCCCACATGAAACGAAAATGAGAAGAAGCGTTTGGACGAATCAAAGAAGAAAAGGCCCCGATTCAAATATCCAGAGAAAAAATCAGCAAACAGCCTACGAAAAGGCTAAAACCCAAAACCCGATTCTTCAACCTCTACCCTAGCTAGTTAGGCTGAAGAAGAAATTCAATGGGTGGATTGTCGTCCCTACCCACCGTCTATCTCGCCGCTTACAACTCTTTCCAAGCCTTGGGATGGGCTCTTTCTCTCTCAGTAATCCTGCGAAGCTTCATCTCCATTCGTTCAATCCACGCCGCATACGCCTCTGCCGGACACCTCCTCTGTAAAAATTTCTCCAAGCTTCATTAATTGTCAACGGATCCTATCCATCTCAGTTATCTTCTCACGCTTGCTCTTTTTTACGATTGGAACAACGCAGGCTGGCTGCAGACGCTTGCTTTTCTCGAAGTAATCCACTCCGCAATTGGTAAGTCTCTCCACTCCGCCATTTTGGTAGCCCGCGGGACTGCAGAAGAAAAAAGCTACATTTGAGCGGATCGCGATTTAATGCACCCGAGTGCACTGAATCCCATTTTAACTTATTTATTTATTTTTTTTGAAAATTTTTTTTATACAAGTATTAATCTAAGTATAGTTAACATGTCTATCAAATTTTACCATTTTTAGAGTATTTTAGATTTTTTTTTTTTTTGAAAATCAGTAGTATTTTGGGTAATTTAAGTAATTTTAAATTCCTTAAAATATCACTAATTTTTAAAAATTAAAAATAAATATCAAAAATACTCTAAAAATAGTAAAAATTGATATACATATTAAATACACTTAGATTAATACTTGAATAAAAAAAATTTCAAAAAAAATTAAAAAATAGGTAAACGAGTACACCGGGCTGCACTGAGCGAGTTCATTAAATCGCGGTTCCCTCACGGCTCTGCTCCACTCCTGGACCATTATTCAAGCCCACCGGCTGACAAATCGGATGGTGTGGGCCTAGTGCCGTTTGGCCCATACAGCCCGTTTCTCTTTTTCTTATTCTTTTTTCTGAAAAAGGAAATTTCTCTTATACTTACAACATTCACAAATTCCTTTCATACCAATAATCTTTTACTGTAAATTTTTATCATATTAATGTTATTAATAATATCACAAACAACGGTTATCTATCCTACTTAAAAGATAATTTTACCTATCCAAATTTTCCTATTGAAATGATTCAATCTAAGGTAAACTTTTCGATGCTCATTAATGATCAATTTGTGGTGTCAAATGATTCAAGTGACATTATAATATGGTCAAATTCTTCCAATTAAGGAAATTAGAATGTGCAAAACAGTCTTTTCAATGGTCAGATAACGCTTGTGTTCACACATGGGCACGATAGGAATTTACAATAAAATATTATATGTATAAAAGAAATTTACAAAAAAGTTATAAGTAAATTAGGAATTATGGGAAATTTTCATGATTAAAAAGGAATTTTCTCTTATAAAAATGTTAGTTAACGTCAACTCAAAAGTATATGGGCTCGTAATCTTATAAAAAAATTTTAAAAAATATATGGGAATGGATTTATGCGACGTGGCTGCCTAATGCGGTTGAAATCACTTTCCAATTTTCATTATATCAAAATTTTATTTTATAAAATTGTATTCTTAAGTGATAATTTTTGCTTTTGCGATATACTACGACTATTTAACTGATATATTTTATAGCAAATTATAAAATAAATTAA
This sequence comes from Annona squamosa, assembly GCA_035584095.1. Classification (NCBI taxonomy): domain Eukaryota; kingdom Viridiplantae; phylum Streptophyta; class Magnoliopsida; order Magnoliales; family Annonaceae; genus Annona; species Annona squamosa. The sequence goes on from JAXCLR010000092.1 coordinate 16,598,480, forward strand.
ATTTATATATTCCTTATTTGCCGGAAAGATAAATGTAACGTGATCGCCTGCTCCAACGTTCTCTGCTCCCGGGAGCGTATACCCATTTTTTTAATTTTTTTTTGAAATTTTTTTTATAAAACTATTAATCCAGGTGTATTTAACATGTGTATTAGTTTTTACCATTTTTTAGAATATTTTATATATTTATTTTTTATTTTTAAAAATCAGTGACACTGATTTTCAAAAATAAAAAATAAATATCTAAAATACTCCAAAAATGGTAAAAACTTATACACATGTTAAATATACATAGATTAACACTGTTTAGAAGAAATTTTCAAAATAAAAAAATAAAAAAAAGGTATACGCTCTTGGGAGCAGGCAGGCGATCACGTTCCAAGATAAACACAACAAAACCTGTACTACGCGTATAATTTTCAATTTGTTGGAATTACATTTATAAATATGCTTTTAGTTGGGATAATATCAATGTCTATTAGTTGATTTTATATATAAGTTCTAAATATTCTTATGTATTTTTATTATATTTATTTATAGTTTAACTGAAAATGATATATATAAAATAATAGTTTCATATATTTTTATTAAACTAAATTTATATATTAATTCAAGAAATGATATATAATATAATAATACTGAGTTACTCCATGTATATTTCTCTATGTTACTCAATAATAGTCTTTCATATAGATTTTTTATATTCTGTTTATATTTTATAATTGCATACTTATATTTTATGCATTTTTATTTCAGAAAGTTTTTATTTTACCCATAAATTTCTCTCATAAAACAATTTTATCTTTTTTTTAGATCCATCGAGAAATTGAATTTTGCTAATAAAGCAAGCACAGGGTGAAACTTAACTTCTTCTTTTTTTTAATGAAAAAGCTTTACTATCGTTACACACTTTTATAAGTAGTCGACGGTGGATGGTCGACTTCACTATAGAATCTGACTACTCAGTGTTAGATTTAACAATAGTTAGTTTCCATTTAAGGAAGAGCTGGCATGAATACAAAATATTTAAAGATTTATTAACTTAAATGTAAAAATAAAAAATCAGTTAGTATGGATGCAAATATTTTTGTTTTGAACATAAATGCAATTAACCCAAAAATTTTAACTTGTGTGCCATAACCTCTGTTCTTTTTGGGATGTTTGGAAAAATTGGAGGTATCGTTCCCAGTGGGATGCTGCCGGCCTTGATGCAGTGGGGAGGGCGCACGCATTTTTTGCTTGCTATCGTCCGCAACATTCCCGAGGTCTTCTTATTCAATTTTCCTCTTCTATGATGTGCAATTATGTATCATGTATGTAGTAAATAAATAAAAGAGGCGAAGATAAACGATGAAATATTGTGTGTATTTGGCAAGACGGGAAGATGACCGTATCTTTCTTTAGGCACGAAACCATTTATAAAATATTGCACGACCATCCTAGTATAAAAGTATTCTTTTACATATACTTCCTCATAATTTTTTTTTAATGTAAAAATTACATCTTTTTCTGATATTATAATTAAGCTTTCAGAAGACAATAAGCTCTCGCTTTTTTGTAAGAGAAACTAAATGCTCTCACCTATTTATACAAGAGACCAAATGCTCCCCCGGGTTTGGACACAGGGTTCGAACCCCGTCTCAACGGTGCCTGTCGCACACCACTTACCACTCGAGTGAACCCCGAGTGGCCACCCCACAATTTTAGTTTTGCAATTTATACTCCAGGAAGTCTTAATTCTGCAAACAGGCCTCTGAGTCCATGCTTTTTTACATTCAAAAATAACTATAAGAGAGGGGGAAAAAAAAAAGAGTGTTCCCATACAACAAGTGTACTTCATTGGAGGGTGATTTTGCAAAGAAAGTTCCTAAACAGAGGCCAGCAAAGACGCATTTTAAAATCAAGATATATCACTTCTAGAATTTCCCAGACTAAAAAAGGAGAGTCCCTACAAAAGCTTGACGGTGGGGTGATTTTGCAAAGAAAGAGTCTAAATATGGGATTATTTGTAAAATCAAGATCCTGACTTAAATTGCAAAATTTAAAATTAATGGGATGTATATGCGAAAAATCCTACGAAATATTACCCTGTGACCTTTTAACACTCGTCTACTTACATATTTTTAAAGAGATTCATAGATTTGAAAATGTATTTGATCGTTTCCAAAAAAGAGATTGATATATTTGATTGTGTGTTTGATCTTTCAATTGTAAATGATTTGAAAATAGTGCATTTGGGTGTTAAGTTCAATCCTTTAGTACATACATGGTAATATATATTTGAGCATCTTATTACCCAATTGTGTCTATTGCGGTCCAGTTTCGTGGTTTCTCCAATGCACATTTAAGGGCTGTATCTGTTGTTGATATTTATTTTCTCCTCTTAAATGTTAAACATAGCTCCATTTGATCATATTTCCACTCTATCCAACTTAAATCTGTTGGCTTAAATTTCATCGCCATTTATGGGATAGACTTGGTTAGAATTCTTCCTCCTCCTTGGTGATGTGCTATGTATCAGATACATGGCACCTACGATGTGGTGGTTCTTTTGTTTCTTACAATACATACTCTGACGACTTTACTGCCTTTCAATTCTTTGGATTGCCACAACCTCTCTGAGACATATTTTCTTCCATCTCCACAGATTCAAGAACTCCCTTCAGTTTTCATCACTTTCACTGCATGGAGTATTAGTGAGGTTTGCTACTTCTTGTGCATACAACTTTCCTTTCCCCAAGACCTAAATTGACAAACTTCAAGCAATCATTGTTTTTTTATGAGTGATGAAGACCTTCCTGTCATTAGTCTATATTTGAGTTGAGTTAGGAATTTCAAACATGATCTTATCATCATTCAAATGAAAAATGATTTGTATAATCATACTGCTTGAATGTCGCATTGGCTGTCATCCACAAGCCTTGATGCTGCAAGTCAATACTATGTCATTCTAGATCTGATATAATGGCTTGTTCCAGTCAGTCCATTTTGGACTGTTTAAATGACTTCAATTCCAATTCACACACACACACACACAAAAAAGACTTCAGTTCCTACTATCTACTACCATGGTTCTAATGTAATTGCAAAGGGTGGTGCATAACACGGCTCTAAACTAAGCTAGGGCCACTTTCTTTCGTTTCCATCCTTTAATCACCAGTGAGAAAGGCCCTTGCCTTTCCATCCTCCTTGAACAGGTGAGAAAAGATTGGTAAGGTAGCTCTCATATTTGCATTGGTTGACAGTTAAAACAGAAGCTTCTTCTCATGACCTTTAAGAAGAACAAATGTGTCTCTCCTATAATACAGGTAATCCGGTATTCTCAGTACACGTTGAACTGCATTGGGACATGTCCAACTTGGCTAACTTATCTCAGGTTAGATACTTGGATATGACAATTGGGTAGCAATGTTTGTCCTGTCTATACACTTCACTTCTGAATCATATAATCATGAATCGAGTTTTTATCTTTTTGCAGGTACACAGCATTTATTCCCTTGTATCCCATTGGAGTTGCTTTTGGAGAGAGTAAGTCCCTACTAATTTCCTTGTTCTCCCTCAAAAATAATAATAATTCCCTGTTCTTATCACATCTCATTATAAATGAGACCCCCCCCCCCCCGGCCCCAAACCAAAAAAAAGGGCTTACATGATGGCCTATATTTATGCATGAAAACCAGTAGGGGAGACATAGATTTAGCTATTGCAACAGATAGATTGTTCAATGAGCTTTTTTCTTAGGCTTGCAAAACCATAGTGATGAGAACATAGGGAAGTTAATAGGTTAGAGATTCGGACTCCATTCATGATTGTTGTTGTGACTTCAGGGTAATCTGACATTAGAAGCCATTGTTTTTCTTAGTTGCTACAGTGTGTTTGAGAAGTAATGAAACTTATGGATGAAAAATTTTGAAAATAAGAGAAAATGTGATATAATATGGGTAATGATGGCTAGTAAAAAGAATAAGGTTAAAATAGATAAGTTAATTATACGGGTAGTTGTGTAGAAATGATTGAAAAGTAAAATAATTGTACATGAAGATGTGAATAATTAATTAAAAAATAAGGTAGTCGTGGATAGTGAGAAATTTTCGATTGAAAAGTTTTGATTTGAAAATTTTATATGTAACCAAACGTACACATAATATGTCATTTAATAGAAGACATCATATTTAGCCAAGAGTCATAATTTCCTACTTGAAGGGGTGTGGGAGTATACTCCTTGCTAGTGTAATAAGAAAAGGTACAGAGTATGAACATGAGCGCAATGTGTGTTGAGGCTGCCTGTTGGCATTATTCTATTTGTTGTAGAGATTTTCATCTGATCATCTGTTTCTGTGCAGTGTGGCTCATGTATCAAGCACTTCCGCTGATTGAGGAGAAAAAACTCTATGCAAATGTCTTTGATCATCTTCATTTCAGCTATTATTCATTCGTCATGGTGAGCAAGAAATGTTTTTTTCATTCCATTATCTGAGGAATGTAACACAGCTAGCTCTACCGAAAGGTTTTCGATACAACCTGCTATTGCATTTTACCCATAGAGTTAGAAAATGAAAATGACAATGAGCTTTTGGATCGTAAAGGGTTAGCCAAAAGGATGCTGATAGTCAGGTTGATTTCTATCTGATCTTGCCAAAGTTGTGGCCTAAATGGATGAACACAACGGCTGACTTAAAGCTTATTGGAAAGTTCCAGGTATGCAAATTAGATAGTTATATTTAAGCTTACAGAACAAATAGCTGGGCAAAAGATTTCCCTCATTAACTATGGGAAACGTTTTCGGACTATTTGTAGTATCATAATCTGCTCAAACAATTAATTCTTTCCTTTATGGATGGTTCCCACTGTTTCAACCAGTTACTGTCTATCTGCTTATAATCTACTGATCACCAGCCATTTCATCCAGATTCTGCTTGTATGCTATCCATTCTTGTGGTTGAAGCTGTACCTGCATTTGTTTAAGCAACGACAATCAAAGCTGGGTAAACGCAATCGGAAGCAACATTAAGGCCTTTTTTTATTGAAAGGAATTGAAAATTGTAGTGATATTGTATCCTTGGATGCATGCTGAGGGTGTAACAAAGAGGAGTTATAATTGCATTTATGTCTCTTTACGATTGAAACTTGGAAGGATACTCTATCCCTTTATTTGAATTTTTGAAGAAATGGAAAATTAAATCCCATTGATTCAACTTTATAAGAATTGTTTATAAGATAATTCTACTGGATATTCCAACATGTCTCCAAAAGATTGGGGTGCTTCTCTTGCTACTTGCTAAAAATTCTTACAGGTGTCTGTCCAGAATGTCACTCTGCCCAGCATTAAAGCTGTGGTGTGGGAAGCTTCAGGCTTGCTAGTTGTGTTTCTTTCTTTAAATTTCTTTTCAGGATTCAAGAAATCACATGATACTGAAGTGGGACACATCACTCACTGACTGAGGCTTATCACTATGATTAGGAAGTCTCCATAAGAACTCTGCTTTAAATTCCCTTGAATGATGCATATTCAATGGATGGGGATGGAATGAGGATGCGACGGAATCTCCATTTTCCTAGAAACATTTTTCTCATTCTTAAAAAATAACAGCCTACTCTTTTCATTTCCAATACAACTTTTCTCAATCTCAATATATCTCTTGTCATTCTCAACACACAACAAAACATTCTTCATTCCACATATTCATACCGTCCAAGCTGTGAAACAACATGTAAATGGAATTGAAATTATGGTGATAATGTTTTCTTGGATGTATGATGAAGAAAGAGCAGAAAATGAAGTGATTCAACTTTATAAGAACTGTTCATAAGACGATTCGGCTGCATGTTCCATTCTATCCCCAAAAGGTTTTGGTGCTTCTGTTGCTGCTTAATAAAAATTCTTACAGGTGTTTGTTCAGAATTTCATGCTGCCAAGATTAAAATTATGGTGTGGAAAACTTCTGTCTTGCTAGTTATGCTTCTTTCTTTCAATTTCCCTCCAGGACGCAAAATCACATGATCCTGAATTGGGACACATCACTTACTGACTGAGGCTTAGCATTAGAGGACTACCTCTTTTGTTCTATTAGGTCTGAGGATTTCCAAGTTTGGTGCATACCATACAGCGCTATAAAATAAACGAGATAATGCATACACAATGCAGAGGCAAAAATAAAATATGATTCTGTTAGCTTGTCAGTAAATGGTTGGCATGATAAGTATGGTGTTAGTGGTATGCAACCATCGGATGTTTGAACTGTGTGAAAGACTGCTATTTACAGGATCTGGTCTACACGTTTCATGGGTCATGTGAATTTTCATTTTTCTAGCAAGTTGGATGCTGTTGATCCGCCCATGTATTCACGTAAGCTGTCCATTCGTCAAACTGTCTATAGGCTATCTATGCAACCATGCTACCTGCCTAACTTTTTAGTTGACTATGACGACTTGGGTCTGTATAGAATTCCAGAATTGAATTCTGCAAATCTGAACTTTCCAATTGGCTGGCCATAATCTGTTTTGCATTGGAAAAATGTTTTTCAATCTTGCAACCGCTTCCATATGTCCAGTCTGCACCCTCCAATTATCTAAGTGGGCTAATTATGCATGTCTTCTACTCTCACAGGATTGTTGCCCCATCTTGCACACCTATGTGCACTCCTAGTTTGATCATTGCTCCTTGTTATTCGAACTGTGCTGTGCTTTCTGATTAATGATTTCTCTGAATCTGTCTATGGTTTGATCCCCTTGATCACTTATGATTGGGCCGCCTGTCAGCTGAGAAAATCTCAGCCATTGAATCTGCTTGTTGTGTTGATATTGTTGACAAATTTTTAAAGCGACCCTGGTGCTCTGGAATTGGTCCCAACAACCGGTGGAATAACATCTACAGTGATGGAGACCGTTGATAGGCAAATCCTTTGGCTCGAACTTGATTTAATCTGGAATTTCATGTGATAGCTGATCCACTGCCACAAAGCTGTCCAAATAAAAGAGCCATTTTTGGTGGACCTGTGTTTATGATACTTGCCTGTTTAATGGGGTGTCTATAGTTAGTATTCTTGGAATGGAGGCAAGTGCAACTTCCACACCCGTAAATTAATGTGTCCATACAGAATTAAGAATTCACAATCATAATTGATGGAGAAAATAAATAAATAAAAAAGAAAAAGTGAGAGAGCCATCATCCTGCATTGTAATTAAATCACGCATAATTCATAATATTATTGCTTAATGACTTCATATGTTGCTAAAGCAAATGTGGTTCCATAGAAGAAATCAAACACATAAAAGCTTAAACAACAGCATTGCATTTATTCTGGAAGTAGTACAAGAAGAGAAGCAATTCATTCCTTCTGGTGGTAGTAGTAGTAGAGACGCATTGCATTTATTCTGGTGGTGGTGGTAGCAGTAGAAGCAGAGCTGTGGTGCTAGGCAGCTTGTCTGCCCTTCAATTAGTAGTGGGCATGTGCATCCTCATCCAAGCTGATTGGGATGTATGGAAGCTGCACCTGAAGGAGGCCTGATGATGAGTGGTGGACAATCACTAAAGGCACCCCAAGTCTAACCCCTTCCAATTCTCTTCCACTGTTGCTGTTGTTGTTGCTCGTTGGGGAGAATACTACTTCATTAGAGCAACTTTTGGATGCCATCTTGATAGATTTTGATTTTTGGATGGAAGGACGTGATGTGATCGATTTCTTTCTCCTTGTTAATTTGCTAGCTAGCAGCAAGGGTATACGTACAGAGATATCGAGACATTCCACACCATTAATCATTTGAGAATTATTGATCTCTTCCACGTCATTCAATTTAATGAAAACGTAACCAGGCCATCAATATCAATTATATCTAAACATTTGTTAACTTTGTTTGTCTTTCATGGCACCCTGACAGCATGCTCCATTAATGTTAAGATTTTTGTCATATACTAATCCAAAAAAAAAAAAAAAAATCTGTCATACGGTAGAAATGAAAGTATGAAAAAAATTTGAAAATGTAACATTCTAATACTGATAGAGTAATTGTATAGAAATATTTGAAAAAAATGATTTGAAAATAAGACAATTGCGCACTTAAGATGTCATGTCACATTGGGAAAATGTTTCCATGCAACCGGATCTGGCTAAAAATTTGATTTTTTTTTTAATCTTTTTGTGAAAGGTGTATTTTATCTATAAATTAATTTTTACCATTTTTAAAAATTCGTATACATTTTTATTTTTAAAAATAAGAGGTTTTTAGTACTTTTAAATGACTAAAATACCCCTATTTTCAAAAATGAAAAAATATATATAATTTTCAAAAATGATAAAATTAATACATAAGTTAAATACACCTCAATTAAGAGTTTATAAAAAAAATTCAAAAAAATATCTAAAATAGAATTTCTAACCAAATGCAATGAAATAAAACCCATAGAAAAGTATATGAAAAAGTAAGATTTTTTTAATTTTATCAAATGCTAAACAAACCTAGGTAAAAACTTTTAAATAATAATTGGGAAGGAAGAGGGAAGGAAAACAAAGATCATGGTATCGAATGAACGAAGAAGTGCATCTAATTTTGACCTAGCACCTTTAACCAATCCAATACTAGTGAGCCCAAAACGAAGGGAGGGGAAGCCATAATACTAGAGCCATGTTGATCCCTCCATTAATCAAATGGTCCACAGCAAGAAAATGAATAATTATGAAGAGCCTTTTTTATTGTTTCATCTTGAAATCATCCTTTACAGGATCTTTGTTTCTCACAACACAATTAATCATCCAACTAACTTGTTCAAATTTTTTGTTTAATGGATATGAATGGATAATACCCATGAAAATAATTTACAGTGGAACCTAGGACCTTTGGCACTGAGGTCTGACGTGAACACCAACTGCCCTATGCGTTTGGGCTCAATTATAAAGAGTCTTTGGTTTCTAGTTTATTTGATTCATTGGGTGGATATCAATAAAGGATAGTAATGACTTATTAGCAGCCACAACATAAGGCTTCATTTGGCAGCACAGTGTAGCTGTAAAATGCCCAAATAATTGTTTAATTGCTTCAATGTTAAATGTTTTTTTAGATGAAACTGAAACTTTTTAATCTTCACAACTATTTTATTTTTTTAAAATTTTTCTTAACTTCTTCCTATACATCTACATTACTTTTTAATTATTTATATATAACTATTTTTATATCTAGTTTATCTATTTTAACTTTATTTTTCACTCTTGATCATTATCTCTACCACATCACATCATTTCTTCCCATTTCAAATACTTCTGTACCAAAAAAAAACTTTTACTCAGAAATTTTATTATTTCTCAAACATAACTTAAACATCAAATCAACCTATTCGTGGTCTATACTCTTATTTTAGCAGCATGGGTCGGGTGGGTCCAAATTTCCAAACGACTGCTGCGTCAAACGTTCTTCATCATGATTCTCGTGGGAGGCTTTTTTGAAATGGACCCTGTAGCTTTTCCTAACGATAATCTATGCCTGAATTTAATTATTTGCAAAGTAGACGCTCGTATGTTTTTAGAATATGGCAAAGTAAACTTCAGCGCTGACATCAACATGTATGAGGCAACTTCAGATCTTTACATATGAAACGCGAGCAATTTGATTTTAAAAATTTATTTTGAAATATCAAATAATTATGTTTAACTCATTTTTATCTAAATTACGTTTCAAAAAATAGTGTGATGTTCAATTTGCAATATTTTAACCATAGAAGGTGTGTGTTAAAAACCCAAAACCATATGGTCTAATTTGAAATTAATAAGTTATTGGATCTATTTAAAAAAAAAAAAAAATTCCATAAGCGTCCAACGTGGAGCGGGAGGGAATATCCAGGGGCGAGATTCGCATTAGCTACGCGCCAAGCCCAAGGCCACTCAGCTGAGCTGACTGATCGCGACAAGAATATCTCTTCCGGGCCCCAACAAGATCCGGATCACATCCACTTATAAGTACTCGACGTCAAGCCACTGCGGTCTGTGCTTCAGCGTTGCAGGATATGGTATCATAATTAAGTGGTCTTAAA
>JAXCLR010000092.1:16655889-16670084 GCA_035584095.1 Annona squamosa
TAATTAAATAAAATATGAATATTAGCATTGAATGAGGTTTTTCTTTTTAATGTAAAATATCAAAAAACGGGTCAGCAAGTAGGTCCGCCCCGACCCACCTTGACCCACCCTGCCATCTTATTAAAAACCAAAATTTGCCCCTGACTCGCCTTTTTTTAAAATAATCAAAAAACCGACCTACCTGCCCCCACCGAATATGCAATCCTAACCCGCCCCGGTATTAAATAGGGTCGGGGCGGAGTGGGTCACGGGTCAATCCGCACCCGATTCCCACCCGTAGTACCACGAATACTCGAACTAGTACGCACGTGAAATAGCACCAGCGTGGTTACTATAGAGGCAGAGGCAACTCACCTGGATTTTTGGTTGAATGATTTCTAGTAAGTTGATAAAACGAATGAGTTGATTTGATTTTATTCAGTGATTATAATTAAAATAATTTTATGCCCGTGCGGTGCACGTGTAAATATTACATTAAATAATTTGCCCACATGGCCACATGTTGACCGGGAGCAACGATGCGTGATTCACGGCGCTTCTTTTCAGTCATTTCTACCCACAGATGTCCTGATTTATAAATTTAATGGGTTCAGTAATCTGAAGGCCCAATTGAAATTGGACTGGACTCTTTCCCTATTTTTTAATTGGGTTATGTCCGCCACAACTGATGGGCAATACGTTTTTTTTTTTTTTTTTGTGGGATAGTTTGGTGGGCGATAGGCTTCGATTCCCTTCCCTTTGAAGTGTGGAGCGCTACACTATCGGGCTTGCAACATGCATAAAACAAATAGGAATTAAGAAAGGGAATTTGGCTCATAATTCAACAAGCATTTTCTAATGAACTAATGTTAAAATGCCTGGGTCTTTGTGAATCATCCAAGTTACAAATTAAATTAATCGATTAGTGCTAGAGGTCCCATACGGCTGTTTGTATTGCTGGGGCAAGATGTGCAGCTGAATTTTTTTTTATTTATTTTTTCCCGTGAGGATATGTTTGTCTAACTGTAAAACTTTTCAACATGCAGTGTATTTAAAAAATAATAAAACTTTTAAACGAAAAATTGTTGATTTAAAAGTTTTGAAATGGAAGCATTAATGTGATATAATAAGGGTAATGATGAGAAGTAAAGAAAATAAAATTAAAATAGTTAAATTACTTCAATCTGTAATTGTGCAGAAATTATTAAAAAGTACGATAATCGTACAGAAAAATATGAAAAATAACTAAAAATAGGATAATTGTGGAAAATTAAAAAGTTTTATAGTTAAACAAAGACACTCATAAAACTTTTTCTTTGTACAATTATTTTACTTTTATTTTTCTTTATATTTTCCTATATAATTATTTTACTTTTTAATCGTTTCCATACAATTACTTGTACAATTAATTTATCCATTTTAATTTTATTTTCTTAACTCTTTATCATTACTTCTATTATATCATATCAATTTTTCTCATTTTATAAACTTTTACACAAAAATCTTTTCATCTAAATATTTTATCACTTTTAAAATACATTCTAAATATTTTAGCTCCCTGTAGATTTTCCGCCGTGTACAATGCACTATTTAATATTTTTTCAGTGGCCTTATGGGATCGGCCCCCATTAATTAAAAGTCCACAATGTAAAATGCACCATTTATCAACAAATTTTAAAAATAAAAAAAATATTTTTTCAGTGGCAGTATGGGATCGACCCCCATTAATTAAAAGGTGAGCCACCACCATGAAAGAACCGATTTCCACCTCCCATTCACCCGGAAGCAGGTAATTGTGATGAGTGATGACATGACACTCGATGTTGATATTCGATTGAAGTGGGCCTGGCCCTGCCTTTTCTGGCATGCAAACGCAAGCATCATGCTGGGGCTGGCTCAGACTCACGTACCGATTTCATGATTGCTTGTCCCACAGGCCATTGGACTAATGGACTGAATCACTAGGCGATGAGGCCCACTTCGGACACGTGTGCTATGGCCACTGCCCCGCGTCATCCTCGTTTCTTTCTCTGCCTCGTACCATGATCGGAAAGGCCACACCACCAGCATTTTATTTTATTTTATTTTATTTTTTTCGGTGTAATCATCTTGGACGATAAAGTAACTGACGGAGGAGAAGTCAGAGAAAGGGTAAATAAGCTAAAGGGTGTGTTTGACAATTAATAAAAAATATCAAGTTAAAACTTTTCACCCTCCACAACTATGGTATTTTTTAATTATTTTTTCATATTTTTTAAACAACTATTATACTTTTCAATCATTTTTACACAACTATCCACACAACTAACCTATCCATTTTAACTTTATTCTCATTACTATTCATCATTATCTCTATTATATTATATTATTTGATAACTTTTACTCTTCAAAACTTTTTATCAAAAGTTTTATTCATCACCACACAATCCCGAAGTATTTTTAACTAACTTTGAATTTTGCAACTCATGTTATATACATCCTTATATATACTTATGTCAATCACTTGTGACAATATACATCTTTTCTTGGATTTACAAATAACGTCGAAATATTTTGTGTTCCAGAGAATTTAAGATCACGTGTATCACTATTTCTCATACGCTTTTTAAAAAAAAAAAAAATTTCTAGTGTACAAATTTTATATTTTAAATATAATTCTTCCATTTTCAATATACATCGTTATGTTCTCATTCCATCTCTCCATCTCACGTAGTCCAGGATTTCAATTGCTCAGTGGAGAGTACAGATGGATGAATATATATGTTTTTTTCATTTCCTTTAACAATTGTTACATTTGTCAATAGGTTAACGAGCCAGTGGTTACGTACGTTGGCAAAGCTGCCAACGACTTGAGTATAAACACCCAAGTATTTACAGGAAATTGATGGGAGCTTGTTGTCTTCCTAAGTGGACAGATGAGAGTATGTTCGCCTCCCAAAATGATAGATGGACTTATTGCCTTCCTCAAAGGAATAGATATGAGCATTTTTGTCTCCCTAAATGATAGATAAGAGCTTATTATTTCTTTTTAGATTTGATTGTCATATCTTAAATGAGTTGTAATATTCATATCCAATAAAAAAATGATACAATCCCAATCGGATAATCACACGAAACTGCCCGGGACGTGAATATTGAGCAGATAAAGGAATGGTAGTTGCATCTATGGCTCGGATCTTCCCTTTTAAGCAGATCATAGATGATGCATCTCAACCGGCCCCAATATTTCACAAGCTTTCTGAACCTGGAAAATTTATTTTCATGTTGTGAAATCCACTCTGCAAATTGGATTCAAAATTTTGCTTTTGCGATGCTTTTATATTTATTGGAAATGCACTCCACATATATTTCTACCAAAATTTATTTATCTGCAAGTAACCAAACTACAAAAATTAATTTGCAATTAATTAAAGATATATTTGGAAAATATTAAAACTTTTGATGAAAATTTTTGACATAAAAGTTCTTAAAAATTTAAAAAATGATATAATATGATAGAGATAATAATAAAAAGTAAAAAAATAAAATTAAAATAGATATTTAGACAGTTATATACAAATGATTGAAAAATAAGTTACTTATATAGAAAGAAATAAAAAAATAATTAAAAATAAGAGAATTGTGAAGAGCGAGAAGTTTCATATGTTCACAAACACCATCAGAGTAAAGAGCATGGATGTGTTTGGTAATGAATAAAACTTTTGATAAAAAATTTTAGACAATAAAAGTTGTCAAATGATGCGATATGATAGGAGTAATGATGAGTAATAAGGAAGATAAAGTTAAAATAGATAAGTTAGTTACGTGGATGATTGTGTAGAAATGATTGAAAAGTAAGATAGTTGTATAGAAAAATGTAGAAAAAAATTAAAAAAATATGATAGTTGTGAAGAGAGAAAAATTTTGGATTGAAAAGTTTTAACTTAGAGTGTGTTTGGGAATGGATAAAACTTTTGATGAAAAATTTTGGAGAGTAAAAGTTGTCAAATGATGTGATATGGTAGAGGTAATGATGATGAGTAAAAATGATAAAGTTAAAATAGATAGGTTAATTGTATGGATAGTTGTGTAAAAATGATTGAAAAGTAACGTAGTTGTATGGGAAAATATGAAAAAATGATTAAAAAATATGAAAATTATAAAAAATGAAAAATTTTAAATTGAAAAATTTTTAGTTGATATTTTTTCTTCATTGCCAAACACACCCTTAATATTTTTTATTAATTGCAAAACACACCCATCTCCTGGAACCACTATTGTGAATTGTAATTGCCGTGATACACTGGAGAGGAGGGAGAGACGACCGGCAATAGGAGCTGCTCGCTCTTTGCCTTCGCTGCCCAGGAAGGCAGGAACACTATCTCCGCGATCCGCGTTCAAGCCCGCCCGCACCTCCCACATTCGTCTCCCACTTGCTTGCTAGGGTTTTGCCTTATCCCCTAGCTACCGCTACGCACCCTTCCACACTCTGGTCTTGAATCCCCATCTGTTTCCCTGCATCGATGGCAGAGGGAGAAGAGAGATGGTGCGTGGTGACGGGCGGCAGGGGTTTTGCCGCGCGGCATTTGGTGTTGATGCTCATCCGCTCTGGAAAGTGGTCTGTGCGGATTGCTGACCTGGCTCCCGCCATCGAGCTTGAACCGGAGGAAGAGGAGGGCGTCCTGGGGGATGCTCTTGCGTCCGGAAAAGCCAGCTATGTTACTGCCGATCTTCGAAAAAAGGCCCAAGTAGTTCACGGCACGTACATTCCGTAACTTAAAAAAGATTTATTTCCGCCATTTGGATCTTGTCATGTGGTTATAAGTAAGAAAATCAGTGACTCTGTTTTCTCAAAATTCCAAATTTTGATCCTAATGTAATGAACATTTTAAGTTAGTCTTGCAGTATGTCTATTAAACTTTCTCAACTTGGTTTTGATTGTCGATGGTAGCTGTCATCACTAAGTGATTAATCATTCTTCTACTAATACTACACAGGTAGAGTTTTGTGTGCTTAGGTGTTTTTTATACTTTGCTTACATTACGTGTTGCAGTCACTGCACATTTCAGCATGTGAAGTTTTGGGGAGTCAGAATAGTTCATAATGTGGCCGTGGCTGAAAATTGGCCAATTCATGATGTAGCCTTGTTCCATTACATATGGATGCTTTAGAGAAAATTTGATGATGCTTTAAATTCATTGGAAATCCATGTGCTGCTTGATTGGGAAGCCTCAATTTCTTTGTGCTCTTCTTCAGTTAGACATATATTACGTCTAGATCCTCTATTGAAAAGCTAAATAGCTTGTGCTCTAAATGATGACCTCTGTTTAGTTATAACTGATATAAGAACTGCTGATGTGACACTTGAATGGAGTCTCAGGTGCGGGCTTATTATTTTTTGAACATCAAGCACCTCGCCATGGTGCCAATGCATGGAAAGATCATATTTAATGCTTCCTTAAATCATGAGTCTCTGAATCTGGGAGGTTGGCCTGCAGATGTATGTCTGATTTCCCTTAGGAGGTTATGTTATTATATGGTTCTTGTCGTGACAAATGATCTTTTTGGCTGTTAGATAATGTACAAGAAGAGAAGTTTCTATTTATTTTGCATTTTGCCAGTCCACTATGTATTTGTTTCCTGCATTTATGAAGTGAAATAGTAACTGGATTCATGCTGTCATTCGTGGACTTATTTTTGAGCCACATGAATCTACACGGCAGGTATTTGCCATGAATAACTGCCCAGGAACCTTTGATATCTTTCAAAAATCCGCATCTTATAGGTGTCTACTTCTCATGAAAGATTAAGAGGATAATGATTCCAAGTCTTCCAAAGTTAACATTGAGTGATTCTTGGATTTTGTGCCAGACAGACTTCTTTCTAGGTTTTGTTCCTAAGGGTAGCAGTCTAAGTGATGGATGCTGACTACCATTGCTTTTAACCTTTTTATTTCAAAGTTCGTTGTCTTTTGGTGATCGTCATTGACCATTTCTTGGGCTTGTTTCTCTTGTTCTGCAGCATTTCAAGGTGCAGAATCTGTTTTCCACATGGCTGCTCCTGATTCCTCCATCAACAACTACCAGCTTCATTACTCTGTTAATGTTGAAGGTGCGTCTGCTTGCTGACATGTAATAAGAATCATGTGCTGACAGCCTAACATTGCAATGCTAGGTATATGATGTTTTGTTTTTATAATGTCAATGTGGTTTTGTAGGAACTAATAATGTTATTGATGCTTGTATTGAGTGCAAAGTAAAGAGGCTTATTTATACTAGCTCTCCAAGTGTGGTCTTTGATGGTGTTCATGAAATATATAATGGAGATGAGTCCATGCCTTACCCTGACAAGGTACTTCATGCACATAACTACACTCCAAGTACATGATTGCCTTTGCATTGTACTCATGTTTTTATATTCCAGACAGTTGACATGGATGGATCTATCATCATCCATTTTTTTTTCCCCTCTAGTAATGCCGCAAAAAAAAAAACTTTTTTGGAGAAGGAAAAACTGAAGATTGAATGCATTCATGGGCCTCTGCTTGTTGGGAGACTACTAATTGTTCTCAGCAACTATGGCCTATTCCATGGATACTTTTGGCCAATGAACCATGGCACTGCAACTGCATATGGAATATTTGGTTTCTATGAACTTGACATATGATGTGACCTAAGGCCATTCATCCCCTCTTATTCTTGTTTACTTTATTTCTTTATTTTCCTTTATACTTCTCATAGCATGCATTACTCTGTTTCAACTTTCAACTAAGCTCATTCATTCATTTTTCTTATGCGTCTTTCAGCATAATGATTCCTATTCATCAACTAAAGCTCAAGCGGAAGCTTTGGTCATAAAGGCAAATGGTAGGAATGGGCTTTTGACATGCTGTATTCGGCCAAGCAGCATTTTTGGTCCTGGTGATAAATTGATGGTGCCATCTGTAGCCGCAGCTGCAAGGGCAGGAAAGTCTAAGGTAAGAACAGGTTCCAAATTTGTACTTTGTGACAAATGTAAATGATAGAATTATTCAAATAAAATTTATGCTTAGTGAAGAGGTTATAAATATGATTAATACTTATGCACCAAAAGTAGGATTAAATGATGGAACTAAGAAACAT
This sequence comes from Annona squamosa, assembly GCA_035584095.1. Taxonomy (NCBI): domain Eukaryota; kingdom Viridiplantae; phylum Streptophyta; class Magnoliopsida; order Magnoliales; family Annonaceae; genus Annona; species Annona squamosa. The sequence goes on from JAXCLR010000092.1 coordinate 16,662,969, forward strand.
TTTTGGGATGACACGTATGGTCTAGTGCAAATGATACCTAACTAAGAAAAATATCGTGATAGGAGGAGATTTAAAAGAACATATAGGCTGTGAGAATGTAGGATATAATAGAATTTATGAAGGTTTTGACTTTGAAGTAACTAATGAAAATGAGAATCTCATTTTTGATTTTGCTATTGCATATGATTTAGTTGTATACCTTATTTAAAAAAAATAGATAATCTTTAAGAGTTGGGACCAATTCTAGCTGAATAGTTTTTTAAATGTTTTTTTATTTTGGGTGTGTTTGGTTGGAGGTAAAACTTTTGATGAAAAGTTTTTGGAGTAGAAGTTGTCAAATCAATAGAAAGTGGTGTAATATAATAGGAGTAATGATGAGAAATAAAGAGAATAAAGTTAAAATAGATAGGTTAGTTGTATGGGTAGTAGTGTCGAAATGATTGAAAAGTAGGGTAGTTTGTATAGAAAAATGTGAAAAATAAATTAAAAAATAGAATAATTATGGAGAGTGAAAAGTTTTAGATTGAAAAGTTTTAATTGACACTTTTTTGCCCTAAACAAACGCACCCTTTAATAAGAATATTTTGTAGATCCCTTTGTAGTAATTGCAAGGTCATCCTAGGTAAGAGTTTAAATATTGGTTGCCATTAGGGGGTTACCTTGGTGGTAATACTTGGGGGAGCGTTCGATTCCCCCTCCTCTTGAAGTGGGGGTTTTAACAATTTCTCCCCTTGTGTGGGGGGTTTCTATATGTTTCCTCCGGTGTTGGGGGTGTTTATAAAAAAATTTCTTTATGCTGTGAGGGTTGCGAATGTGCTTGATTGTAATGTTAGTTATCATGATGTACAAATATCAATAAAAAAATACAATATTTTTTATTTAATTTAATAAAAAAAATACAATATTGGTTGTTAGTAATGGATATATATTGATTATTAGTGATATGTATATATATGTATATGAAATATGATCTAATGCAGACGGACTACATTATAATTACGGTGGAGTCTGATATAAAATAGGCCTTACACGTATTAAAATGTAATAATAGTTTATATAATCATTTATCGATTTAAAAACATGTTTTTAACGTTTTAGATGTTGAAAATACAATTTTAAAATTGATATTTATGTTAGATTATTTATTTATTGACTGATTGTTTTACGTAAAATTATTTTATTATGTTGATTTTGTACGATGTTAAGATGGAGCCCATACACATGTTTGATTTGGATAAAATTTGGTATACTGTTACAGTAAATAATTTTAAATACAATTGATGAGATAGATGTTGATTTCATGATCAAATGGGGCCCATTTGTTGCGGACTACATGGTAATTACAGTGCAATCTATTTGTACTTGATTAAAATTATATATATATATGTATAGATGACAACCTAAAATATAATATAATTCCAAAGATTAAGTGGTGAAATTGGAAGGGTGATAATATGAAACTTTTTAATAAAAGAAAGAATTTGAAGTAAAATCAATGTGGAATGAAATGGAATAGAAGAGTTTGACAAAGTATTTTAAAAATATATAAAAATGGTAAATCATTATGTTGGGAAACTTGATGGTGTAATGGGGATGAGAAAAAAGCTACAAATGGTGAACGAGAAAAGTTAAAAAAAACGTTGGGCTAATAAAAAAAATATAAATTTACAATAATACGAACTATAAAAAAAAGCTACTAAAAGGATTATTAGTGAAGCTAAACACAAACTTATGAAATTTATATAGATTAGGAAGTAAACAAGGAGAAAAAGATATATATTTTTGAATGAAAAAGATATATTTAAGTTAGTCAAATTAAGAGAAAATCAGGGTAGAGACTTAGTGTGTGTTAGATGTAGTAGGAGTGGGGAAAAAAGAGTTTTAGTCAAAGATGATGAAATTAGAGAAAGATGGAAAACTTAATTTTATAGTTCATTAAATGGTACTTTATTAGAACATTTAACATTAGATAATAGTTCAGATGTAAAATATAGAAATATTAGTTATTTTCCAAAAATTTGAATCTCTGAAGTAAAAGAAGCCTTAAAAAAATGAGCATAGGAAAAACATTAGGTCCAGATAACACATCAGTTGAGGGGTGGAAGTACATGCGTGATAATGTATAGGTGTCAATGGGCTAGCGAAGTTCTTTATTACTATTATAAGAAGAACAAAGTTAATGCTAAATTAATGGGGAAAAAACACTATACTACCAATTTATAAAAACAAGGGAGATCGAAAATTGTGCAAATGATCGTGGAATAAAACTAACTAGTCATAATATAAAGCTGTGAGAAAGAGTGATTGAACAAAGACTGAGATGAGGAACAAATTTCAGAAAATCAGTTTGGTTTTATAGCAAAAAGATCAATTATCGATGCTGTTTTCTTGCTTAGACAATTTTGAGTAGTATAGGGAGAAGAAAAAGAACTTACACATGGGTTTTATTGATTCAGAAAAAGCAAACAGTTGGGTCCCAAGAAAATTGATATGTTAGTTGATGGAAAAGAAAGGAATTAACAACGAATACATTGATGTTATTAGAAATGTACGAGGGGGTTATAACAAATGTGAGGACTATAATTAGAGATACAAGTGTTTTCTCAATTGTAACAGGTTCGCATTAAGGCCTAATCTCGTTTTCTTTTTACTTTAGCTATAGATGAACTTACTCGATATTTACAAGTAGTAGTTTGGTGTATGTTGTTTGCAAATGATATAGTCCTAACCGATGAGAATAGAGAAAGAGTAAACTTGAAATTGAACATGTGAAAAGGTGTTTTAGAATTTAATGATTTTAGAATCAATCACACAAAAACTAAATATATGAAATGCAACTTTAATAATAGTGAACACCTAGATGAGAAACCAATTAACATTTCAAATCAAGAATTGGTTACTTTCAGTATTTAGGGTCAATAGTTCAAGAGAATGGAAAAATTGAGAAAGATATGATCTATAAAATCCAAGCAAGATTGAAGAAATGACAAAGTGCTTCAAGAATTTTATGTGATTATCGAGTTGTAATTAAATTAGAAGGAAAAATTTCTAAGACCGATTAGATCAACTATACTTTATAGGGCAGAATGTTGGGTGGTTAAATAATTAACATATATGTAGAATTAGTGTAGCTGAAATGAGAATGATAAGGCGGATGAGTTTTTAAATCAGAAAAGATAAAATTAGAAATAAAGTAATCCGATATAGTCTAAAGGTGAAGTCAAGAGGTTATAAAATGAGGAAAAGCAAACTAAGGTGGTCTGGACATGTTAAATGAAGGCTTGAAATGACACTAGTTAGGAGAGTTGAGTTTATTCAAATAGAAGACGGTAAGAGAATAAGAGGAAGACTCAAAAATGGATGGAAGTAATAAAACAAGACATAAAGCATTAAAGATCATTAAAAACTTAGTTTCTGATTGTCAGGAATGGTGCAACAGGATCCTTGCAGCTGATCCCTCTTAGGTGGGAAATGACTTATGATGATGTTGGTGGTTGCAGCAATGATGACTTTGTGATAGATTTTTGCTTATAGATATATATTTTTATTGTTTGGCCTTGTGTAGAAGCGGCTTCTTGTGGGATATGATCTGGATCTGCATCTTTATTATTATTATTATTATTATTGCTACTATTACTATTATTATTATAATATATTTTTTTCCATTTTGGAGGAAAGATGTGATCCATGGGGTGCTCACTGGCTTAAATTGACCTGGAACTGCATATGGAGTCCTTGGATTCATGCAATGCATTTACAAGCAACAAACAAACTTCTTCTTGAGTGTTATCCTAAATGAGTTAATATATTCCGTGTGCTGTTATTCATAACAATCAATACAATTTTCTATCAAATAAGAACATGAATATTCCCTGATGCCACATATATACTAATCCTCTGTGCCAATTTGTTGCATGATTGGTGATATTAATCCCTTGTTTCTCAATTTTCAAGCATAGAGCAACTTGAAACTTTGTTCCATCTAGTTATAGAATCATTTTGAGTGTTGAAATATTGATGTTACTTTGAATTAGCTTGGAGTTCACTTGTAGGAAACACAAAGAGGCTTGATGCTTTCCTGCACTTTGTAGGTTTTCTGCTAGTGTCTTTACTGGGTATTGCTCATGTGATGCCCATTTCGTTTTGTGAGAACCTGGCTACTTTCATCCATACATTTATAGAGGATATTCATAATGGAATTAATTATTAAACCTTCATGTAATCAAATGTCAGCAAAACTAGGGAAACCAAAATTGGGATTTAGCTCTGCAGTCTGAATTAAAGTCCTTGATTCTGAGCCAGACCTTAATTTTACCCGAGTCCTAACAATTACAAGGTATGATTGTCCCGTGGTTGTTTTTGTGATACTCTTAGCTTAGCCCCTTTCTTTGGTTCTGTTCTCATTTTCTTAGACTAGTTTGGCATATGCAGCATATATTATTTTGTTTTTTCTTATGAATGCACGTATTTGCATCTTGATTTCCCTCCTTTTTCCTTCTTATCAGTATATCATTGGGGATGGCAATAATATGTATGATTTCACATACGTTGAAAATGTGGTACATGCCCATGTGTGTGCTGAGCAAGCTCTGGCCTCAGAAGCAGGTGCATCAAAAGTATCTGGACAGGTATTGTATTCCTCCTCTTCTTTTCCTTTTGGTTTCAGTTGCTATTTTGTTGGACAATCCAAAAAAGAAAAAAGAAGGAATCATGAGTAGCATCTCATGAAGGTAATGGAACTTGTGCACATACTGGCCCAATTTCTGCATATTAGAGGTCTGCGCTGGAAAAAATGTACAATAAATTGTAAACAAACATGGGGGTTGTGTGGGGGAGGAAAACGGGAGAAGTAAGGCTCAACATCCATGTGCAGTGCGTCCTTACAAAGGATATGTATACTGAGTTACTGCTGCTCAAACATGCATGTGCTGCTCCCTTACATCAAGGGTCCCTTGTTTCATTGCTGCAGAAGAAAATAAATGAAAAACAAAGATAAGGGTGTGTTTGATAACAAGGAAAAATGTGGCGGAAAGAAGGGAAAAAATTTTAAGAAGTGAGAGGGTAATGTGATGTGAGAGGAGTAAGGTTTAGTAGTAAAAAGAATATAGATAAAATAGACAAGGTATTTGTATGGAAAAATGTGCAAGATTGGAAGTATAGGTAGCAATAAAAAATGTAGGATGGTTAAGATTGTCTTCAAAAGTTGTGTAGAAAAGGGGTGATTTTTTTTTTCTTCTTTTCTGTTTTCCTGAATACCAAACTGACCCTAGAGAAGAATTTAATCATTCAACCCACTGTGTTAAGGCTTCTAGTATCATAGGTGTGGTCCTTTTGTCATTGATTTAAAAAATATCTTATAAAATGGCAATTTGGTGTGTGAAGAAAGTGTCCTACATACATTAACAAATTATCACTCTTCACGAGGCATGCACATTGTTCTTAGATGCTTATTTGTTTAACTTGGAATTGATTGCTAAACAATTGACTCACTGGTCTATGACCAACTTGCCCATTGATTAGTTGTTAGGACTTTTTTTTTTGTGATGTGGATTAGTTGTTAGAACTTCTTTTTTTATTTTTATTTTTTATGATGTGGATTAGTTGTTAGGACTTAGGTTGCCTAGTTGTTGGAAATAAGTGCCATATGCAATGGGTCCTATGATTTATACTCTGGATAGAGCTGCCTGCATCTGTATACTGTGGATTAATGTATTTATGGGTAGGTGTATTCATTTCAGAGTTCAGATATTTTTTCCCTGCCTCATCAAAGAGGGCTTCTTTACAATTTTCTTGAGCCAAATTGATCTGGTATGCTGGAATATTAACTCTTTAGATGAGTCAGGAGATCAGGTTTTCGGACATGCCAGGATTGATTGTGTTTTAATTTGATCTTCTGCAGGCATATTTTGTGACCAATATGGAGCCAATAAAATTTTGGGAATTCATGTCATTGATTCTTGAAGGTCTTGGCTATGAGAGGTTCTCTCTCTCTCTCTCTCTCTCTCTCTCTCACGTGTGTGTGTGTGTGTGTGTGTGTGTGTGCACGGACAAAAAATTACAAGCATTCTATTTCCCTGGGGCATATAAGCTAACTGTAGCATGGCAAAGCTTTGTCATAATGAAAAAGAAGAAAGGCTTTTGAAGAAATAGATTGGGCCTCCCAACAAAACAGAAGGAAAAAGGATTAAGGAAAAATATGAATGAAACTCACCTCTGAATTCATCCATAACTAATGGAAATGCTACCTTATTTATAGAAAATTTCTGCTCACTTAAAATCTAAGCCTTCTGTCTTTTAATCTGTGTTAATAACTTAATGCATTCATCAAATTTCCAAAAATATCAATATCTAATTCCTAAAATTCCAAATAAAGTATCTTGAAAATATGCAAGATTAATAAATTTTAAATCTTATGCATTGGTCTTGTTATCCATATTGCATTATGATCAGTCTTACTATGGTAGCTGTCTGCCAAGAACATACTTATGATGATCCCTGGCATAGTTGAAGTTTCTTCGCAGTACCACATCTCTTCAGTCTTAACACATGATCGGATATTCTAAAAGATTGAAAAACAAGTAAAATCAGTCGATACACTGGAATGGAATTTAGTAATTGAGGTAACATTGCAAAGTTTCCATTAACATGGCAATTTATATTCCTTGATTTCATACCATGCTCATATGTGGGTAGATGTATGATATTTGGCTGAGGTCCACCATGCACATATCTTAGTGTCCAAAAAAATCCATAACTATGTTAGCAAGAGCATGTAGATAAAATGCTGTCTAAAGAACTCCTGAACTCCTGCACAAAAAAAAAAAAAAAAGAACTGATGTAGGATGGGTAGAGAAGAAAATAGAAGAAAGAGGAAGGAACCTCTATAGATGAGAAGTGAAGAAGGAAGGTAGATAGAATAGATGAATAAGGAAAGAAGAACAAGAATAAGTAGAAGAAGAAGCAGAGAACACTTTTATAAATCTCAGAACTGCTCCCTTTAGAGCTTACAATGGCAATATTTATAGATGAACATACCACATAATCTTAGCAAATGAAATCTAAAAATAACAAAATCAAATCTTTTTTTAAACAGATTCTAAAATATCCTAAGAATCT
>JAXCLR010000092.1:16670184-16700784 GCA_035584095.1 Annona squamosa
ATTGGGTGAGAGTAGTACCAGGTTTGGCTTTGATACCAATTGATGTAGGATGGGTAGAGAAGAAAATAGAAGAAAAAAGAATGAACCTCTATAGATGAGAAGTGAAGAAAGAAGGTAGATAGAATAGATGAATAAAGAGAGAAGAACAAGAACAAGTAGAAGAAGAAGTAGAGAAGACTTTTATAAATCTCAGAACTGCTCCCTTTAGAGCTTACAATGGCAATATTTATAAATGAACATACCACCTAATCTTAGCAAATGAAATCTAAAAATAACAAAATCAAATCTTTTTTTAAATAGATTCTAAAATATCCTAAGAATCTTTTGATATATTTCAAAAATAACAAAATCAAATCTTTTTTTAAACAGATTATAAAAATCCTAAGAATCTTCTAATATCTTTCAAAATAACAAAATCAAATCTTTTTAAATAGATTCCAAAATATCACAGGAATCTTTACCTTTTATAAAATTCTTGCGCCTAGAATAGACAGATTTGAAAAGTCTCTTATTATTTTCATCAACTCCTGAACTAGTTCATATATGATGTACAACTTGTGATTGTAAACGCTTATTTTTTGGGACAGTGCATGGTTCACTCATGGTGGGGCCTACCTTGTGAACTGTTTGTATAATGCGGCAGAAGACTCTTTTGTGTTTCATGTATGATTTGTGTGGTATTTGGGGCATTCTTCTATCAGTAGCCATTGTTATTCAAGTCATGCTTCTATCACTAGCCGTTGGCAATGTTCTTAAGATTATACACGGTCACATTGAATTGATATGATGTAAATCTACAATAATATAAACTATAGAAAAGCTACTAAGAAGGTTATTAGTGAAACTAAATACAAAGCTTATGACAATTTATATAACAAATTAGAAATTAGACAAGGAAAAAAAGGATATATTAAATTAACTAAATTAAGAGAAAATAGAGACAGATTTAGGGCATGTTAGATGCATTAAAAGTGAGGACAAATGCATTTTAATTAAAGATGATGAAATTATAGAAAGCTGGAAAATTTATTTCTATAATTCATTAAATGGTACGCCATCATAACATTTGACAGTTGATGACATTTTAAACATGGAAGAATGTTGGTTATTTTCCAAAAAATTGAATCTTTGAAGTAAAGGAAGCCCTTAAAAAATGAGAATAGAAATAGCATTAGGTTTAGATGACGTACTAATTGAAGAATGGAAATTTATGGGCGACATAGGTAACTCAGTTAACAAACTTCTTTACCAAGATTATAAGAACAAAGTTAATGCCAAATAAATAGAGAAAAATAATATAGTGCTAATCTAAAAATAAGGGAGATATTCACAATTGTACACATTATTATGAAATAAAGCTAATGAGTCATGTTATGAAGTTGTGGGAAAGAGTGGTAAATAGTTCAAGAGAATGAGAAAATTTAGAAAGATGTCATAATTAAAGTTCAAGAAGGATGAAAAAAATGACGAAGTGTTTCAAGAATTTTATGTAACTGTTGAGTTTCAATTAAATTAAAAGGACAATTTTATAAGAATGTGATTAGACCAATTGTGCTTTATGGGGCAGAATGTTGGGTAGTTAAAGAATAATAGACACATAAAATGAGTGTAGCAGAAATGCGAATGTTGAGGTGGATGAGTAGTAAACAAGAAAAGATGAAATGAGAAATGAAGTTGAGATAATTTAAAAGTGAAGCAAATATGTTATAAAATGAGGGAAAGCAGACCTAGGTGGTTTGGTCAAGTTAAATGGAGGCTTGAAATGACATCAGTTAGGGGAGCTGAGTTTATTCAAATAGAAGGTAGTAAGAGAATGAGAGGAAGACCCAAAAAAATGCATGAAAGTAGTTAAACAAGACATGAAAACATTAAAGATTATTAAAAACTTAATTACTGATCATCAAGAACAGCACAACAGAATCCATGCAGTTAACCTCACTTAAGTGGAAAATGGCTTATGATGACGACAACTGATGATGGTGATCCAATTGATGCTGGTTCTTTTGCTAGGTTTGTACGATTTAGCTCAACCTACAAAATTTATTTCTACATCGCATTTATCTATTATGCAGAAAACCTCCTCACATTCCTATAAGACTTAAATTTTATTTTCAATTTTCTGCATTCTGGTTCAACTGTTGATTGTGTTGCCTGATTTTGGGGTTCCATTTCCATTGTGAGGCAGACTGACTTTATACATTGGTTGGATCTCATATGCACACCACTGTCAGCCCTGCATGCAACTTGTTGCACAAGATTATTAGATCAAGAAATCATAAAGAAACGGATCTTGAAATCACATATGCTTTGTGGCTGAATTTGATCTATTCACAGGCCTAGAATCAAAATCCCTGCCTTTGTTATGATGCCAATTGCACATGTGGTTGAATGGACGTACAAATTTCTTGCTCCTTATGGTATGAAGGTGCCTCAGCTGATACCCTCCAGAATCAGACTTCTTTCCTGCAACAGAACTTTCAATGCTTCGAAAGCAAAGGATCAGCTTGGCTATACACCTCTTGTACCACTTAAGGTTTGTTTCTGTTTAATTTTTAGCCAGTTGTATAGTATGCCATTCTGAAAAGTTTCTGTGGGGGGCGACGTTATTACTGCACTTACTATTCTTCTCTTAGGCTGAAAACAATTTCTTAACAGTGGGATTGGTTGGATTTGATTGTATTGGATATAGCATTACAGCTCTACCTTATATGTATTGTTTTGGTCTGATCATATTTCAGCCTTATAGGTTTGAGTTGAGTTTTGATGTCTCCTAGTGGAATCAACAGCTTGAGGAGTCCAAAATTTTCATTTTTTCTTCGGGTGTGTTTGGGCAGTGATAAAACTTTTGATGAAAGTAGGAAATGTTTTAAGATTTGCCAGACGGATCCTTAATATTTATATATTTTTAAAAAATTTATCTAGTGAGTCAAAATTTTGTCAAATTTGTGCCACAATGACAAATGGGGCAAGCCCCTTTAGTCCCTTACTCTTACTGTTATGCGATACTGCAGTATGGGTTAAGCACACTTCATGCTGTACGAGTGTAACCTGTAGATGTCCAAATCATAGAGCTGCTTCGGTTTGAATTATGGAACCTAATTTGGCAAATTTTTTCTGGAATTAGTGTCCAATTACTTGTTCAACATCATCATAAGCCATTTCCCAATAAGGTGAGATTTAAATCTATGAATCTCAGTAAGGCATTCCTGTTTATTTGTTCATGTCCTTAGTATGCAGATGCTTTACCTCTATTATGTCTATTATTATTTTTATTTTTCCACCTCACTTGTCGAATAGGCTTGCTCTTCTTGACTGGTGTAATTCTGTCTCTGTTATCTGGATTCTACCTTTATTTATCTTAAAAATTCTCATGATAGCTACACTCATGTCAACAATGTATTATTCCTTGATTGTCAAATGTTTCATACCAAAATGTAACTGATCTGTTGGCTATTCAGTAAAATTTTGTGTTTGGTTTCATCTAGAGCTTCATAAAATAATAAATAGCTATTTTTGGACTAATTTAATATGATTCCTTTACTGTTTTTAGGGCATTGTTTGTGTAAACGAGTCTACTTATAACTAAAAATATATACTTTTAGTATATTTTATTTCCTTCGCTTTCAAAAGTTGAGAAAAAGACATACCTTGTCAGAGTGTATGACTCAAAAGGATTTTTTGCATGGGTTATTTTTGCAGAGGCGATCTTAGGACCGTTGGTCATAATCCTGGGGTAACTATAACATCAGAAAATTTGTAAACACCTTCTGGGAAACGACATTCTTTTTTTTATTACCTTGCTTATTTTCAAAATAAAAATTTTTAAAAGCTTGTGAAATATAATTATTGTGATTATTTATTATTTTATTCTTTTTCCTACCAAAATTTTAACCGAACTATTGGATCAAACTATCACACCAAGAAATGTATACCTCATCTAATTATTTGTAACAAGATTCGTGAAGCTGACTCTGGTGAGGTAAAAAGGCAGTAAATGGTGATGAAGACTCTTATGAAACAACTTCCCTTCTCCTTATCCATAATTCTTTTCTTAAAAATATGGTTATAAATTTACAAACTTTAATAATAATAATAATAATTTTAATTTTATTACTACTACTACGACTACTATTATTATTTGTAAGAATCATTACCAAAATCTACACAGGAGTTCATCTACCACATCTAGCACGAGCATTCATCAATTCATTCTGCCTACATTCCACGGTGTTTTGAAGAAATTATACCAATCAATTCTTGCCATAGCATTGGGGTCTATAACTGGAGAGATGAAGAGACCAATAGTGGCCTGATTTGAAGGGATGAATGTTTGGATATCATGCCATGCAACATGGGATATTTGTTCAATGTGTGTTTCTTTTGCAGGAAGGTGTGAAGAGGACAGTCGAGCACTACTCATATTTGAGAGCTGAGCTGCACACTAAGAAAAGAGACACTGATCGACCATCTAAAGCTTCTTTGTACCTTGGAATGGGGAAGGGTGTGGTCCTTTAAGTTGTCTTTTAATCCATTCCCTTGACATGATTTTGCCTGGCCTGCGGGCATTTGTCTTGTCAGATGCTTCAACTGTGGCATGTGTTAGACATCTCTCCAATGCAACATCTGGCCGAAGCATTTACACTGCTTTTCCTGTATAATTCTCCAACATTTATAAACATATCCTCATGAGAGTGTTGGATTTGATGGTGTCAAATAAGTGGCCCAATGATTCCTTCACTAGCATGTTGCTCAGCTGATAATTTGATCACTGTGCCAGAACATTTGCATTATGGGATGCTCTGATTCATGGTTCAAATGTCACAAATGGATGGTAATGTGTAGGCTTGTTTGTAAGGGTGCCTGCTGGATGTGCCAGTTACCCATACACCTGTAAAGCATTGTTCCTGTTGTTTTGCAGTTGCGGAAACTCTTCTCTGGAAAGATAAGAAGCAGACACTCATGACATTGCTTATGCTGATTGCTATATATCACTACTTTGTTACACCTGGATATACTATTGTGACTGCTTTTTCAAGGATTCTCCTTTGCGCCACCCTGTTCCTGTTCATCCACAGCATTCTGCCAACAAAACTGTATGTCTCTTGTTTCCTTTGTTTCTTTTGTATCATTTCCTATTACTTAGGGTAAGATATTCCAATGTTTAGATGGATACATTGAGCAATAAATGACACATTGCTGATTTGGGCAAGTAAAATTCATTACGATAGTTTGGAGCCTAGTTTTATAACCTCATTGTAAACACTCGCATGCGCATGCCAGTGGCCAAGGTTATAGAAAGGTGCAGTTTATCTTTTATACCAGATGTTTGTACCTCACTGTTTTCATGTTTTCTGAGATATGAATCTTTTCTTGTTAATGCTGTGGCATTAAATGTAATGGATCTGTAGGAAAAGTTCATTCTTGCTCTCCAGCTCAGTGGACTGATATAAAAACTGCATCTGCTTTGCTTAAAAAGTTGGATCTTGTCTGTTGAAATCATTATCATGTCTGGCCAAACATTTGCGTAATATTTATAATTTTAACTGAACAGGAATGGTATTATGCTATCAAACTGAATTGACATAGTTACTCTTTTTGCAGACTTGGATATAAACTTGAGAAAATTCCTGCTTCATCATTTCATTTCTCAGAAGAGGAGGTGCATGATATTGCTTTATCAGTGGCTTCCACTTGGAATTTTGCAATATCTGTTTTAAAAGATATTTGCACGGGAAGGGATTGGACGGTATTCTTTAAGGTATCCAGTTGCTCCTTCTATATCTTTTCCTATCATCTGCACAATATCTTCATGTACCAATTTACCTAGTGTTGTAAATAGGTTGGTTGACCTGTCCAAAACAACATTTTGATTTGATGTGTGAGTAGATGGGTGTTCTTGTTGAGAGAGGTGGTAAAAGCCCCTTTATGGTAAAAGGGCAGTAAACATATCGTATTTTCTTCTCTTGTGCTAATATGACATTTAGCCATCTTCATTTTGATAACTACCCTAACCTTTTCATATCATCATCTACATGTCTTTCTTTTAAAAAAATTGTTTTCTTAAAATTTTAAGAGAAGGCTATACCCTCTGATAATTTATGATGATGATGATGATGATAATTTATGATGATGATGATGAAGCTATGAATCTTGTCTTCACTGACCTAATAATGGATTGCTTTTTTCCTTTTTCGAGGCTTCTCTTAATGAGTGACAACTTTTCCTTTTACTTCTATTTATTCTTATACATTTTTCTAAAAGAATAAATTCTTTTTTGGTTAGGAACGGACACAGATTGATGTAAACCTGACAACATGGTTTATCTTGGCAACAAGACCAATGTGGTTGTCATAGTCATTGTTTTAATAGGTCGGTGTATGAACACCAACCAGTTGTATCATTCCTTAGACGTACGACATGCCATTAATCTCTATAAAAGGATATAGATATGAAATTAATATAAAATTAGCTGATTTTAGGTATAGATGTGGATCCGTTAATTACCTGCAGGCCAGACTCTGGCCCTTATTCCTGATTTAAGGTTGGTCTGATAAGGTTTGTGCAACCCTGGGCAGTTCAAAACAGGTCAGGTTTGGCCTACTGGAATTAATCACGAGAAGTATTATCAATGACAACTCATCCTATTTATTTTTGTCTCCTGTTTGGTTCAGTTTAATGATATTCTCCAACTTCTTTAACAGGTGGTGATGACACTCTTAATTCTCAACTTTGTTGGAAGAATGTCATTCAGCAGCATATTTATTATCGGTAAAAAAAAAAAATTGTTATCATTTTACTGGAGGGACAATAGGCTTATGAGAACCCCGTGTAAATAATTGAGATTGATTTCTCTGTGCTTTTACTGCAGGAGTGCTCCTTGCTTTTGTATCTTTCTATATTTATGACAAAAAGGAGGAAGAAATTGATGAGCTGCTCAGTCAGGCTTTCTCATCTGCATTGAAGCTGAAGTCGGATTTCACAAGAAAATTTGCAACATCTAAGCAAGCCTCTTGAACTTTGCAATTGACTTTCTTCTCCACATACAGTTTGTCTAACCCTCAAATGCACATCTATTTCATGTCGACCTATAGAGGCCAACAGGTGTGGTATTACATACCTTCCCCACGATGCTCCACTATTTGAGCCCTTCAACTTGAAACAGTTGGCGTGTTTAGTGTGGTGCACCTAAATGATGTGGATGGAACTGTTCATGCTAAATCAGAGGATGTGGATGGTTATTATTCGCACAATTGAGGAGTTTGTTTGGTGGGCGGGCTGGCCAACTTCTGGGACTGGTTACTCCTGGTGGGACAGCATCCCGTCTTGATTATTGATTGGGTGCTTGATGATGGTGTGCGTTTGGTATTGGCAAACCTTTGGGTGGTAAACTTTCTATCATAGTTGGCATCTGGTTGCTTCTGGAATTGCTTTGTAACTGCCAACATCCAGTTAAACATTCTGCAAATCATGGAATCTGCCAAGCTTGGTGGACTACTGGCGTGTCGTGTTTTTTTTTTTCTTTTCCTTTCTCCCCCCATGTTCTTGAAAGATAAACCATTTGCTACTCGTGCATTTTTCCCCCATTGCTTAATGTGCTGTAAAAGTGATATTCTCCTCACAATCAAGACTGTATCCACTAACTAGTGTTTTTTTATACTGGCTACTCGTGCATTTTTCCCCCATTGCTTAATGTGTTGTAAAAGTGATATTCTCCTCACAATCAAGACTGTCTCCACTAACTAGTGTTTTTTTATACTGGAGCTTTGGACCAGGCTGTAATCCAAGCTTTTTTTTTTTCCATGCTGGTTCTACTTCCATCTCTTGTGCTATTAATGGTCGGCCCAAAAGTCAGTGTGTATGTTTGTCAATTAGCATTTAGCAACATGTCCACTGTTTTCTGCCTTCTATGTGGATTTTGCCTGGTGCGAATTTGGATGGACTTGTAGTTTCACCATGGAAAAATTGCAGTATGTTTCTAATATGAATCATATTGCATGAATCTGGAGTAAAGGAAGTCAAGCATCAATCCTGTGGGCTCTAATTTTAGTGGCTTCAGTGAAAATTTTCCTGTTTATTTATTTACATCATCATCATCATCATGAACCATACTAGGAGGAAATTTTTCCACAAAAGTCTACAAGCGGTGACATTCTATTTTAGCGCATCAGACCTAGGAAGAAACAAGCCTACTAGTTACGTGTACCAGCTGAATCACGTGTGGCACTGTTGAGGCGTGACACTTTTTTTTTCTTTTTTTCAGGTAGCCATAGGGTTCACCGACACCCTTGTCGGATTCCACAATCTTAGGGTCGAAGCTTGGACCAAGGGGTATGAACCCGGATGAATGCCATTGCACTGCTGCGCTAGTCTTTGATCCCCCCTTCTAAAAGACGTCCTTAGTTATGGAGCTTCGACACGGGCGCACATCCTATGCACCCACCCTTAATGCACCTGGTTGTACTTCATCTACTTGTTTTTATTTTTGTGAAAATTTTTCATGATACTATTAATAACTTAATATAAGTGTATTTAATATGTGTATCAATTTAAATTACTAAAAATGTTACTGATTTTTAAAAATTTGAAAAAAATATCTAAAAATGGTAAAAATAGATATACATATTAAATATATTTAGATTAAAGCTGTGTAAAAAAAAATTAAAAAATGGATATATGCACTGAGATGCATAGGACTACGCTTCCTTTGACACGTATCAATTTTATGTATGTTTTTTCCTTAGCGAAATAACCATTGCCAGGGCCGCAGCCACAGGTGATACACATTTCAGTATCCTCTCTCCATGTGCCGTGGAATTGGAAGAGGAAAGCATGGGTCGGGGGTTGACAGGAAAAGTTGAAACGGGTGAGCAAAGTTCCAGAGGCTTGCATTTCCTTTTAACTTATCAGGGCAACTCTCAAATGTAAGTTTTGCACGTGATTCTAAATATACATATGAGCTTTTAATAAATTCTTTCATACTCTCTCGTATTTTGTTAAAAATCTCATTTGTACTTAGGCTGTTATGAAGGGCCATTAGTCCGTATGTGAACTTTAATTTGTAATTCGTGCCCTAATTGCCATTCAAGCCCTAGGAATCATGAATAGAAATTAGAGCCCAATTGGAAAGTAAAGCATGAATTGGAAAGTGGGGTATGAATTAGGGTTCTTAATGGAGTGGGTATAAATGGAATTTTGGACAAAATATATCAGTAGAAGAGATTATGGAAGTTGGTGGGTATACCTGAAAGTTGTCGGCGTAGATATTGAATTGGCCCACTCACCGATTCGTGGAAGGGGTCTAGGCTTTGAAGAGTATTTTAGATCTATTCTAGATTCGTGCCATGGCCAGTCTTCAAGCTGGGATCCAAATGGAAAGTTAGAGAATATTGGACTTACAATCACGATCTTCTAGAGAATATTGGACTTACAATCACGATCTTATATAGAAGATAACACTGTACAGAACCAAATTAACTCTTAGAACTCTTTAAGACAAATAGCCGGCCTTTCAACAGCAAGTGGCGGCCGTCAATTCTCAAGCTTTCAAAGGCGTCCGAAATTTGGAATCATGTGCCTCTTTTGTGAATTATTGAAAAGTTCTCCGTCTTTTGCCGGTCGAGAACCAAGTCAAAGGAAACCCATAACACGTGAGATTATTGTGTTTATAAACACGAGTGTCACAAATTCAAGTCGAGTTCAATTTAGTGTTCAAGTGTGCCTGTGATTATGTGAGTCCGTTAGCTTTTTAGAAACTTTTTATGTTTATTTTTATCTCTTATCTTACCACTGAAATCATCATAAGTGTGTGTATATATATATAATCTTCGGCCCCACTTGTATATAACTGGGTTACATAGAAGTGGTTTGACGTAATCTCCTCAAAATTTTAAGATTTTAATTCTTGATGAAAAATTTAATCCATTAATTATATTTAACATCATTTGTTTAGTTAGGAGACTAACTTTCAATTAAATTCAATATGTGCATAGGCCACGTTCACTCAAAAACAGTTACATTTATGTGTAAATTAGGAAAAATATTTAGATCTATTCACATAGGTACTTAAATGTAGTAATACTTTATAAAGTCATTTTATCTATGTAGTAATGATATTTTAGATGGTTTAGATATTAAAAATACTACTTAAAAATTAATATTTAGTATTAAATCATTTTATTATGTTGATTTTATATATTTGTAGATGAACCTATATACGGTAATATTAAACAAATGAATGGTTTAATTTTTTTGCATTTTAAAATTTTTAACTTTGCCTATTTGTATTTTAAACTCCGAATTTGGTTGTTTACATTTTAAGTTTTGATAAATTTGGTTCATTTACATTTTAAACCCTAACTTATAACAACTTAAAAACTACTATTAATTTATGCAAAATGACGTGAATACTTTCAAATATTTTTTAAAAACACTAAAATCTATATTAAAGATGAAGATATTGTTGAGCCTCTAGAAACAAATTAGAGAAAATCTAATAGAGTTTAAATGTAATTTTTTAAAACATATCGGAGGCTATTCATGTTATTTTATATAGATTAACATTAGTTTTTAACACAATTATGGGTCATACTTTAAAATGTCTAATAGCCAAGTTTAAAGATAATAATTTTTTTTTAAATATGGGAGGTTATTTACGTTATTTTATATAGATTATTTTTAGTTTTTAACACCGTTATGGGTCATACTTTAAAATGCAAAGAAATCAAAGTTTTCAAAATTTAAAATGCAAATAGGCAAAATTAGAAATTTTAAAATGCAAAAAGCTCACAGAGTTTCCATAATAATATAAATAATGCTAGATAATGTTTCATCAACATTTAAATGTTGAAAATGGAAGGAGTTACATGGAAGCATTCGTTTAATCTTTGCTCAATTGATGTAAATTTTACAGTGTATCTAACAATGTATCTATAGAGCTTTTTTTTAAAATATGTATCTATAGAAGATATTGCTATTAAAAATGGGAGACAAAGCTGCTCTCATTACGATTGAACCCGAGACACCCGAACATCGTGGCTGAGAACTTACCTGCCGGAGCTGGCTAGAAACTTATTACTTAATCACCGAAAATTATGAATTTTTACGGTACTATTTTACCTTAATTTAAATGTGGATGTATATATTTTTTTTCTTGAGAGATTAGATTGTGAGATCATATGATTTTGTTTGGCGGGCTTTATTTTCGAAACTTGATCCTATGCACTAACGTGCATAATTTTTTTTTTTATATTCCTTTTTAGATTTTTTTTCCTCATTTACATGTGAGGCCAAGCACAAATTTTTTATATGTATAAAGTATTTATTTTTTTGGATTGTTTTGAAAATTTCTTTTGAATTTTGAGAACGAAAAAAAGACCTTTTATGTGTCGGCATACGAGGCCACTTGCGTGTCTGCATATCCGGATATGAAGAACGCCTGTTTTTTAATTTTCAAAAGTTAAAAACGGTTAAAATAATCTAAAAGATAAAAATTTTCCAATAGAGAAATTTCATGCTTGGGCGTACAATGAATGCCAAAAAATAAAAAATAAAAGATAATGGATCCCAGGAGCTGGGTGGGAGCATTGGATCGGTACTTTTTTTTTTTTTTCCCTTCTTTCATCCTTTTACGGGTGATTAAAGGAAAAACTGTAATATTCAACTAGTTTGACTATGAACGCCAGAACCGGAGCAAAGGGTGAGCAATTGGCCCTTTAAAATTTGAAAACATTTTAATTTCCTAAAATTGTAAAAAAATTATTTTAAATATGAATTGGTTTTGAAACCTATAAATAATAATTTCTCCTCAAATAGAAATATTTCTCCTTCCCATATATAGAATTGCTGTATCCGAAGTATTTTTAGTGTCATTTAATTAATTAGTCAAATTTTGATTGGCAATGCCTCGAATGAATAGTAATATATTCCGACAGGTTTGATCTTCCTTCCATAAGGAATATGGCCTGTATATTTTTCTAGTAACAAGCAGCCTGCCAAGAAAAAGATGATAGATCATAAAACCGTATAAATACTCCCTCATCATCGAGTGGTCCACATACAATATTCACTTCACCTATATATTGCATAGCCAGTGATCACTCGGCACATGAATGCGGCCATATTATTGCCATCTGCATGTCTAAAATACGGCACTAACATGTACAAGGAATATGCTTTGCCTCTCACGTATCGCCATGCGCATATATTTCAGTGAAACCTCCGTTTTATGGACCACCAATGCAAGATCCGGTTTTTGTAACACTCAAGGATTTTGCTTGGCTGCATCCCAAAAGCATATATGCAGAATCCAAAAAAATGACACTTGAGAATTTGTAAGGATTCTAATAAGCTGGTCGCTGTTAGGCACTTGAACAACGTCATTATCTCCTGCAACTTACAGCTGTTTGCATGATGTCTATAACTTCCACCAACAACCGTCTATTTTCCACCCAATGCGCCACTATTTAGGGCCATCCTCGAAATGTGGCCATTCTTGCTTGCTCCTTAATCATCAGGTGAAAATCTCCATCGCCCAAGTTGCAAATTTTTCTGATGAATCTACTTCTGATATGTTCTGCATCTCTATCCACCCATTTCGACGTTAATTAAAGTGGTAGTGTATATAGTTCTTTTTGGATTGGTGTTGTATACTGTTACATTGATATTACACTCAAGCTCATTTATACAGAGAGATGACAAGCTCCACCTGATCATAAGGGAGACAGAGAAGCTCCCATCTATACTTTCCAGAGATTAAACTCAGCATTACCAAATCGAACCCACTTCTGTTGGGATGCTGAGCACAGCTGTGACCAACCAACCAGGCAAGTCCCGGTTGGCAATAGGTTATATAGTTAAAGACTGATTTTTAGCCATATCTACATAGTACGGGCGAAACTGTGGGCATATTTCTTAGTTTTATGAAATTATAAAATATTATACAATGTTTACATAAAATTGCAACTATATTCCTTGCATTGGGATTTCATGAATAGCAGATAACTTTTTTTGATGAAACAACAAAAGTGCCTCTGTTAGTAAGAAAACTGATTATTGTGACAGGAATTTTATTGTTAAAATATTTATTTATTTTGTAATAATAATAATAATGGTTTAAATAATAAAATTTATTGTAACTGCCGCCCATGAAATCCTAATGAAAAAGATACGCTTTCAAGTTCATGTACACACTGCATAGTGTCCTGCAATTTTGAATCTAAGGGATATGCTTGTAATGTCTCCCAAATAATGTAGATATGGATGCAGAAACCCTTTAAAATTTCACGACATTTCAAAAGATCTTGCACTAATTCTTTTTAATCCCACCAACTTCGATGGTGGTCGAGCCTGCGAGGGGAAAATAACGCGAATTAGATCATGTCACATGTACCCACGGTTGGCATCTAGCCACAAGCGGTGCTTCCAGACCAACAAATATTCAGCTGGTAGCGTCGGTCACGATGCATCCAAAATGCGTGAGATTTTCGGGGCCATTTTAACTTTTTCTCAGCATGTTTAAAGGATGGTAGGATGTATGTACAGAGCAATAATTCTGTTAGCCCGGGCTAAGCAAATGATCCGCGTAGCTCACTTCCAAAAATCTATTTATAATAATTTTTTTGTTTTTTCTTTATACGCTTATTTGTCTAAGTTTATTTAATATATAAACTAAGTTTTACCATTTTTGGATATGTATACACATTTTTTTTATATATTTTTTAAAATATTAAAACATATATATACATCCAAAAATGTTAAAACTTGGTTTATAAGTTAAATACACTTAAATAAATAAGTGTATAAAAAAATAAAAAAATGTTGTAAATGAGTTTTTTGAAGTAAGTTAAGCAGATCATTTACTTAATTCGAATTAACAGGATTATTGCTTGCGATATGTATGTATGTATGTGTGTATATATATATTTCAATTGGCATGTGAAGTGAATTCATAACATGATCCACACACACGTTATGGGGAAGTTGGATAGATGACCTCAGGTGTTTGATGCTGTCCTCTTTGGAAACAAGCGATTTTGGTTTCTGTGGGTTGGGATGGGGCTATGCAAGACAGAGAGAAAGAGCACACATGAATCTTTGTGTGATTTACAAGCTAGGTTTGAAATAATTCAGCGGGAATTGGATGCCATGCATGCCAACAATATTACATCCATCACTGCTACTTCTTGGAATCCCATGTCGCCTCGGTGATTGCGAATTCACCCTTTGTGGGGCTGCCCATTTTTTAGAATTTTGCCCTTTTCCCTCGACAACCATAGCGCACTTTCTTGCCCCTTCATATATATATTGAACACCAAATCCACGAAAAATCTTTGTTGCATCTCCAACAAATTTCACTTAAAATGTAGTTAATTTCCAAACAGCATATAATATATATTTAGTTGCTTTAGATATATTTTGGCTATAATTGGTTATTGAGCTATAAGTAATTGATTGCTTTTTTTTAATGGATATTTATACATCATGACAACTTATATTGCAATGAAATACAATTATAACTTTCATAAAAAAGAATTTTTTTTATAATACTCCCCACACAAGGAAAAATTTACAAATGCATCCACACAAAAGGAAGAAATTAAAAACTCTCACTCCGCATGAAAGAAGGGAGACTTGAACCCATGTTTAGTAGCACCTTGACCACATGAGTTACCATACGGTAAGTACCTTGGAGGCAATAATTGATTACTTTTGAGTGATGATATTTTCTTAGAAGTTATATATATATTTTTTATATTAAGGGAGTGTTTGTTCATCTCAAAAATTTTTCAACTTAAAACTTTTTCTTTCTATAATTACTATATTTTTAATTATTTCTTTATTTTTTTCTATACAATTATTCTACTTTTTAATCATTTCTGTATAATTACCTATACATTTATTCTCTTTATTTCTTATCATTACTACTATTATATTATATCATTTTTTTTCATTTAAAAAACTTTTACACCAAAATTTTCATTAAAAGTTTTATCACTTCCTCAACACATCCTAAATGTAACTAAAAATCACATTTAATATAGCTATTAAAATTTGGTTACAATGGCAATGAAGCTTTGGCTGATTTGATCAAACCTATTAAAATTAAAATTTTGGCTGAAAAAGAGTGACCTCATTATATATGCTATATTTTGTTGCAGTGACATCGCTATATATGCAACAACCGGCCCTCGTCCAAGCCAGTGTTACAGGTTGCTAAATTGTGAAGGGATGCATGTTTTATGCAGTTATTCTTTTTTTTTTTTTTTTTTTTCCGGACGAAGTTACAATGCATACCAGCCATGACCAGCCATGAGAATATATAACAGGCAGCATTGCGGGACAGCCATAGGCAATCATCCCATCAAGCTCCTGCGTTTGAGAATTCTCCAGCGGTAGCCATAAAGATCCCTATACTCCAGAGTTTCAAATTGTATATCAACATAACTTTGCTAAATTTTCATTACTAACATAGTAAACCTAAATGGAAACGGTCACTATAAAATCACGATTTTGCAACATATATACTTGGATTAATTTTAAATATACCCAATCCATTTGTCTTTGATACAAATGTACTTACTAAATTTGAAAACTTTCATATATATATATATATATATGTATGTATGTATGTATGTATGTATCCACTAAATTCTCGTTAATTTTAAATATACTCAATCTCATAATTTGAAATGTTTAATAATTTTAAAATCTCATAATACCTTCAGTTAATCTAGTATCCATTGCCATTGCTTCCGTATTTAGACCATCAATACCCATTCTGCCTATCTTTCCCTGGATGGATTTCCATCATACCACTTGACGTATGTCATGGTTGAAAAACTATCATGGTCAAATTATCAAATTATTATATAAAAAATGTAATAAGCGATCATGATTCATATTAGCAAGACTCTTATCGATGGTATATGCATGGAAATACAATGAAATCACGGAGGCATGTTTGAATTAGGAGAAATCATGGGATGCTAGGTGAAATTAGGCAAAAACTAAGGGCCAAGAGTGAAATTGAAACCCCACAGACTCATGCCACATCTTTTATAAGTATATTTATGTCCGAGGGAGAAGCTAGGGTATATTTTACCCTACACTAATTATTAGAGTGTAGTGACCATATTAGCATGCAAAGTATAAAAAGTAGCATATTAATTAATACACGATGGAATCCTTCAGAGTGCTTCAGGAAACATGTTACTTCATGCTGATTCTAGCATACTAATTAATACGAGCATGCTAGATTGCCAATATACAACCCATTTATTCTTTAATTCAAAGGATTTTGGGAAGAATTAGTATGCAACTTCATCTTATGCTTAACATATTAATATGTCTAGGTTGCAGTATAATTTACTCGGTTTACCATCATCACATAGCTAATTTGCAACTATAGGGACCAACTTCATTGCGTGATTCAATGGACAGATAATTTTTCCTGAAAAAGGACAGTCAATTAAGGAGGGGGAATACGAGACTTGCTCTTAATATTCTTTTGCCATGTTTAACTTGCGACTCTAATTGAATTTTAAAAATCACACCTAAAGTCAACCACCGCAAACCCACTTTTTTCCAAGTCCAAAGGCCGACATGCAAGGGCTCATTGCACTTATCCCATCATGGTTATTGGCTTTGATAAGTTCAATTCAAATTTAAAAGACTTTTCCAAATACACCAATTATTTTTAACCTTAATTCCAAATATAATCACCATGTTTCAAAAAACCATTGATATACTTATTATGTTTACAGTTAATCCCAAAAAAACCAAATTGTGAGTTAACGCTTTTATTTAATATGTAAAATTACTAATATATTCATCAAATTTTGGACATAATTGAAAAATTGAATGTCATAATACATCAATGCCTTAATTACACATGATCTCCAAATTTTGAGAACTATGATTTCATTTTCTTTCATCGTTGATTATTTTATAATTGGTTTATTTTAGGCATATACAAAAATTTAACTAATGGTTTTTAACAAAATGGACATTTTTGATTTAACTGCAAACAAAGGGGCATATATGAAAATTTAAAATTATAATGGTTATATTTACGATTAAGGTAAAAAACAGTGGGTATATTCGTGAAATGCCAAGGTTTAAATTACTCTTAATTTTAAGTGATAACAATATTTAAAGGGAAATATTTGATGCCACCCAGGTTGCATGTATACATCTATGAAGGAACCCTCTTGCTTTTTGTTAATTTTTTAAAAATTAAACTATTTGTTTTTTTCCAAAATTACTTTGATAAAAATTTAACACCTTTGGAGAATAACATACAATTATAAAATTTTAAAATAATATATAATTGGGTCCGCTTTTGTGTAAGTAGGTTATATAGAAGTAGTTCCATATAACCCCTTCAAAATTTAAGTTTTAATACTTGATGAAGAATTTAATTCATTTATAATGTTTAATATTATTTGTTTAGTTAGAAGATCAAGTTTCATCTAAATCAAATATGTGCATGAGCTACATTTACTAAAAAATAAATATATTTATATGTGAATTAGAAAAATGCTTGGCTATATTCACATATATATTAGAATGTAAGATACTTTACAAAATTATTTATCCACATACAAATGATATTTTAAATAGTTTACATGTTTAGAATATAATTTTAAAATTGATATTTAAAATTTAATTATTTTATTATGTTGAATTTACCCATTTGTATATAAAGTCCAAACACGAGGATCCTAGACAAGTTAACGAGTTTTTGAAATACTATAAATGATCATAAATACAATAGATTGAGTAGATTTTTTCATCAACAATCAAAATTTTCATTGAAGAGGTGTTTGATAGAAACATTCTCAATATATGATAAATTTTTAATCAAATTAATTTTTGGCATCATGAATAAATAAATGTATACGAATAAACAAAATAAATATTTTTTTAGATTTAAAAACATTTTAAAATAAGAAAAGAAAGGGCTAGTTGCTTTGGGTCATCACCCATATTTAAATGTCATTAACCACGGGGGATTTTGAAGTACTAACTAAGAAGCCAAATGATCTTTTGTGCGACCCTAAAACACATAATTTTTTAAATAAAATTGTTAACTTAGGTGTGTTAAATTTATAAATAAATTTGCCAGCCCACTGAGGTTGTGCCCTAGTGGTTGCATTGTTGATCCATGGAAACGACACGCGTTGGACTTGTGTTGGATGTGGGTTCAATATTTGCATGTTTTCCCCTGAGTTGAGGGTTTTGTAGATTTCCATCTTCTGGTAGGAGTATATATAGAAAATTCCCTTTATGATTCGAGGGTTGTGAAAGATGACAGATTGTATGTGATAAGATTTAAAAACAGCTCTGTGTTTGAAAAATCCAAAAAAGTATACATAGTTTCAATAGTGATAAGATTTGATTTATGAATTAATATTACTTGTTTTTTTATCGGTAAATTAATATTACTTAGATTAACAGTTTTATAAAAAAGTGTTTTGGGCTCGGTCACAAATGGTGCCAATGATCACAGCCCAACTAAGAAAATCAAATGGATGTAAGGTATATAGGAATTAAAAGGGCTAAATGAAGGGGATTAGATAACTATAAGAAGCATGAAAGGGGGCGCAATGATCGGTTTAAAGGTAGAAAAATGTCAAATTGGGGCTGGCATAAACATGCCAGCTGAAGAACACTAGAGACGCTGATGATCAGAAGGGCAATCGAAGCTAGAGAAAAGAAAAAAAAAAAAAAAAAAAAAAAACAAAGAGCCATACATACAAAATACATGCTTCCAATTATTAAGTCATGGAAATAGATTGTTATTATTAATAATAAATAGTTCACTAATCAGCGGGCGACAGGATACAGCCATGCATGCAAGCTTCTAAATGCCACCAAAAAGTAAACAACCCGATCGATGGAATCCAACTTCTCTTCTTTTCAAATCAGCTAGAAATTTGGAATCCAGGAGTTGTCCAAGGACCTTGACATCCCAACCAACCTGATCAGCTCTGCTGTAGTGCTGTTCCTGCCTCCCCTGGTCAGCTTCCCCAACTCAATTGCATGCAGCTGTAGGCCATTAGCTAGCTAGTACTGATTTTTGATATATATATATATATAAAGAAGAGTGTAGGGTCCTCATGGATGACGTGATTCCAATGTATTTCCTTGTATGCAGAAGTTGGAGCATCCATGCACGAATCCTTCTTTTTATCCACGCGTTTTCTTTCTCCAGGTCCCACCTACATATATGCATACCCATCTCACCTATTTCATTTTCACCAAAAGAATTTCAATTTCAATTAACAGAGTAAAGGGGCAAAAACCCCACCCTTATCAATTCATTTCCCTTGCCTGCCAAGAATTTTTAAAGGCCATGCACTTTGCGTGATGTAGAAATATATACTATGTGCTCCATTATTATATTTCAACGTAGGCGGCTGATCATTTCTGCCGGGGTGCAAATGGCAGCACAAATGATATTTTTTATTTTTATTTTTATGAAATTATTAATATAAATGTATTTAATTCATGTATTAAGTTTTATCAATTTTGAAGACATGCATATGGCTTTTTAAAATTTGAAACCCGAGTTTTTTAATCATGCCCGAACACATATATGCCTTGTTTATTCTCCCTAAGTTACGTACGGTCTCCTCGCATCTTCTACAGCAGCATGCACCACATGAACACTCACACGTGAACACCCACAATCATTGCCACCTCCACCTGCTCACACGTGAGAACAAGCCAAAGTTACGCTAGTATAAATTAAATTTGATTTAGAGTGTGTTTTACATTCTTATAAATTTCTGAATTTACAAAACTTTATTTTCTAATTATTTCTTCACTTTTTAGGGTACCAATACCATAATTTTTCAATTGTTTCTTTATAACTACTCATATAATTACTTTATCTATTTTGAATTTATTTTCATTACTTTCATCATTACCACTATTATATTACATCACTTATCTTGTTTTAAAAAATTTTACAAAAAAAAAAAAGTTCATTCAAAAGTTTTATCAAATTCCAAATACACCCTTAGCCACAGAGCGCTTGTAGTGCTATTGGCATGGGATGTTGTCCCTTTTGGGTCGGTCTGGGTTTCAATCTCAGCTGTCTATTGTGGAGTTATCTCCATATTTTATGTGTGGAGCAGTATGTTTTCATATTCTTTAGATGAGAGTTGTGTCTTCCCTACCAATGGACTTCAAAATAAATTTAGTATGCCATATGAAGTGCCTTATATATATGTAACTTGAATAAAAAATACATCCTTAGCCTCTAGAGTATTGCCTTTGCCATATGAACAGCTCAAATGTCAACTAAATTTTTAACTATACAATCAATTTTTGAGCTTTTACTATTGTGGTTGTATACATATACTTTTAGAAAGCAATGTGTCATGGGTGTCACTAGGTTTGTAAAATTTGCATCCATATCTACAAGGTTGGGTTAAAATTAAAGGCATACTCACAAATCCTAAACTCTTTTAATGAAATACCCTTTAAACACAAAAAGAAAAATATAAGAAAATCCTTTAAAATATTAAAAAAATTTATTTTTTTGAAGAGATCCTCACATTAAATGGATTCATTTTTGTGTCACTAAAAGTTTGTTCTCTTGTAGTGATATAGATTAAATTATTTCATTTCATTTATTCCATATCTTTTTCAAATAGGACCATGCATATTTTTATTTGGATGAAACATGGTTACATAAATGTTTCAAAATGAACTCCGATTTTGATTCATTATTCATGTGGACAAAAAATAAAGTTGACACATTGAAATCTTCAACGTACCTGGGGATATATATATATAGGGATATAATCAGGTGCAGCAACGCTGCACTCGAATTTCCGTGCAGGTGCGCGATCCCTTTTTTAAAAATTTCTTCAAAATTTCCTAATATTTTCAATTTTATTTAAAATTATTAATTTTTACAAAAAAATATCTCTATTATGAACTTTATTTAACTAATTCTTGAATCAAGTTTGACCGAAACTTTTCCATAAAAAGAAGTTTGACTGAAAATCACGTCGAGCCCATGGTTTAGCGGCATAGCATGCTCTCAATGCTACAAAATTTGACTAATATAGAAAGGCTAGTGTTACCTACGATGATGATTGGAGTATAAATAATACTACTTTTGAAAATGAACAATACAATGCAGGCAGAAATTACATAAAGATAAGTAAGCAAATGCAAATTCAATAGCCCTTTGTATAGAAAGTCTGCAAAATCCTTTTAAAATTACCTTACTATGCTTGCATGAATTTTTTTTATATAACATCTTTCATTTTTAATATCTGGATAGTTGACAAAAAATCTATTTCATCTATTGTACTTAGTACTAATAATTTATATTATAGAAAAATCTTTTTATTTATTTAGTATCAATGTATATGGGCTCCATTTACAAATGCGTAAAATCAATGTAATAAAATAATTTAATACTAAATATTAATTTTAAGTAGTATTTTCAATATCTAAACTATCTAAACTATCACATCTGTGTGGATAAATGACTTTGTAATGTATTATTATATTCTAATATATATGTAAATGGATTTAATTATTTTTCCTAGTTTACGCACAATATATTTATTTTAAAGTAAATGTGGCTCATGCATATACTTGATTTCATTAAAACTTAGTGTTCTCGTAAAAGTAATGATGTTAAATGTAATAGATTGAATTTTATATCAATTATCCATATATTTCTTAAAAATCGAGAAAGCCCTGTTTATATTTTTGATGTCTACTAATGTATATATTAGAGTGTGTTACAAACAATCCCAAGTGTTAGAATGGAATGTGATTTCTCATTATTGCCGTAGTCGTGTTTAACTTTTAGTAAGAATTTTTACATTTTTAACACAAATTTTCCATTGTAACACTACATACCATGCTAGTCCGTGAACCCTTCTGAAACGGTAAGCTGCACGTGCGAGATGATGAAGGTGTGGATGCTCCCGCAGGTGGAGCATTTTACTCCGGCCTCTATGATGACAGTCACGTGAGGAGACGTTTGTGGAATGCTGCCCAAAAGTCCGAGACAGCAACGTGCAACGGAGAAAAGCGGGCGTCCAGGCACAACAGTTGTATACGCGTGCAAACCGACACGTGGCAGTCCCCCAATAATGAGATTTACTGCTGTAATTATTTAAGGCTAGATTCACATGGCCCGGTTGACTGGGAAAGTTGTTAGCGCGTGGACCACCCAATCAAATGGTCACATCTTTTTGCGACCGTTTATCTATAACCCACTCATGCTCAATCATACCACCATACTCCGCTCCACCCTAGCTTCATCCCCCACCCCTCCCCTACGCACCTTTAAAAATAATCGTCTCGTCTCATCCGAGCCGTCAATCTGCTGGGCCACGCAGAGAATCAATGTACCGTGCCACTAGAAATGTTCTGGATCTATGGCTAATCAATGGCCCCCGCTGTCTCCTGCATTTGTTAATTATTTATTTGTTTGCATTCGGACTAATGTCATTTTTTTTTCTAATAAGCGATAATTCTTCTTGTACTCATAATAAATATATTTAATTCCTAATATACTTATAACATTTTATAAATTTCTTTTATATCCATAACATCTCATTCTAAATTCCTCTCATACCTACACCGTTAAAACAACCGTCATCTACCCCATTGAAAAGATGATTTTGTCTTTTAAAAATTTTTTAATTGAGATAATTTAACTTTAACATAACTCAATTAATGGTAGTAAATCATTAATATAAAATATTAAATAACTTGAAAGTCATATTAAGGTTGATTTATTTTAATTAGAAAAAAATTTAAAAAAAAAATTATCTTTTCAATGGGGTAGATAACAGTAGTTTTAATAGCCTGAGTATGAGAGAAATTTAAAGTGAAATGTTATAAGTATAAAAGAAATTTATGAAATACGATAGATATGTTAGAAAGTATGGACATTGATTACAAATATAAGAAAAATTAACCCTTTTAATAATCTTGAGAGCATCATCTTGTCGGACGTCGATCATGAGGCTCGGATTACCACACCCACCGAACGGCGGGACCCACGTGTCAGGTGGAAAATATCCAGCGCGTGGCGTCTGCATCCACCTCAGTGCACGGAGGATGATACATTAGCGTCGGTCCATTCCTTTAACGATCGGTCCATTACTTTGACGATCGTTAATCATACGAACAATATTCAGATCCGTATAATCACATCCCTCAGTTTTGATCTATTTTTAGTATTTACATATTAGTTGAAACATTGTTCGATGTATGTTTTTTTATATAATAAATAGACGGAACGGATCCCGGAATGCCGAGAATATGGCGTTAGGGATGGAGATGCATGATGTGATGTTTGCGCCGCATCGGGCGGGGGTCGGCAAAGGAATGTCGCCGGAAGAATATTAGCATAATGATTTCTAGTTGGTCGGGGTGGGGGAAATGACGATTAGACCCTTGGATTGCTTTAATGGAATTTTGTAGGCTCGTAGCATCTCGAAAATCGTCCACACGAAATGATGAAATTGGACGTACGTGTGTGGGTGTGTGTGGTATTTATAGATACATGCTATGAATTCCTAGGGATTTTTTTTATGAGTATGTACTATGATCATCTCAATTAATTTGTATTACAATACGGCTTTGATATTTTATTATAATTTTTTCTTGGATATTCAAAACAATATTTCCTAACATTTCCCATAGTACTCACAAAATATTTTACTATGGGTACTATGGCCGCAAACAAAGTTACCAACAAGGCATTGCCTCAATGTCATGAATACCTAAAGATGTTTGGCCTCTTTACTGCTGAACAAGAAGAAATTAGTTATGTTTTCATTCCCTTGATTGTTTCAGCTACATGGATTCACCTTTGGTATGTACACAGCCGATCAAGTATGTTACTGCACCCTTTGAAAAATAGTTTAACCCTTCTTAGGATTTCAAAAATATTTAACTTTATAAATTTTTAATTTAAAAATAAGTATTTCTACCCCTTTATTTAAGATTTTTCTCTTTCACCAAGATCCTTGTTATCTCCAAAATTTTAATGGTAAGCATTTTTTTTTGAGTTCCTAAGTCAACTGTTCAGACATTAATTGGTTATCTGGGTGGATATTGATCGTATGCATCTGGGTGCATTGAGCCTTAATACACCCGGGTGCATACAATTATTTTTTTTAATTTTTTTTGAAATTTTTTTTATACAATGGTTAATCTAATCTAGGAGTATTTAATGTATATATAAATTTTTACCAATTTTGGAGACTTTTAGATTGTTAAGAATCAATGAAATTTTTAGTAATTTTAAATGACAAAAAGTGCCACTGATTTTTAAAAATTTACAAAAAAATCTAAAAGTCCCCAAAATTGGTAAAAATTTATACATATGTTAATTAATATCTTCATAAAAAAAATTTTAAAAAAATGCACCCGGGTGCATACGATCGCTATCCCATGTGGGCAGGGAGCCTAGTGATGGAGTGAGAAGTAAAAAAAATTATATTTTTGAAAAGCGTAAGAATGGTGTAATTTGATATGAGTAAATCATGAAGAATTTGGATAACTGTGGGATAAAATTACTGAAATATAAGAATAAAAATGGAAAAAATAGGATAGTTTTTTTAATAAAAAAAGTATGATAGTTGAATAGTTAAGATATAAAATTATTTTTTTATCAAAAAAAGATATAGAATTATTTTTCAAAAAGTTTGAGGGAGAGATGATTTTCCACATATCATTATTATCTCAGACGATGTCCTAGTGTTTGATTGTATACCAATGTAAAAATATCAATTCTTGTGTATTTAAGATAATTTGAATAACTTGGGTCTATTTCATTTGAAAACAAGAAAGTTTATTTTTTCTTAGTTTTTAAAAATATAGTTTCACATCATAAGTACTTGATAAGCATGATTTGAAGGGAGAATGTTTCAATGCTTTCAATGCATCCAACTAGACATTCTATTTTTTAATATTTTTAAATTTTTTTTATAAAAATCTTAATTTATATATATATATATTTAATCTATAAACTAAGTTTTATCATTTTTGAAAATATATATTTTTAATTTTTAAAAATAGGGTTTTAGTACTTTTTAAATTACTAAAATATCCTTATTTTAAAAAATAAAAAATACACAAATTTTCAAAAATGATAAAACTTAATACATAAGTTAAATACACATAGATTACAAGTTCTATAAAAAAAATTTCAAAAAATGTTAAAAAATAGAATTTCTAGCCGGTGCATTAAGACAAAACCCGACTTGAAGCAAATCTCTTTCCTTCCTACCTGGAGTTTAGCAAATAGGAAAAAAGGTTGACCTTTTACCTCTAAAAAGGTCGGCTATTTTAGTAGCAAAACTACTCTATCTTGATAGAATGCAAAAAACCGACCATTGTAGCAAAAATACGTGCCAAGTTTTGTGAACAACAAAAATTCAATTTTAAGGAGGTTAGACAAGCATGAAGTCTTTTGATCCTATATTTTATGTCATATTTCAAGAAACATTGGGGTTATAAAATAAGAATGAAAAAGAGCTAGAAGGCATCAAAAGAGACATCCAAATGCAATTTTGAGAGACTTCAACATGTTAGCTTGTGAGATTACTTTTGATGGAGATTCAAATATAAGCCAAAGTTGTTAATTCATAAAGGTGTAGCTGCTGAGATTCAAAGTTAAACGTTGCTACTTAAATTGAAATTTTGTTGCTCTTGTAGATGTACTAAATGGGTATAACTTTTTATTTAAGTTTTTCTTTGTAATTCCTTGGTGTTGACGGTGATCACATTAAGAGTGAAGTGAACAAAGTTGTTAATTACTTTACAAACTCACTTGGAGGTTAGTATTACTCTAAAAGATAGTTGAACTAACAATATTCATGTGTTGAAAGTTAACTAGTGGAACCTAAGCTTCTGCTTGAAGAATGATGTAGTAAAAAAGTGTTCTTGTCTTGTAATTTGGTTTCAATTTTGTGGTTTGTAGTGGTACTTAATTCTTACTTTTACATTAAGATTCTTTGTATAGTTATTTCACGAGGTTAACAAAGTAGTGTTATAATATTCTAATGCATATTAAATAATATCAAAATATAATTGGTGAAGCACTTCAATTAAGTCCATAAGATGTTTAAGATTCTTTTGATCAAGTTATAAATTGAAACGATGTATATTATATTTCGCGTGACTGTATCTGTGCATGTTTCGAGTACAGCAAATAATTTATTAAATGGCCAAGGCCTGTAATCGGTTAATGTAAGTGGTAGCGTGTACGGATCATGTATATTACTATAAGAGCACACAAACATTTATGAGATTAAGATAATAACATTGTAATCGCGCTCATAGATTCTCTGCTAGATTATTAGAAATGACAAGATCCACGGAAAAGGACATGCATGATTTTCATATCTACGTAGCCTTGTCCTTTCTGGTTCCAAAAACGACCCAAGATCATTTAAAAACTCGAGAAAGGTTTGAGCGTATGATGTGGGGGCACTTTGGATATCATCACCAAAAGCTATCATCTTCAAATGGTAATTCATTTACTTTCGATATCAGAATCCGATTAAAATCTGTTTACTTTGGATAAACCAGATAAAATCTAAGGACCGTTTACATATTATCTTTTAAATTTTGATTTAAGAGATTCCGCATCCTTACCTAAAAGGTTTGCAAAATTGCAGGCATTTCACAACTTTTATAAAAAAATTGCATCCACACCTATAACATTTTGTTGAAATTGCGTGCATTTGTACTGTAAACCTTAAACGCTTTTTAAAAGTAACAAAAATTCGCTATAAAAAATAAAATACAAAAATAACTTTAAAATACCAAAAAATATTTTTTAAAAAATTTAAATGAATAACCTTAGGAAAAAATAAAATTTTTAAATAAATAAAAATACAAGAAAATGCCCTTAAAATACCAAATAGTTGTATTTACAAACATTCGTCACACAAGGAATATTGTTAAAAAACCATTTTTATATTTTAAAAGAATTTTCTTATATTTTATTTAATTATTTAAGGGTAATTTTAGGATAATTTGTAAATATTTTTATATAGTTGGGCTATAATTGTAAATATTCTCATGTTGTTATAACGTATTATTGCACTATCATAACGTGAGTATATTTGCAAAGATATGCAAATTATGTCAATATATTTGGAAAGTTATGAATAATTTAAAAGTAATTTTAAAGCTATTAAAAATTATTTATTTATTATAACTATAAGGTTCCATTTCAACATCAAACTATACAAAATTCATCCTATCTAGGATGATGATCCTTTAAGATTTCATAACATTTTAAGTTATAAATAATTCTTTAAAAATATGCATATTTTTTTACATGCTTAAAAATGTCATCCATACATAAATTCATTTGACATGATTTTTGATATTTTTAGTAAAAAGAACAATGTTGAATATAATAGATAGTTTGTATTTAACATTCAATAGCAAGATATGGCACAAAATTGAACCATTCTACTAATTTACTTTGGGAGGGGAGATTGGGTGCAGCCGGGCACATGGGGGCAGCAATGCATTCAGCAAAAAAATCTAAAAATAATAAAACTTAGTTTATAAGTTAAATACACTAAGTTCTGTACATTTATAAAAAAAAATCACCAGACGCATAGGATCACCCTTCTTACTTTGGTAGGATAGATGTATTAAAGATAAACTCATTTCACAATAATATTATGATAAAGGTTAAAAAGTAATTTTTTAATGATAATACATTAATACTAAAAAAAACTCACTAAAAGTGAACTTGGAAAAGAAAATATTACTAACACCTTCCACAACCGTTTTATTGTGATAACGTTACATTGATATTGTACATTATAGTGCGACAATTTCCATCGTCTCTTTACTGTTTAGAGTTAGGATGAGATAAAAATTTGGGATGAATATTAGAAATGTGTAAAGATATATTAGGATTGGGTTAAACTGTATTGAAAATAAAAAAAGAAAATATTATTTTTTGAAAATAGGAAAAGTACTTTTGAAAAATATGAGATCTTATCTCGTCTCATGCTCATCCTAGTTGTGAACATAAAGGTACATTTTCTCATGGTACGAGTCAAGTTGCACAAAATATGATCTAATGATTGATGAAACTTTTATGTTCACGAAGCATGGCTAAATTGTTCACCTAATTTGTGAATCCAGCTTATGGCTCTTCAATATTAATATAATAATCATAGTCTGGTTAGAAAAAGAGTGAGCACAAAAATATGTGGCACCTGATGATGCGAGGGAAATGTTCTTTTTATTGAAAAGTAAACAAAAGTGAGTTAAAATATGAATATACTAATGACGACTAATGCTAATTAATTAATGGGGTTGTTATTTATAGTTAAAGTATCATTAGGGGCTATATATATTACATCCTCTTCCCAATATATGCCCAACCAAACACTCATATTTCTAATTATATTGCAACACCTAAAGTTACTAAGCTTGCCACTCTACAGACATGCTATACATCAAGCATTTAAAAAAAAAAAAAAAACTCGAAAGTCTAAACAGTGGGCCTACTTTGAGTTGTAGCACAACGAAAATGATACTTGGTGATCCATCGCTATCATTAGATTTTGGCTGATGAAAATGGGTGCTGACAACATTTCGTTTTGACGGTAAAATTGAGTAATGGCCCTGAATTGGACAGCTAAGAGCTTAAAGATCATCCGACCAATGTGATTTTCAAGCTAACTCCAGCTATACTGTGGGCCTACCATC
Source organism: Annona squamosa (assembly GCA_035584095.1). NCBI lineage: Eukaryota > Viridiplantae > Streptophyta > Magnoliopsida > Magnoliales > Annonaceae > Annona > Annona squamosa. Next base: position 16,698,925 of record JAXCLR010000092.1, read on the forward strand.
TTGATGATCGTGATCATTGTGCATTGAATTCCAGCTTCTTGTGGATAAGTTGCTTGCCTGACGACGAGACGCTTGCATGATTTGTGGGATTCGTTTTCTGTTAGACATAGCCCAACAAGTATCCCATCTCATAGACAAGTGGGATTACCACAAACCCCACTCTACGAAAAGATCCATCCTAGCATACTCTATTATTTTAATTTCTATCCATATGCTTTGATGGCCTATCAATCTCCTCACACTTATCTTAAAGTCCATGAATTAAAATATGGATTTCACGGGATGGATATAACAGAAGTTTACATATTAATTCGGTTAATTTGGCTACATTAAGTACCAAATATATTAAACTATCTAAACATGATATTATTATTTGTAAATAATTCCAAGTGTCTTTGTTAAACATTATTTTTGGTTACATAAAAGGCAAAAACTCAATGCATTTAAGCAAGTGCCACTATCCTTAAGAAGCTATATATATATATATATATATATATTAAATTGAAGTATATGCAGTCAAATAAGCATTAACAAAAATCTAGCTGCTTTTAATGAAAATTGTTACAGTAGCTTCATAAAAACCCACTTCTAACAGCTAGCAATGAGGGAACCGTGCCCGAGCTAAAGTTATATAATTTATGTACATCAGCTATTCAAGCAATCACTACAACAAATGTCCTTAAATGTAGTTACTATTATTATTATTTTGATAAAAAAAATGTGGCTATTATTTTGGTTGCATGTTAGTATATTGGAGTACAAATACTTGAGAGTCGTTTTGTCCGAATAAACGTGGCCATTCTAAAAAAAGTTTCTATTTGTAATTTAGCTACGTATAATATTAAATGTACTTATTTTTATTTGATTGAAAATAATGATGAAGTATATTATAAATAATAGTAAAGTTGAAACATTTTAATACCACATTTTCATGTGGGGAGAGTGTGAGATGAGTGAAATTTTTTTATTTTTAAAATTTTGTAAAAAATATGTAGAAAAATAAAAAATAACACAATTTGATATATGATGTAAGCACAATTGAGCCTATGCAAAAGTGAAGGAAAATAAAAATATATAAATTAAATACATGGGCTAAGTAACAACCCACATGACGGTTTAGGAAAATATTTATCAGCATTCACTTAATGGAATTTCTTGAAAAAAAATTATTGTAAAAGTTCTTGAAAGGAAATAAATTGATGTGATATAATAATGATAATGATGAAGAGTAAAATGATAAAGTTAAAATAGATACGTGAATTATATAGATAGTTGTGTAACAATAATTTAAAAGTAGGATACTTGTATATAAAAATGATAAAAAGTTTTAGAATGACAATTTCTTGACATTCTTAAACAACTTTTAGATTTCATAGTCTCGACTCCCACATACTACAAAAGTGTTTCGGCAATGACATTGGCTACTCGTTTTTTTATGATCAATGGCTAACGCTAATCTTGATCGACAAATATTCGTTGCTAATATCATTTCACTAAATAAAACTTGCTGCATCGATATAAGCTGGCGTTGCATTATAAGACTATCACTCTAGCCCAGAATTGAAACCAACATTTCACTCATGCACGCACTAATGTCAAACTACTTACTAATAGAAAAATCATTAGATTGTACTTTTAGTAACAATATCCAGAAGGCATTAGCAATTGGTAAATATATAGGTTGCTAATATGGTTTTTGCTTTGATGAAGGAAAAGTAATTTAATTCCAAGGGAAACTAAAATTAAATAACTAACGCGTTACTCGATATGGGAAATGTAAGATGGGATTAAACTCTCACACACTAGTTGTCGCTAGTCCATGACTAGTTTGGGACAATATATATATATATATATATATAT
>JAXCLR010000092.1:16700884-16730711 GCA_035584095.1 Annona squamosa
GATCCTAGCCTAGAAACATCATATCTATGCTATCCAAGGCATGTGCAATTCCCATCTTAAGCATCTAATGTTTGGCCCCACCTCCCGTTGTGATACTTTGTACCCATATTTTCCCACTAAAAATAATGGCATTTGTCTTCTTCCATGAACGAATTTAGGAAATCTAGCTAGCTTGTCACCAAATGAACTATCCAAAGTCTACCACCGATACTCCTATTTTTCATGTGAACTTCGCTTCTTGGCGGGCTGCCTCACGCCATCCACGTTCCCCGCGTACACGACCCGACAACGCCATATTCCCTTACTACTCCTATGGAACACTGATGTGATTGCCGCTCCACATCAGATTACCCTTTTCTGGCCCCATATAAAATTTTGTTTTAGGAAATCCAAGCCGTCAAAAGTGTTATTATGCCCTAGAAATGATCATCCACGTATTCGGATTGATGGATTATGCAGAGAAATGGACCCCGCACATCTGCTTGAAGGTAGTACTTGCAGTCGATGAGCTGGCGATCCTGATTCTGATTAGCGGAGATCTTAGGCGTGAGGCCCACAATTCACAAGAGTTTACGCTAAGGTGTTGTTGGTCCGTGAGATGAGCTGTAAGTCAATCTAACAGTCCCGTCACCTGCGCATGTGCAGCCGGGCACAATACAACGCAATATCTGGCTTCACATGCAGCAATGTCACGTCTAGAACGTTCGTGGTTTCCTCCTGGTAGGCCACAGGTGGGTTGGCACGGTTCAGATGGACGGTCCAGATATTACGACATGGCCCCACCTGTTGCTGCGGTGATTTCTCTACGTGTATGACTCTGTGCAGTCAACCTTCGGTGATGGTTAATTTCAGTTTTCTCGGGCCATTCGTTGGCAAGTCCGCGCGTATCGGAAACTCCCTTAAAAATGTACAAATCGACGCGTGAAATGTGCAAAGGAATGAAAGGATAGCACGTAACAGGTGGCCCACCTAATCAACGGATCGTATATGCATGCAAAGTCAGTGAAAACGAACCTGGGAAATTATCTACAAAAAGCAAGTCGGTGTATCATGCACATGCATACAACTGGAATTTTACTACGCATTGGGTTATATCTATGCGGGCGAGATTGGTCGTTATAATTCTTGATAATGACAAACATCAACTTGTTCGAATTTGGACAAAATGCGCGCCTACGAACAAGATATTATAATTCATTTTTTAAAAATATTTATTGTTTTCAGCCCTGTACAATGTACTCGAAATATTAATAAAAGAATGTTTGCATATGGCCTGTACAATATGCTTCTTTTTCAAAATAAAATATGCTTCTTTTTCAATTTATTAGGGTGTAATTTTTTTCTCGTGTCATCCCTTTATATGTCGAGGCAACCAGGAGAAAATTTCTCTAGGTTAGAAGTAAATAATGTTATTATTTTTACTTAACTTTTAACCTCAACTTTCTACCCCACATGCCCTTACATATATTCCCAACCAGTGATAATTTATTGGAGCAGATGGGAATGTAACTTGGGTAGAGTTAAGCTCCAATTTGGCTCGCCAAACCTGAATTTTAATAGTATTAAAATTTACATTTTTATAATCCAAACTCGAAAAATACAATTTCTAAACAGCTAGAGTTCACTTTTAATTTTTATATTTATTATAAATATATTAATAATATCTAAACAATATTTTTGTAGATTTCTTTTATTTTATATTATTTATATTTATGTTTGAATACATGTTTACTATGTTGCAATTGTAGTATAAATTGATTATATTATTTTCATTTACGTTTATTTTTATATTAAATTATTTACTTTTATGTTTATTAATTTTATTTTCTGATCTTATTTTCGCTGTTAAATTTTCTTCTAACACTATGGCCCTATATATTATTATATATTTTTAAAAAATGTAATTTGACTATATATTAATATTTTTTACACAACTTGTAATTATTACATATTTATATAAAATTACGAACTTCACGTTGAATTTGAACTCGAAAGTCTCTTCAAACTCGATATTCAAAAATAAAGTTATAATTTAGATTCTATAAATAAAATTAAGTTAGAGTTAGGATTTATCTTTTCTTAATAAGTTTATGATTAGGATTGAAGCAAATTCAAGTTTTATAGCCCAAATTGTACTCCTGTGTATGATTATTAATCCATAAAAATAGCAAAAATGTCTGCGCGGCCCTAACTCCAAGAAATGTACGAGTTCCCGACGCTTGAATCTGTTTTTCAATCATTTTGATTTTCTTGTTTCAAAGCGTTCAAGATGTTTCAATCGTTTCAAGGAATATTTGAGAACAAGAGAAAAAGGATTTTTTATGAAAAGTATTTTCTCTATTTTTACTTTATTTATAATAATTTTATATCTTTTTTATACAATTATCTTAGTCTTGAATAATTTTTCATGTCTTTCATATGATTAGCACATATACTTTAATTTTATTTAATTTACTTTTAATCATTACCCCTGACAAAATTTTATTTTCCCAATTTTCCAAATATCATATATCCCAATAGCACTTTTAGATTTTTTATATTACCTTTTCATTTCTAATATATATTATTAAATTTTTATCTTATGTCTTCATCCAATTCAAGTTCCTTGAATCTTGAACACGCCCAATCATGGATTAAAATGAGAAATTTTTCTTTAACGATGTCGTTTTGAAATGCTTTCGTCTTTGTTAATAAATTTATTTTTTTCATTGTTACTTAGTGTCAATTTCAAACTTTGATGTACTTGGGACGATACAAAAGTAAAAGTAAGTGAGAAATGGGAATGTGAAAAAGTAAAAAAAAAAAAAAAAAAAGAAGTGAGAGAATGATAAAAGTAATGATTAGAAGTAATAAGAACAAATCGAAAATTAATACGGTAGATGAAAAAATCATTAAAATAGAAAGATTATTAATTAATTAAAAAGTTAAATTATATCAAAAGTTGTGCGAGGACAAATGATAATTTTTTCCCTCTTTTCTCATGTTCACAGTTACACGTAACTTCGTGGCACAGCACTCTTTTATATGGGCAATTGATATCACATTTTTTGAAGAAAAAAAAAAAAGAAAATCTTTTCATTAATCAATCAATTATTAGTTTATTTAGGGCCTGTTTATATCAACTGTAAGATAAGGTATAATATGAGACCATGTTATTGAAAAATATATAAATAAATAAAATAGTCAAGCTAATTTGCAACTGGCGTAACCGAGTAATTATCACCGTCTCCTTCCGCCACTTGCTGACGTCATAGGCCCCGTAGTGAAAGCAATAAATGTCGCATTTATTCTTTTTAGTTAATATTAGGTTTGTTTAGTAATTAACAAATTGTCCAATTTCAAATATATCCACTACTTTTATCTCTATTTTCAATTATACCCACTAAATTTGAAAACTTCCATCCATATCCACTCAATATGCTTTTAGTTCCAAGCATATCTAATTTGTCACAAAATACTATTAATTATGATTAAAAATAATAAAATATCACTTAGATCTAAGTGTCATCTCCTCTAAAGTTTCTAAACATGAAGTATATCTAGCTAGTACAAGAAATATATATATATTTTTGGAAGATTAGCTAGTACTAGCTAAGATTGGACAAAGCTAGATTTGTGAAATGCAATTGTCCGCAATCGTGGAGGAGCAAAATCTAAATTTAAAGAATATTTTAGTCATTTTAATCATAGTTAATAATTGTGGTAATAGATTAAGAACGTCGGAACTGACAACATACTTAGTGAATATGAATGTAAGTTTTCAAACTTAGCATGTATGATTAAAATTAGATGTAAAAATAATAAATATATTTGAAATTAATCTTTAATAAAATGGTGAGATCTTCCTTCGTATCAAAGAGGCGCAACCGAAAAAAAGAGAAGCATTCCATTTTAATTAGTTTCACTAAATTGAGTTCCAACAACTCCTCTTCTTATTATTATTCAAAAATACCTTTCTATTTAATTTTCAATCATTACCTCCTTGTGGCACTCATTAAAAGCATCCAAACCGTTCATTGACAAATGAACTTATAGGAAGGCCATTGCTAGAGAAATCATTTCTCCAGGCGCATCATGCTTCTTAAATGATCATTAGCATAGATGCAACTTTTTAAATTAAGACCACACAAATGATTACCGAATAATGTGGGGCCCACTTTGAGAGAGATCATGATCATCCGATGAAAGTCAGCCGATATATTATAAAATTAATGTCCTCATGATCATGCATATTAATACACGGACATAGGAGGGTCCCACCCTATCGAGATACATACATATATATAGTTATTTACACGGGTGGTCAGATCCATGGTATGCCCCCCACACCCAAAGTCATGGCACGTGCCGGAATCACGTGCGATTGCGTGTGCATGCGGATTGCGGGTTACCCTGCTTACCCGCCGGATTCTCCATCACTAATTACTTTCTATTATAGCTAAAGTCGACAACAATAAAATAAAATAAAAACAAAAAAGCTCATCTCTTCAACTTTATTTTTATTTTTATTTTTATTTGCTCATTTGAAAAAAATCCGACCTTAGTTGCCGAAACTACAAGTAAAAAACACAACTGTTTTTGACACTGACAGAGAAATCGTGGTGTTTTTTTTTTTCTCTTTCTTTTAAAGAAGAGGAGCTTAAATGATGGACTCACCACGCATAAATCGGCAACCTTCCATACCAGCAGCCATCACATTCCTTCCTTTCTTTTCCTCTCTTTATTTCTAGTTTTCTAGGAATTTCTTCTGGCGGGACTCTTATCTATATAAGGATCAAATGCCCATGATTTTGAATTACGAGAGTGAATTTCTTGGGCCTTGGGAATCCAGGCAAGTCATGGAGGGAATGGCTTCTTTCAGGACTTACCAGCAGGTGGGTGCATGGCCTTCTTCTCCTCTTCTCTTTCCCTTCCTTTTTTCTATCGTCTTCGAGCTTCAAAGTTTCTTATGTGTTTCAGCACTTGTTCATTGTATGATCACGTTTCGGGAATTGGGAGCTGCTGGTTTCCTTGAATGGGCTTTGGGATTTTGTAATTCTGCAATGGCTTTGGACATTCTGTCTTTTTTATTTTTCTCAAATGGGTTTTGTAATTTGAAATTCCAGAATGGTTTTGCCACATTTCTGGTTGGCTTTCATAAATGAGTGCTGGATTTTCGGAGGCTTGAAAGATTCCCCTCAGTGATGGTTTCCTTCAACTAGTTGGGTTTTCTAGTGTATTATGGATCTGATGAAGTTCACATCTGTTCTGTTGTGTGGTCCGTTTCTAAATGGAACCGCAGATTTTCTCTGCAAGTGAAAAGAAACTGTCACAAATGCAGGAGTTGAGGATAGTAAATGCTTTGCGGTTCATTGAATTGTTTGCATTTCCTTGGATTTTTGAGGGCTATATCTGTTTTCTTACTGGGATGAATTTTTTTTTTTTTAATTTAAAAAAAGAGTGCATTTCATTCTGGGTAAATTTGTGTTTGCATTAAAGATCTTAATAGTAATCAAAATTTTTTAGTCCTTCACAAAAAAGAAACACCATCTCCAACCCGTTGTGGTGATTTAGATGAGCTGGATTCCTTTTCAGGATTCCACCAAACAGCCCCCTATGCAGAGCTCGCCTATTACTGATTTATTTTAAATCATTATAAGTCACTTAATTTGCGCATACACCGTGAACCAGGGCATAGCCCAGTGGTCTTCATGTACTGCTGATTTAATGAAAAATAAAAATTGCACATACCCTGGTGGTGAGCGGGACGGATTTATTCCTCATTACCCACTTACCCCTTCTAATGCTCCATGATTCTCAAATATCCCGAGATCCATTTATGTGGGGTTTTGATCTGTCATCGTCTGACATCTCTTCTGCTGTTTTCACAATCCTCACTTGAATGTATTAATTTTTTGTTTGATTGGAAAAATCAGGTCTGCTGATTAGTAAATGCAGCGCTGATGATTATTTTGCTAACTAATATTAATGATCCAGAATATTGAGGAGCTGAAACATGCCCTTGTTTGCACCACCATGGAACTACAATCTGCCCAACTGGCTTTCAAAGAGGAGAAAAGAAAAAACGATGAGACAGTGAAACAGCTGCTTGAACTCTTGAAAGTAACATTCCAAGAAAGAGATGAAGCAAAGGATCAGTATCAAAAATTGCTGAGCAAGATCACACAAACAACTCCAACCGAGCTTGACCACATGTTCCAAAGCCTCCAACCTGAAAGCCCACCAGTCGGACCAAGACCAACCATAGGGAATTCAAGCATCACGGAATCTGACAGCTTATCAGGATCCCACAACCATTGCTCCTTAGTTTCCTCCCCTGTAGATTCTTCTTTCTTTGACGCTGTAAATTCCCCTGACTTGCCCAGCATAAATGTGGCCGACTCGAGCAATCTTGGACTGCTGCATCCTCCCTTGCCACTGGAATACACCAACTGTCCTTCAGCGGCAGTCTCTCCTCCAGGAGCAGCTCAGATGGATCCTGCCTCGGTGATCATCGATCGCATTGCGGTGAGGAAGCCGTTGCCACAGAAAGGGAAGCTTTTGCGAGCTGTGATGGAAGCAGGACCATTGCTACAGACTCTGCTTGTTGCAGGGCCTCTTCCACAGTGGCGCATTCCTCCACCTGTGCAGAGTTTCCAAGTACCTTCCTTACCAGTTAACAGCTCATCGCAGGCCTGTTCGACGTCGATGGTCGATTTTCCAAGCCCGGTGGCTGGGGGGTGTATGAAGAAGAGGACCGTCGAATCATCTAACTTCTGCAATGATTTCACGCACGATCTTAGTCCAAGAGGTAAATGGCAGAAGCTTCAATGAAGAACGAGTTCAAAAGTTCATATTAATGATGTAGGTTCATTGCTTGACAGTGGTGTAGGACTAGTTCTAGATTGCATGACATTCATTTCAAATTTTGATGCTGTATATAAGTGGTTTGGAACTCAATATGAGTGCGTATTCCTCTCCAGAATGACATGTGTCAAGGTAGGCCCATGCAGTTCTTGATGTTCTTCTGCTCCTTAAATCAGATTAATCCAGCTAAGAGATGATCACTTGAAAAGGGTCCTACAATCCTCTTCTGGAACTGGGAGATGTTATCTAAGAAATGAGATTATTTTCAACCAATTGATATTGCTTGTTGAGCTTGCTGATAGGAGCTTTCAGTGAGGTAGACATCAGATGCCAGGTAGGCTCTTGATTTTTCCGTTTAGTCAGGGAGCTGCTCTACCGCAGCATCAATTTAATTTAGGATATTCTTCAGCCCAATTAAGCATTTTATTTTATTTTATTTTATTTCATTTTTGGTCCTGTGGGCATTGTTATGGTGATGCATACTACAATATATTCATGAGCAAACAAGGCAGCTGTCGTTGACAGGCCAGAATCAAAGACAGCAAGGAATAGAATTCGTTGGTGCAAATTATTTTGGGCAGTGATTCAATGCAACCCGGTGGTATAAAGTGTCCATGCAATCTGTGTTTTTTTAATATAAATTGTAATTTATTTTTTCAAATCCAAAACATTTATTTTGTTTAGAACGCATGTTACCAAAAATCGCTTTCCTTGGAAATTTGTATTTTGTAGAAGATTAGCATTTTTTTAGAGTAAATATATAATTACTATTTTTTTTTCAAAAATGTATAGTGCATATATAGTACATAGAAAACCATCAAAAAAATACATAATACATAGAAGGTCTGAATACATATGACAGTTGAAATTATATATAAATGCATACAGATAAACATGGTAAATTGTTTAAATTTGAGAAAATATTTTAAAATAAAAAGGGGTTGCACGGATGCTTCCATCCAACCGATTGTATTGAATCAGTCCTCAATTGTTTTATGTTGCTTATCCGCACATTTGTGCATGTAATATAATTTTTGAAAACCAAAAATTTGGATTTCGTAACATTTGGATATCCAAAGAGAATACAATCTTACCAGAGAAGTATGCGGGCTGCAATAAAATGTTCATGAAAAAGAGGTTTTTATGTTATTCTTCCTTTTTTTTCTTGATGAGTCCAAAAATATCATAGTCACTTCCAGCTAATGCTAAATTATTATGGGTAAAAAGTGTCAAACCTCCTGTTAAACTGTTTTTTTTTTTTTTTTGGATGATGAGAAAATAAATGGCTCATCCCCTTCCCACTTGCAATTATTTAACTCTAATTATTCATTATGTAAATTATTTTTTTATTTCGAAATATAAAAGATGAGCTTGATCAAAATTTCTGGTTTAATCTACGTTATTAACATATATTATTTTAAGAAATCCTGTGAATTGTATATAAATCCAATTAAATTGATTTTTCTTATAATAAAAATATTTACGGACGAGAACCTGATGCATGACTTGATTTATCAAATCGCTGAAAAAAGGCGTCATATGCAGATGTGACAAATGACATGACACGTCAAGATAAGCTGTTTTTAATATATAATTATCGTGGCAATTAAATCGGCAGAGGGCAGAAAGCTATAATCGAGGCTAAAATTACGATTTCCGTAACTTTAGGAGCGAGAAGAAATAATGTATACGTCTGACTGAAACGATAAGCTAGGGTAGAAAATTTTGGTGAGAGTGAGCTAATTTATTGAAATATTTTCCATTTAAAATTAAATGTGCAACTCAAGTCGATTCAGTTTGGACTGTAGTCTACTACACTCATATCCTATTTACAAAAAATCTAAACTATTCTATCCGCTTACAGGGTGCTATTACTCTTGTCACGCACAGACATAGAAAAAGGTCACTCGACATGACATATGAAGCATAAAGACTTAGAAAAACGATCATTTGGTCTATGGGCCATCGGCTTGATATTATTCGCTCTAGCTTGACAGTTTACAAAATTTCTCTTCTCCCACAACTCCGTTTTAGCCAAAGCTTATCTAAGAAAGTTCTTATATCATTCTATCTTATCTTGTGGGGCCTACATGCCTAGAAAGGTAAAAATACAAAAATTAATTATTTTCCTATTGGAACACTCCACTCGAACTCTATACCTCTAGGACTGCTTGACTACCTATATACCAAACAAGCTACATGGGGTTGCTGAAATAATATTCAAAAATAAAAATAAAAATATAACTCTCAACTAATATAAATAATAATTGGGCAAAGCCCATTATTAACTATTTGGCTCAGTTGGTCAAATAGTCAACTCTTTCAATGTAACGTATCTTGCGTAGACTTTGACTAGTTGGCTTAAATATATATATTTTTGATATTTTACATTATTCTCACCTTATAAAGTTTCATCCTCAAAACTTGCAATAATTAAAATAAATCGTTGAACAATTTGAGGTAAATTCTGCGAATATTGTAATAATCCAAAATCTAATGCCACATTGAAAAGGGGAAAAAGTTCCTCGTTGTTTATAAATAGATCTCAAGTTGAACATGATATAATGTGTTTTAAAAACGTTCAGCTAAGCTGCTAGGCTAAAGTGGACAATATCACACTGTGAGGCTTATAACTTACGGGTCTAATGTTCATTTTTTGGATATGTGTGTTTTATGTGTCAAGCCCAATAATTGTTTTTATGAGTTTGTGCATAACAAGTTATATTAGAGTAGACCCCCTCCAGTAGATTTGGTTTCGAGAGTCGGAGAGTTGAATTCATAAAAGTCAGAGCTGCAAGTAGAAGCTCAGAGTTGAGTTGTGGTTTGAGAACAAACTATGAAAAAACTGGTGTGCTTGTAATAACCTAGAATTGAATCTCATATCGAAAAGGGGAAAAATTTTTGGTGGTTTATAAGTAGATCTCAAGTCGAACATGATGTGATACGTTTTAAAACCATAAGATTAAGCTATCACGCCAAAGTGAACAATATCACATTGTGAGACCTATAGCCCGCAAGCTCAACAGTCATTTTTTCTTAGTTTGTATGCTCTATGCGTCAGGCCCAATAGTCGTTTTTTAAGTTTGTGTGTGACAATAGCCTTCCCAACCCATTACCTATAGGGTCAAGGTTGGTTTTGGTTTCAGTTCCAAATCGGTTCTTATAATAGTCATGATGACACGTGAAAAAAATATTTTTTGTATTGTTTTGAATAATATAAAGTAATACTCATTTACATTTAGAATTTTCAGCTTATAATTAATTTCATTTTATTGTTGTTTATATCTGTTTTCACATTCTTTGTAACATCATTATCCATATAATAATCACATTAACATCATCATTCGCATTGATGTTATAATCATTTGTCATTAGAAATAAGAAAATCAAACCAACACTAGGTGAATAAGAATAAAAATTATTATGTATTTATTTATATACATATATTCATAATTATTTATATATCAGGGTATCAATGTAGATATCTATCTGGGTCAGTTCTGGATACCCAGCATGTGTTCCCAACCCTTACTCTATGTAGGGGTTGGGTAATAATTTTTATCTTATCTATACCTATGGGTAAAATATTCTACCCTCCTTTATTTTGGGTCAGGTCGGTGGGTATTCATAGGTACCCTACCTAAGTTGCACCCTTGTTTAAAAGTTCTATACTTACCACGTGTGCTTTCAATGCATATGACGCAAAATTTATTTTTTAAAATTTGTATAAAATTGTTAATTAGGTATACTTAATTTATAAAATTGTTTTGAATTGTTAGAAAATGATGTAATACGGTAAGGGTAATGATGAAGAATAAAGATAATAAAGTTAAAATAAATAAGTTAGTTGTACAGGTAGTTATGTAAAAATAATTAAAAATAGGGTAATTATATAGGAAAATGCAAAATTAATTAAAAATAGAGTAATTGTGGAGGCCAAAAAGTTTTAGTTAGAAAAGTTTTGTGATTTGTCAAACATGCCCTAGGTTTGATCAATTTTTAAAATATGTTTTTTAATTTTTAAAACAAGAGTATTTTGATTATTTACAATAATGAAAACACTCTTGTTTTTAAGAATAAAATATATATGTATACATCTTCAAAAATAGTAAACTTAATACATATATACACATGCGCACACTGGTGTCAAGTGTCAACCACTTAATCATTTAAATTTTAAGCAACCTTAACGTGTATTTAAATAAAAATTAAGGCTTAAATGAAAATTATAGAAATCAGGGCTCAAATGAAATTATGGGCGAAACCAAGGCACGTATAATTTGTAATTTCACATCAAAGATAATCGTTCACTTAACAGGTTCTTGAATCTTGATATCATGTGAGTATAAACGAATTTACGCAAAACACCTAAGCATGAAAGGAATTAATTGAAAGTTAACGAGTGTCTTTCACATCCGGTGCAAAACTCATGGTACGTTTGAAACCGGCGCCTCCTGTTGCTTGTCCCTATTGTAACGTACGTACGTTGATGACCGCAAACGCGAAAGCTTATTCCATACCCAGATTCTTTACGAATTCGAAAACTCTCCTTTCTTCTTTCAGCCTGCTCCGAACACAAAAATCCCACGCCGTAATCCTCAAGTCCGGCATTCCAATCGCAAACTCCCAACTCATCCAATCCTACTGCCAATCCAAGGCATTCTCGGACGCTCTCCATTTGTTCAACGAAACGCCTCAATGGGATATTGTCTCGGGGACTGCTCTTATCGGCACCTTTGCTAGCTGCGATCGCCTCGAAAATGCTATCAGTGTATTCTCACGCTTGCTTCTCTTGGGAATTAGACCCAACCAATTTACTCTCGGCACCGCAATTCATGCGTGCACCTTTCATGGCGCCCATGGCGCTGGCAAACAGCTCCACGCCTATGCAATGAAGATGGGCCTCTGGTCAAATGTATTCGTAGGAAGTTCAATTCTTGACCATTACACCAAATTGGGTTCTCTGGAGGAAGCTCAAAGAGCATTTGAAGACACCCACTGCCCAAATGTTGTCTCCTACACCACATTGATTTGTGCATACTTGAAGAATCAGAGGTTTGATGACGCTGCATTGCTCTTTGAAAATATGCCAGAGCGCAATGTGGTCTCTTGGAACGCTATGATTGGCGGATTCAGCCAGGCGGGCCTCAATGAGGAGTCTGTGAATCTTTTTATTGAGATGCATAGGGAAGGGGTGAGGCCTAATGAATCCACACTCCCTTGCGTGTTTAGTGCTGCTGCCAACATAGCAGCTCTTGGGATGGGCAAGAGCTTCCATGCTTATGCCATCAAGTCATCAGTCAAGCATGATGTGTTTGTTGGGAATTCTCTGATCAGCTTTTATGCCAAATGTGGGAGCATGGCCGATAGCCGCCTTGCATTTGATAGGCTACCTCAAAGGAATGTTGTTTCTTGGAATGCAGTGATTTGGGGATACGCACAGAACGGTCAAGCAAAGCAGGCACTGGATTTGTTTCAACAGATGCGTTACTCCAGTCTCCACCCAAATAGTGTCACTCTGCTTTGTGTGCTGTTTGCTTGCAACCACGCGGGCCTTGTTGAAGAAGGATGCTCTTATTTTGATACAGCCAGGAATGAACAGCCTGATGAACTAAACCCCGAGCACTATGCTTGTATGGTTGATATGCTTTCGCGTGCTGGACGTTTTGAGGAAGCCAAGGGGTTTATTAGCAACCTCCCATTTGATCCCGGGATTGGGTTTTGGAAGGCATTACTCAGCGGGTGCCAGATCCATTTGAATGCCGAATTGGCTGAGCTAGCAGCTAAGAAGATCCTTGCTCTAGAGCCTGGTGATGTCTCATCCTATGTTCTGCTTTCAAATGCCTATTCAACTGCTGGCAGATGGCACATCGTGTCGATGATCAGGAAGGAAATGAAGGAAAAGGGCATGAAAAGGATCCCAGGGTGTAGTTGGATTGAGATCAGGAGCAAGGTTCATATCTTTCTCACTGGTGATAAAAGACATGCACAAGCAAATGAGATTTTCATGCTTATTAAGCTATGTTCTGAGCACTTGAAGGAGAGTTCACGTCCGAATCTTCATCTGGATGTCATAAGTGAAACTTACTTTTAATTAGGGAGCATGATACTCTACATCATGCTGCTTGGGCTATTTTAATGGCGATACCCAAGTGGAGTATCAGTTTTTTTAGCCTCGCAAGAGGGAAGGGGCAGTACTTGTTTTCCAAGGTGGATTAAAATCAGACATTTGCTTAGTGCTTTGTCCTTAGAATTATCACCGGCATAGGTCTCATCAACATAATTGCCCAACACTGTCTTTTTCCTGGGGAGGGAGCAGCTTGCAAACCATTTCAGGTTGTACAAAAGAGGTTGGCCTAAATCAGAGCATTGTATTCCTCAGTTCCCACTAAGTATGAGCAATCAAGAGAACAGCTGGAGCCTGATCATAATCTTCTTGCTTTCTAATCTTTTCACTTTCTTCCTTCTCATAAGCTGCTACAACAACATCAGACAGCGATTGTGTCCTCTTGCTGCCCGCAGGAGGCAGCTCCCAAATGAAGGCATTGGCGCAGAAGGCCGGCCACCACGGCTCCAAAGCCACCAAGGTTTGTCACAAGACATCGTATGTGCTCTTCCTGCAGTTAAGTTGAAGAAGATGAAGGACATTGAGGCTGGCTGGGTTGACTGCGATTGCGCAGTTTGCTTGGGAGAATTTGAGGATGGTGAATGGCTGAGGCTGCTGCCTGTCTGTGCCCATGTCTTCCATAGTTCCTGCGTGGATGCCTGGTTCCAGACCCATTCCAACTGTCCACTCTGCAGGTCTCGTGTTGTAGATGGTCTAGACAGCGGCCTCAACTGCTCTTGAACCAGTGCAGCAGCCATTCGAAGGTTGGGAAGATGATCATGGAATCAATTTACCATCACTTTGAGGTTGAAAAATCTAGGATTCCCCTGTGGAAGGTAACTCCCTCAGAAAATGGACTTTATGCCAACGCATATAATATACTCAAAACTTCCCGTGTGTTTAGAGGTGATGTCTTCAGTAAAGTTTGTTTGTTTCTTTTTTAAAGTTTTATCCAGCCGGTGATCTAACTGTTTCCAATGCCTTTGGTATTTAAGGTGTGGGATTGTACAAGGAAGAGAACAACCTTTCAAGTAGTCCCACAGGAATCATTGAACTCACCCGTCGATAGAAATTATTGACGTCCACATTATCGCATGGTAGCCAAGAATTTAAAAAGAACGTTCAGAATGCCTCTTGATGCATCTGGTTTGTCTTGTTGAAGAACAATCGGAAGCTACTCAGTGACACGATTTGATCATGTTTTGTAAGAATACGATGTGCATTAAAAATTTCAACATCCCAATTTGCCTCGACAAGAAATAAAGGCTATAGAAAGCAAAAAATTCTAAAGCCCTTGGTACACCAGTACATGCTCTTACTAACACCTTAACCCCTATCAATTTTGATCAGACCCAAAAACTATCCAATATCCATGTTTATTCATATTCCGGTGCACGAAATTGCCAGAGAATTACCAATCTGAAAAGCCAACGACAATCCCTCACATGCAATCCAGCAGGTTTCATCATACAGACCAAATCTAATTGAGAACTTATCCACTTGTGTTTGCAAGAGAAACAGCAATTCTGAAACGCCAATGGCAATCCCCTCACATGCAGTCCAGCTTCATCGATCATCATAGAGACAAAATCTACTGACGAGTGACGAACTTACCCACTTGTGTCTGTAAGAGAAACGGCTGATCTGAAACACCAACGACAATCCCCTCACATGCAAGACCCAGCAGGTTTCATTGTACAGACCAAGAACTACTAGTGAGCCTACTCACTTGTGTTTGCTTATTCAGGGCTCAAACTAGTCTTGTTACAACCTCCATTGAATTGGTCGTCGGACTGTTGGACCAAATCAAGGTAAAATCAGTTCAAATGGTTTCATAAAGCCCTTTTTCGTTTGCTTATTGGACCCATGTGAAATACTACTAACACTCATAAATTGAAGTTGAACTCAGTAGTTTTTTTTTTTCCTTCCCTTTCTTCCCCATTGTTCATCAGCGAGAACGGTGTTGACAGGTTTCAAACCCTGCAGTACGGCTTACTGAAAAATACATAGATAAAATAAAAGCATGTCTGGTAATTTGTTGGTGAACATCCAGATCAATGCACACAATTGTCATTGAGAAACTGCCCAATGAATGAAGGTCTCCGTTTAAGCCCATGAGAACAACAAATAGTAAATGTATCAACGGTTTGCAACTTGCCTAAACAACGGTCTACAGCACATAAGAGTCTTGCACTAGATTGAAGTATTGAACTGGATAAAGGTAAACTGAAATTCGAAATAAAGCAGATGGAGTAATTGGCAATCCATGCATTTCTTTTTATCAAGAGAACCCAAAAAAAAAAAAAAATACATTGCTTAATTGTCATTTCTTTTTCGTTTCATTTAATGAAATATTGATGTGTTGACTCATTTTACAGAAAAGAAAGAAAAGAACAAAAAAAGACAATAAGAAACTCACAGAAGACAAATAAAAAGAAAGAAACAAAAAAAAAAAAAAAAGGATAAAAAGGAAGGAAATTGTGAGAATAGGATAGCATTTTTTTTTTAACCTCTAGGACAAAATAAGAATAATCTGCAACACCAGTTGCAGCTATCGTGCATCCCTAGACCAACCAAAGATAGGTGATCCAAACTTTTCAAAAAGAAAAAAAGGAGAGAGACAGAGACAGAGAGAGAGAGGTGATCCAAGAGGAAAATCACATACAAAGTGTGTGCAAAATTGATCAAAAGAAATCTTGTTGTTACCTATGGATATTAGATACATGAGAAATAAATCCTCTTTGCTGAGGTCACCAAGAAAAGGGGCTCGCTCCCAGCAAGAAAATCTCATTTTCCACATCTCGCACCCATTGGCACACACGGTTGCAAGTCTTTATTGCCAATGCCTGCATTTTCATCAGAGGATCTCATCAAATCCAATGCAAGTAAGGACATGGTGGTAGAAAATCAAAACTCATCTTCGGAAGCAAAATGGTATTACCCAAGCATCCACAAAAACCACAAGCCAAAAGACACATGTTATGTATCTTCCATAAGGTGGGTCTCAGTGTTTGAATAATCTTAACCAGAATGCTTCTCATAGAAGATGCACAAAAAGGAATCAAATTTTGTTCTCTTTCCCTTGGAAGTAAATTGATTCCTCAAACAAAGAATGAGATAAACTAATTGCAACAGAATGCCCCACAAGATGGATTGCATAGAGTTTGTTCTGACAAAATCAAAAGGGGCAGATAAAAGAGCCAATTGCCAGATCTTTGGAAAAGCTAACACCATTCTATAAAACTATTGATTCCACCAAGAATCGCAAATCAATGGGATGGTATCTGCCTTGTGTCTATAAGACAAGGCAAATCTTAAAAGAAGAGGAAAAGGAATTCATTCAATAAATATGATACATCAACTTTTGCAATAAAAACAGAAACTATGTATAAACCTCCTTAGACTGTATATATACCCAAACTTGAATAGTTGTATGTTGTGTTTGCAAAGAGGGGAAGTTGATAAGAAATTCATATGATAAAAAAATTAAAAACTATACCACATGGAAACTCATCAAACATCTCAGTTGAAAATACATATCAAACCTTGTCTGCAAGTGGATCAAAGGCTGCGTAGAGTTCAAAATCTTGAGTTATCCAGCATAACAGAACTGATACAACACAAAAATATCAGATTAGGCGGAGAAATGACCAAACATTTTGGGTTAATTTACCCCCAATGAAAATCAAAATGAGTTTTAATGTTTATTTTTATAGAAAATATGCTTTCAACATAAGTGCAGGAAAAATGATTTTAGTTGAAATGAGCAGAACAATCACCACATCTTGCTTTCTCATGAAATCATTATATTGGTGTCTCTTTACATGGCAATATGAGTTTTGTACCATGAGTTACATTGTCCCGACAATGTTTTGTGCGATGCAAGCCTTTCATGAATTGAAATATCAGATCAGGTAAAGAAATGATCAAAGATTTAGGTCTGATGAGACCCTACAGAAATCAAGATGAGTTTGTTATACTAACTGTACTTTCAAAAGAAGTGTAGGGAAAATCAATTTAATTAGGGTGTAAGGAAAACCATCACATGTAGCTTTCTCATGCAACCATTAGGTTGGTCTACTTTACATGGCAATATGAATTCGT
Source organism: Annona squamosa (assembly GCA_035584095.1). Lineage (NCBI taxonomy): Eukaryota > Viridiplantae > Streptophyta > Magnoliopsida > Magnoliales > Annonaceae > Annona > Annona squamosa. The sequence goes on from JAXCLR010000092.1 coordinate 16,717,941, forward strand.
ACCGTAATTTTCGTCTCTTCTAAACTGTGTTTTGTGTGGTGCAGTCCCTCTTTCATGCATAGAGGCATACAGCTTTTGATAAGCTCTATACAGCCTGCAAGTAAAATCTCTTCGTCTCAGACTGCAAATATCTAGTCTGCCCCCTTCCGAAGAAGGCCAGATCTATCAGTTAAGAGAAAGTATCACTTCTTATACAGTAGGCAGTTCTGGATGAACGCATTACCTTTTTTGCTGGTGCCTACTATTTATGGGTGAGGAGAATTCTGATGACACATACTGATCCAGATATATACTTCGGTAAATGAAATGAGAGAGTCCAGCAGGGCCACCAATGGGTGTGCATGCTTGTATTGAGCTCTCTGAAGAAGTGAGTGGTAGTCTGTCCTGCCCCAGATGTGGCGATGGAGATCCAGAACGGAGACACGGATCAACGGGTAGATCTTCAACATGCATCCCACCATCTAGCATGGATCTCTGAACTTCACTAAGGACATTTGACTTCAAAAGGACTGATTCAATGCGAATCCTGCGGGAAGTACCTTTCTTCAGACAACAGTAGAAAACAAAGAAACAGCAATTTGACTATAGCATATGAGAAGCAATCTACTCCACATAAATGTGACAAATCAATACAAAGAGCAAGAAACAATAGTTAAATTTAACACTAGATCACAGGAACTCCAGACATGGTCTGCAATCTGCCACACTACACCATGGACCTGAACTTATTAATTACATTAATCCAAAAAAATCCAGTCACAAGTAATTGTATGCTAAACCATTGCTTACCTACAGTCTTTGAGATGATAGAAGGCATCTGAACTAGTAGTTAGCAACATCAGATATGTATTGACCTGCAGAAAATGAAGGGCAACAATGTCTCCTGTTACTCAGATCCAAGAACAACAAAAACCAGTCCAAGGCCCAAAACTTGATGCACTCACAAACTGCAGGGATGTTTGACAATATCATAACCTCGTGACAAAGCAATATGTATTTGCATACAGAAACTTATTTGATACTACATAAATACAAATTTTTCACTCACATCAAAAAAATGGACATAAGCATATAGAAACGCCATTGGATTATATCTCGGCAGGCAAATTGGTGAGAAAGATTCAGAGGTCCTGCATAGAAGAGAAAACCAGTAACCACCATTTCAAACTCACAAAACACAAGCAGCTCTCCACCAATTAAAGATGACGAACCAGGCTTTCTCAATATATATAAGGTGTACTCCATGTGAAGTTTGGATCAAGTTAGGAACAAGAGTTTACAAGTATGAAATTAACATTGAGCCAATGATGATAAATATTCATAAGCCTTGAAGGGTCTTTGAATACTACTGTTTTTGCAAAGGGGTTTCAAAGCCTCCCCTTTAGAAGAAGGGAGTTAACATTGAGCTATAATGACAAAACTTTCATGAGTCTTAAAGGGGTCTGTGAAACATGTGTAAAAGATAATAGGCATAAAAGCCTCTCCTTTTATTCTCATGTGAGTCATGTGACATTTACTTACCTAGAGTAATCCTACCATTTTTCATTACTATCAATACTTCCAATTAGCAGTCCTTACATTTGTATTCAAAAAGCCCATCCAATTTGTCTTTATTAACTTTATTGCTGACATCACATGGTACTTCTTTTTGCATTTTCCTTTATTCGTTCCCTACATTCACCAATGTCTAGAACAGCCTGATGGCAATGAACTTAGTGTATTCTAGCTGGATGAGACCAAACAGGTAGAAGGGATAAGCAGAAAACATATGTTAAAACTTTGTAAAAAATTACGTGATTAGGCATATCAAAACATTACAATAGCTATTTTGAACTTCCATACACTTTGCATATCAAATAGGGGAACTCCAGGGTTCCAAAATTTTTAAGAAGATTGATCAAAGGCATATGATCAAGATATGTTGTCAAGAAATTTAAAATAGACAAATAAAAATACCCTTGCGTTAAAAGAATGATAAAAGACATTGTTCTTGCCTAAATGACTCAGAAGACAATACAAAGTTGGCAAGAAGAAGCATATCATCGGGATGAAGAGATGCCTTCTGTGCTCCTACAAGACTGATAACCTGATACAACAAGTTTTAGCATTGTCTAGTGATGTCATCTTCAATAAAAATAGGATTCGATAATATCGATAGTCAAATGAAAATGGAATAATGCTTAGAAAACTATCCAATGTGGTTCTCATGAAGCATCTAAGATTGTTCAAAACAAGATCCGAAAATGCAGGCTGTTATATGAATACCTTCAAGACTGGTAGGTTCACCACATTGGAAGGAAAAGAATTACTTTTGGCAATGTTTGGCTAGGGAATTTTTTTTTTTTTTTTTTTTTTTTTCCTTTTTGGGGTGGGGAGGGGGATGCTTCTATGAAACTCCTCTTCTATGTAACCCCTTCTATTTTGAATATTTTGATGGTTGATAGAAAATCTACTCCATCTATTCTATTTAACATTATTAACAGGACACCCTTTAAGTTGTCCAATATTACTATGCATGGGCCCCATCTATGAATGTGTAAAATCAATATAATAAAATGATTTAATATTAAATATCAATTTTAAGTTGTATTTTCAACATCTAAACCATCTAAAATATCATTTCTATGTGGATAAATGATTCTATAAAGTATTATTACATTCTAATACATATGTGAATGAATCTAAGAATTTTCCCGATTTACACATTAATATACATTTTTTTGAGCAAATGTGGCCCATGCGCATATTTGATTTGGATGAATCTTGGTCTCCGAGATAAACAAATGATGTTAAATACGACAATGAATGGATTGGATTTTCCATCAAGCATCAAAAATTTAAAATTGAAAGGATCACATGGAACTGCTTCTATGTACCCCAATCACATAAAAGCGGGCCCATTTTTTATTTGTCAAATAGCTCAACAATGGCTGTATTTGTCTAGTGTAAGACATTCATTGATCTGGCACCATTTGCTAATGAAGCAGTAAAGCACAATATTGTTAACTGTGGGAGAGAGAAACAAACCTTGTGCTTACACATCAATATTGCAAAAAGGACACCCGAATCAGCAACATCTTGCAATATTGCTCCTGCAGCTTGCCTTGTTGAGTAAGCAAGAGGAAGGCATGTATATGCATGAAGAAATGTAGCAGGATTCCTGAAACATAATATACAAGCAAGCTTAACTACAATATCCACTTGTGAAAAAAATCACTTTCAAGATATACTCTCTGGTCTCTAATTACAAGTGATACATATATAATTTAATATGATATCCTTCTCTATCAAGCTTCAACAAGCTTCTGAATATCTCTGTGTTTCCTTTTTTTATTTTAAAAGAAGAAACGTCTCAGAGATTTTTCCTCAGCATTGTTGAAATAATACAACTAGGCTGAATTTGAAAAAGGGAATAAACACAACTAATGAAATAAATAAAGGGCAAGGTAATAAGTAACACACTAATTTGAAGTGGTGGAAATAGACAAACCAGCTGAAGGCATGAATAAGAGAAGAAAAGACAATATCTGTTCCTCCAAGCAAGGGTGCCATGTCAAACTTTGGATTCTTTTCGAAGCATCTATTTATTGACTTCGTCAGTATAAGTATCATCTGCAACAATAATAAAACCAAAGACAGAGAACAAAGAAAATTAAGAGGTACGGCAAAAGGCCAACATACATGCAAAAAAAGTGTTATCTGACAATGTACATCTCCAAGGGCACCATAAGAAGGTGAGGAAACTACCTGACCATATATTAGCTCTAACTGGCCCCTCAGTGCTTCATATGGTTCTTCAGTGCAGCTTATGCAGACTAAATAAATTGGACCCTTAACAAGGAAAATCACCTGAACAAAAATTCTAAGTCAAAAGACAAGCAATGTACAAAGCCATATGAATATACAAAAAACAACAGAGATGCTAATAGTTATACAGTCTATTTCAATCACGCAAAAAGAATCCCCTTCCCTCATCACAAACCCCCCCCCCCCCCCCCCAACCCAAAACAAAAATAAATCTATACCCCTTCTGATGTGATGTGACATCCAACGATCCTACTTCCAATAATTACCTTTACATTTCAATCATTTTTCTCACTTGTTTTCATACAAATATCTCATCTATTTTAATTTTATTCTCTTTACTTCTAATTAACACCCCTATCGAATCATATCAGTTTCTCACTTTTTAAAAAATTTCGCCCACAAACTTTTTACCCTGTCTTTTTAAACAAGACCAAAAGGAGCCTAAATTTTAAAAGAAAAGAAAAAAAAAGAACAAGAACAAGAACAAGAAGATAAAACTATTTGAAACCAAAATAACATCTAGGCACACTTTTGTTTCTGATAAAGTTTGGTTTCTTTGTTGCTTTCTGGAGTGTTCCCTTCATTTGGATCCTGCAGCCTTTGTTTTGCTTTTGAGTGACCCACTAGTGCCCTTCTGGAAATGCTCAGGAAAAAAAACTAACAGCTACTTAAAACACCGGTTGGAATTTCTTCTTTCCTTTTTTTTTCATTTTTAATTTCTAATCAATGTGTATGTTTCTTTTAAATTTTTTTAAGGTGGATGAGTGATGAATTAAGAAAAGATAAACTTAGAAATGAAATAACTTACAATAATTTAAGAGTGAAGCCAAGAGGTGACAAAATGAGGGAAAGCAAACTAAGGTGGTTTAGTCATGTCAGATGGAGGTTTGAAATGACAACAACTTGGGAGAATTGAGTTTATTTTTTTATTTTAAAAAAAATGGTAGGAGAACGAGAGGAAGACCCAAAAAAAAAAAAAAAAAATTTGACGGAAGTAATAAAACAAATATGAAAACATCAAAGATTACTCAAACCTTAATTACTAATCGTCAAGAATAGCATAGCAAAATCCATGCAGCTCACCTGCTTAGGTGGGAAATGACTTATGATGATGATTATGAATATGTAAGTGTCAGTTTCGATTCAAACTCTGAACTGGTTTGGGACAGAAAGGCAGTCAATCTGAACCTGAAGTCAACTATTCATAATAATTTTTATGATTCACATTAAAGAAATACCTGACACAAGTGTTACATACTTCTATCCCTGTAACTAATTAAAGAAATACCACAATGGTCCCTCGCAGGAGCGGAGAGGGAAAGAAAGGAAAATTATTACAACCTGACATTCATTCCACTAGGTGAAACTAATTCTCTCATCTCATTCTCTTGACTTCATTCTCACACCTCTGTTATAACTATTCCATTTTTTGTCTCTGGCAAACCCTTGGCAACTAATACTTTTTCCCACAACACTGCCATTACATCTTCTTTACCTTTCCCTTTCTGTATTTTCTCCCTCCTTTCACCTCCTCCTCTGTATTCATCCATTCTATTCTATTAAGTTGGTATATTCCTCCTTTCTATCAAGTTTACCTTTCCTTTTCTGTACTTTCACCCTTATTAGTTGACAAATGACGAGCTGTCTGTGACCCAAATCTGCAAACCTAAAAAATATGTTGACTTTATTGCTAGCCTTAAGTTGAAAACTATAACCAAAGCTAACCAAAGTTATCACCCAAGTTAAAATGAAATTTTGACTGCAATTGTCAGCCTAAAATTGGCCTCGCCTTGACCTAAACTAGTAGGAGTCCAGCAGGGGTTACAAATAGGGTTAGGATTAGAGGAGAGTGGTTGGCACCAACCAAAGCCAAGATGCATCCTTAGTTGACTTTCCCTTCCATGAATGGCCTCTCCAATTTATAGGAAAAGATGAGTGCCCTTCAGTCAAAACCAATGTCAAACTATAACTGTAGATTACCCATCTCCAAACCACAGTAGCTCCTAAGTATATACCATCAAAATCGCTGGCACCAACCGGTCCTAAAAGATTCTCTGCAAAGCTAACTGTTAATGGAAGTAGGACAGCCATTCCTGCAGGATCAAAACAGCGTCTCTTCTAAGATTGAATGCAAAGCAGGCATAGCGACTGTCAGGACATTTTGTGCCCTGTGATCCCAGATTGCTTTATCATCCACAGGAGAGGCAATGTCAGAAGAATTCTCATCTGCCCTTGTCATTTTACCTACGTGATATGGTTTAACAGGTAAGGCATGATGTTAATGGACACACAAATACCAACAGGAAGCAGAGGAACTACCAATTTCAAAAGGAACAAATCTGCTGAAATTATCATACAATCAATCTACATTTTTCAAACATATCATGAGTATTCATTCCTCCCCCCAACCCCCCCTAACAAACAACACGCAGAAAAAGATGTCAAGAACAAAAAAGGACATGGACAGACAGATGTAGTAAGGAGTAACTTGATGATCCACAGTAGTGGTTTGTGGCAGGATTATATGATTTTTGCAGCTGACCATGTAAGTAGGAATGAGGCTTGCATGATGATAACAACAGCAATGATCATTAGTTATATTAAGAACTTGATCATTAATCATATTAAGAACTTAACAGTAAATCAATGGGAGGATAAGTTTATGTTGCACAAGTTTTGGGTTCCTACTTCATACATCCTAGGATTAGAAGCCAGTGCAATCGCAAAGCCACTTTAAGTGATTACTTATAGCAACAATCGATTTTTGCAGCTGACCATGTAAGTAGGAATGAGGCTTGCATGATGATAACAACAGCAATGATCATTAGTTATATTAAGAACTTGATCATTAATCATATTAAGAACTTAACAGTAAATCAATGGGAGGATAAGTTTATGTTGCACAAGTTTTGGGTTCCTACTTCATACATCCTAGGATTAGAAGCCAGTGCAATCGCAAAGCCACTTTAAGTGATTACTTATAGCAACAATCGATTCAGTTCTGTAATAAGAGAATCAAAGTTTTGATGCAAAGCAATCTAAATAATAAAAAAATCTACTTCGATTAGCCTGAATGAAAAAAATAGGATTTTGTTTAGAGAATATTTGGGAATTAGTGCTTCTGTGTGTGTGAGAGAGAGAATATTTAGAATTAAAATAGAAGTAGAAACCTTAGAAATATTTAGAACTAGAACAGAAACAGTAGAAACCTTAGAATCACTCCTAGTCTAGGTATCTGTAGATTTTCTATTTGCAACTGTCTAGCACAGCCTATTCAAGAGCTGGACAGGGGGCACGGGGGCGGAAACAAGAATGACACTAACAATGGGATTAGAGACCCCGGTAGTCCAAGCCATAGACGATAGATACTAGGTGTAGCGCGGATAGATCCATGCAATGCCATAGTTAACGCACTAAGTATGCCGCCCAGGGAATACATTTGCAAGAATGAAACCCAAAGAGATTGACGGGGGACCGCACAAGCATTGGAGCATGTGATGTAATTTGATGCAAATAAAAGAGTTTTACCAGGGCTTCACATGCCATGAATCCTCTTGAAAGAGAGGAGTGCCTTTGAAAACATGGACACAGGTGGTGCAATGACAGAAATACCACTAAAATCCTAAATGATCTTACAGGCCAGATTAACATACGTGATCCATGTTTAAAGTGGTAGTAAATTTGCATAATCTGAATCCCAGTTGGATGTCAACATAATAGGCAATCAAATAAAGATATTTTAATGCTTACTAACCTTGATTTCATGCTTAAAAAGTGACCAACAAAAAGAATGGTGAACTTAGAAAACCAAAATTATGCTAAGAACGTTATCTGCTAATTTAAAATACAAACCGTCTTCAATTACTTAAATCCTATCAACTGACGCTGTTAAACGTATTTAAATAATCTACTTGTTTAGTTTCTTGACCTGCATTAAATTAACACACCTTGTGCATGATATAATCATTATAGAAGATACACACTTCTGTGTTTACCATTATATATGTTCCAAGTGACCCATTTGAAGCATCGACACATTTCACTGCTTTCCAGATAAAATTCTACTCGCGAACATAAGACCAGCATATATTGAGATAATCAGTAATAGAACAAAAATACAAGCATCTTAAGTGTATGGGTTTCACATAACCAAAAATACAAAGAAGAATAAAATAGTCTTGAAGTACCTGATGTTTTCCTGCCCTCACAAACTTGACACGATCTCCCCTGAAAATAGGTCAATGAACATTATCAATTAAACCCTACTTCATCAGGACTTCGACTAGACTATTTAATTCAAGTGCATAAAACTTGGTATCTTTTGTGTGTACCCATTCTGCACAAAGGAAATAATGGCTTGCAAGGTCGCAGAAAATCCTGCTAGCTTATGTTCATCTCCATATCTGTAGGTGCATTAGAGATGTTATAGTTGAATGATAGTATTCTATGACAAAAATAAGAACAGTTAATCTCCACCATTGTAGCTATCAGCAGCTAACGCCAACCTTGAATATATAGGCTTCCCCGAGTGGCTGAGCACAAAAAAATGTTTCTTTCTTTTCCTCCATGAAATTGAAGCATCATCCTGCGCTTCATTCATAGGGAAATAATCACTAAAGGAATTCTGATCTTAAGTTCCAGCAGAAGATGAACTAATCAACGAGCTGGAAAAAGAATGTGAATTACCAGAAGATTTATTAAGACTAATTTCATCACAGAAAAAGAGAAAAATTGTCAAGATAACAAGCACAAGTGTTTTGTTTGATATGAACAACAAAAACATTAAATGGAGTGGACTAGTCTGCACCAAGGGAACAATTCTAGTTAGAGCGATGTTGCCATAAACTACAACTACTGTGGACCCACCACCAAAAAAACACATACTTCCGCGGGAAATTTTTTGCGGAATCATCTGCACTGACATTTTCCTATTACGACTGATCCTTAGATACTACATGATTAACAACTACCAGAAGAACTAAATACGTGCAATGGAAGACCCATTGCCCTTGAGAAAACTGATTCACATAAACAACGGATCTCTCACCTCATCCAAATGCCGTTTCCCAGGAACCCACGACGCAGAGCCCACATCCTCCACCGAATCACGTCTCAGGGTCCCGCCATCACTGATCTCTTCGATCCCGCCACTCGAACCACCGCTGCTACTGCCCCTTTCGCCTGCATAACCACTACTGCTAGGGCTCGAGGGCACCGGCTCTACCTCGTGCTCCGAATTCTGCCTCCAGACCATCCCAGACGAAGACTCCAAAACCTCTTCAACAACGTTGGCTGGGATCAACCCATCCGCAACCTCTCCTTTTATCTGGTAGCCAAAATTCGGACCACCCAAGCTCCCGCTGGCATCACTAGTTTCTGGATCGTCTGCGAAGAGCGAACCAAAGCGCTCTACTATTACGTCTTCTTCGAGTGCTTGAGGACTGAAATGGGGGCTTGGGTTAGGGTTTGGATCGGACGATGCCATGTTGGAACTAGGGTTTGAGGGAGTTGGGAGTGAAGAGTGTTGGAGATTTCCAAGGTTTTCGTCGTTGAGAAAGAGATGTTTCCGCCCGCCTCGTCTGTCTACCGGTCATCTGTTCCGTCGGAGGACGCGGTGGTTTGAGATCTTTGACTGGCAGTTGGTCGCAGGTGGACGGAGAAGGGACACGTATGTGTACATGTGAGTGCTCTAGGCCGTTGATCATTCGCTTTCAGACATTTCAAATTGTTTAATTTTATAAATGAAATATTTCTACAATATACATATTTTTACTCATATTGAATATATCCTTTGTGGAAAAATGATTCGACGGAAGTCTCCATAAATATTTTTTAAAACATTTAAATCATTTATCATGCGTTTAATTAAAATTATAAAAATTATATGTATTACAAACTTTTGCATAATATATAGTATTTTACATAAAGAAGCTTGTACAAATAGTTTTTTAATTAAATATCTTAGCCGTACGCGTCGTGGTAACACATCTGTTTGAAATGGAGCGAGTTCGAATGGCGGTGGCCGTAGTTTTTCTTTTTTTTTTTTTTTGTAAGAGCGTACATCGCATGGAAAATTAATAATATTATTTGATATATATTAGAATATTGTATGTAATTTGTAAAAATGTCCTCCTGAGATGATTGTAAATATCCAATTTAAAAAATTAAATATTTTAAAATTTTCACCTACCAGGTGCTTACTCACAAATTATATCAATTTTTTATATTAGTCTTCAAATAATGTTAAATATTTACAACATGCAATTGACTTTTTAAATCATAAATGTATATATTATATATTTTGAGCGAATTCGATGAAAAAAATTAAAATATAAAAAGCAACCATTTATATATCTCCTATTGTACAATAATTTTTTAAAATCATTCTCCTAGATCAGAACTCAATGAGGAAATGTCTATACAATCATCCCTTGTAAAACAAAGTATGGCATGCATTTCTAATCTTGCGCTTGTCGTTTGCCACGTTGCCCAGAAAAGCATCTTTCTAGCCTTAGCAAACCACTGCATAGGTGCATATGAAATTATGAATGTCCGAACTCGTTCCTTATTGCTTGCGTATTCCCGAGTGAACTACTACACGACAAATACCAAAGAGATTATACGGGAAAGTCATAAAATTTTTAATAAAAGATTTTTTATGTAGAAGTTTTTGAATTTATACAAAATGATGTGATATAATAGAGACAGTGATAAGGATTAAAAAGATATGTTTGAAAAGTAATAAAATTTGTAGTAAAAAGTTTTTTTACATAAAAGTTTTTAAAATGAAAAAAAATATTATATAATAGGTATAATAATAAAGAGTAAAGAAATAATTGAAAAATAGAACAGTTATATAGAAAAAAATGAAAAAATAATTTAAAAATATAATAGGCGTGTTTGGTAACAATCAAAAGTTATCAAGTTAAAACTTTTCAATCTTTACCATTATCTTATTTTTTAATCATTTTTTCATATTTTTCTATACAAGTACCCTATTTTTCAATCATTTCTACACAACTACCAATACAATTAACCTATCTATTTCAACTTTATCCTATTTAGGGTGTGTTTGTTAACAACAAAAAGTTGTCAAGTTAAAACTTTCAATCTAAAACTTTTCACTCTCCACAACTATCCTATTTTTTAATCATTTTTTCACATTTTTCTATACAAATACCGTACTTTTCAATCATTTCTACACAACTACCAATACAATAAACCTATCTATTTCAACTTTATCCTATTTATTCATCATCATTACCCCTATCATATCACATCATTTGACAATTTTTCATCTCTACAACTTTTCATCAAAAGTTTTATCCATTCCCAAACACACCCTTATTCTTCATTATTACTCCTATCATATCATATCACATCATTTACAACTTTTCTTCTCTACAACTTTTCATCAAAAGTTTTATTCATTTTCAAACACACACAATATTTGTAAATAGTGAATAGCTTTATATTAAAAAGTTTTTTGGTAAACAAACACCCGTTAAAGTTAAAATATGATTTTTTGCTTTTTAAAATTTAACTTTGCCTATTTGTATTTTAAATCCTGAAAACTTTGGTTTCTTTGTATTTTAAACTCGGACTCATAACAATGTTAAAAACTATCGTTAATTTATGCAAAATGACGTAAATACCATCTAAAATGTTTTAAAAAAATACTCGAATTTATATTAAAAGTGAAGATATTGTTGGAGTCTTTAAGAACAAAATAGAGAAAGTCTAATAGCCAAGTTTAAAATGTAAAAAAAAAATTATATTGGAGGGTATTTATGTCATTTTGCGTGAATTAATGTTAGTTTTTAATATTATTGTGGCCTTATGGGTCAAGGTTTAAAATGTGAACAAATTAAAATTGTCAGGATTGAAAATGCAAACAACTAAACTTCAAGGTTTAAAATGCAAAAAAAATTATTAAAATAAATAAATTAGTTGTATTGATAGTTATTTAGAAATAATTAAAAGTAAGGTAATTGTACAGGAAGATATAAATAAATAATTAAAAGTATGATAGTTATGAAACGCGAAAAGTTTTAGTTTTAAAAGTTTTTATTGTAAACAAACATATTCATAATTAAAAGAGGTATAATCTCATACAATCGGCCACACGAGGTGTCCCATATGTCCGGTTGTGGGATCCATTTTTTATTTTTTTATTTTTTTATAACTATCTAAGCCATGTGTATTTAATTTATAAATCAAGTTTTAACATTGTTGGACAGTGTTATGTATTTATTTTTAAACACAGAAGTATTTTCATATGCGAAAATTACAAAAATGCTACTGCGTTTAAAAATAAAAAAAATATAATAATATCCAAAATGGTAAAAATTGATTTATAGATTAAATATATATAATTTTATTAAAAATAGGCCTAACTTTATATGTTTATAAAAAAATCAAAAAAAAAATTAAAAATAGGTCTCAACGGTATGCATGAGGCCGCATGGGATCACTAGTCTAATTAAAATACATATATCATTAGACGATCATACTTCTAATTTGGGCAACCTAATTTGACTTGTATAAAACAATTAAAATGTCATAAAACTTTATAAAATCTTTCATTTAATACAGAAAAATATTTTGAAAAATAAGAATTTAACTAAGAATTTGTGGTTTAAACTAGTTATCTAATTTTTATAATTTTATAAAATTTCCAGGTTCCTATTTAAATAGGCAATAATGGAACTTATGAGCGATCAAATTAAAGTTCGGGTAATTTATAGATATACTTACTTAGTTTGATAATAATTGCAAGTGAGTAATTTCATGAATTGCATATTATCATCGTATAATTTGACCAAAATTGCATACATACACACGAGGCGTCTTTGCCGTTAGCAACTGTTAATACGTGGGTTGAAAAATTAAGGGTGTGTTTGTTTAGGATAAAAAAGTGTCAACTAAAACTTTTCAATCTAAAACTTTTCACTCTCCATAATT
>JAXCLR010000092.1:16730811-16746018 GCA_035584095.1 Annona squamosa
TATCACTTTCTGTTGATTTGACAACTTCTACTTCAAAAACTTTTCATCAAAAGTTTTACATCTAACCAAACACACCCTAAATAACGACAAATATGACCTATGGTAAAACTCGGCCCGCACATGTAAAAACTGCAATAGTCCACTGGACGATCAAAATTTTTATCATCTCCCTCAGGAAGAGGATGACCGTAGGCCGTAGCTGCTGAAACCAAGGGGTCCACCAATAGTCGTCCACTTGAAAGCAAGGCTCGGCCAGAGAAATTTTTGGTGCATGCATCTTCTCCAAGCTACGAGCAACAGATAGACCATGAAAATTGCCATCTCTGACAACCCTTATTTTTTAGATTCGACCATTTGAACCATTGATCGTTTGATCAGATCCCTTGGATGAAAAAGGTAGTGGGAAACCCTTGAGACCAGCAGTCATCCTCTTCTTAACAGGCCATCCTATCATCCAAGCAACACGCCAGCAACATGTGCAAATCAGCAGCCCGTTTCAATGGCGATCTCAAACATGTCAATATTTGTCACAGCCACTACCAGATCTTTCACAGTCGTTATCTATAGTTTAGCCATCGTTGGATCTCTCACAGCTGCAATCCATAGTTTGACGGGTAATTTTGGAATGATATATTTTACTTAACAGCTCATTTCTGTTAGATGTTAGTATTAACTAAGTACGCATGCAATTGCCGTAAACTTATGTAGGGTAATATGCAATTTGTGAAATTATGTGGGAATACCTGCAATTAATGTCAAATTAAGTGGGTAAATCTGTAAATTACCTATAAATTTCCTATTCCCTGATACTTTTGTCAAAATCGGGTTCAAAGAATCATTTGTCTAAATTAAACAAATAAAATAAAAAATGCAAATTTTCTATGATAATAAAAAGAGGAACAACCCTGGTAGCCTGAACTAAATAAATATCCTCCTTAACCCACCTTAAAAAATCTATTTAATAATACTTTTTTTGTTTTTTTGTATACACTTGTTTATCTAAGTATATTTAATGTACAAACTAAGTTTTACCATTTTCGGATATGTGTATATATATTTTTAGATTTTTAAATATTTATGTGTATATACGTGATTAAAATATCCCTATGTTTAAAAATCTTAAAATATATATATACATATATCAAAAAATGATAAAACTTAATTTATATATTAAATATACTTAGATAAACACGTTTGTGGAATAAAAAGCAAAAGAAAATGTTTTTAAATAAGTTTTTTGAAGTGGGCTAAGTAAAGTAAAACATTTACTCAACTTCGGCTAACAGAAAGATTTTTCTAATTAACATGTAGGTTCAAAAATGAATTTTCAAGGACGATGACAGACTCCAAGAAGCCTAGAACAAAAATCTCCAAAATTAATTAATTAGGTCTTCTCGACCTTTTGCCTTTCAAAACAACAATAAAACAAATGTGGCTAATGGAATTTTAAAAAAACAAAAAAAAAAACTAAAATGGCTATAAATAGTGAGGGGGATGAAAATATTTATGTTGGTGACATTACTACGATTAAGAATAATGTTAACAAAAAAGAACAATAAAAAATGTTTAAATTGTTTTGAATGGCAACATGAGTTACCACCATGGTACACTCCTAATGGCAACCCTTAGTTCCTCAAGTAGTAGCGGTATAAATTTTCCTCCTATGGTGAGGGTACTATTTGATTCCTGTTTGTTACGAGGATTATGTATGCATTGAATTGTAATATCAAATAACTTGGCGTATATATACAAAGAATAAAAAAAGATATGTGTAAATTGTAATGCTTAAATGCTGAATTCTAAAGACATGAGGATCTAATCTATTAGTAATTATTGATACTGTGTACTTGTTTAATTAATATCTAAAAATTATCTTAATATATAACTAAAGAATATGAATGTTCCAATGTGTTTCAATGCATTAAGGCGCAAAATTTAGTTTTTAAATTTTTTGAAAATTTTTATATAAAATTATTAATGTAATTGCATTTAACTTATGTATTAAGTTTTACTATTTTTAGATATATATATATATATTTTTTATTAGTATCATACAATATAATATTTGCATTACAATCAGGCACATTCATGAATAGAAGATAATAAGCTCTCACCTATCCTCCTAGGAGATAACTCTCACCTATATAAAAGGAGACATAAATCCAAACCTATATTAAGAGAAACACAACTCCCCACTACATTTGTATCTTCCAAGCTACGGGAAGACTCAAATACTTTTTCATTGTATTTATGGTCGACTTGGTGGTTATTTTTTCATTTTTTTAAATAAGGGGTTTTAGCAATTAAAAATTACTAAAATTTCCTATTTTAAAAAAACAAAAATATATATACACGTTTCAAAAGGGGCTGATCTTCTTAGGCCTGCTTAAAAATTATATTTTTTGATAATTTTTTCTTTACAAACTTGTTAAGCTGGGTGTACTGAATCTATAAACTAAAATTTACTATTTTATGGATATTTTAAGTATTTTAAAAAAAAATTAAACACGGTGGTATTGTGGTAAATTTTCGACCTCTAAAAATTACCTAGATTAACATTTTTACAAAAAGTTTTAAAAAATGAGTTTTGCACCCTAATGCCTTGAAACATTCCTTAGAAATAATACCACAAAATTTATCACTCTTAATGAATAAATTAGATTTGTCAAATACACCTTACGGATTGCAAAATTTGCATTTTCAAACTGTTTCCGTCTAATCGTACTTTTAATTTTTTTAAAAATTCCGGTCCCTTATACATAATTTTTTGGAGCCTCAAGGATATAGATTTTAAAAAAATTTAGTCCATTTATCAAAATTTTGATCACTTCTATATATATTTCTTCTAAAAATGTATATGTTTAGATAACTAAGAAATTCATATTATTTAAGGATGCTTGCGTAACCATTGATAAAGTAAATTAATATCTAAGCTTTCAAGTGAAAAATTTTCCAAGTTACTGTCCCCT
This sequence comes from Annona squamosa, assembly GCA_035584095.1. Lineage (NCBI taxonomy): Eukaryota > Viridiplantae > Streptophyta > Magnoliopsida > Magnoliales > Annonaceae > Annona > Annona squamosa. The sequence goes on from JAXCLR010000092.1 coordinate 16,733,781, forward strand.
GCTATCAAATAATAATAATAATAAACGAGTAGTGTAATTATGATTAATGAACTAGAAACTTTCCAAGGAAACGTCTATATGAGGAATCATTGCGAAGTTTGAAACAATGGGGAAAAAAATTAAATGCAAATCCCAAACGCACTCATAGGTTTCGTCTTTAAGTTCAAATATATATATAATATTTTGATCATTCTTAATTTACAGATGTAATTTGTCCAAAATTTCATCCATACTCACCTCCTCAGTCAATTGGCCACTATGTCTAAACCTTAATTATAATTTTAATTTTACATTCAAATGAGATACAATTCTACAACTGTAAAAGTACAAAAAATTTGTTTGAATGTGAATTTTAGCTTAAAATTATAATCAAAGTTTGGGTTTATTGGTCAATTCAAAGAAGGAGAATAAGTATGAATGAAAATTTTGGTCAAACTACATGTGTATATTTGTAATTATTCAAATATTATAAGTATATTTAGAAATATGGGCAAAACTTATGGGCACATTTGAGATTTGCCATAAAACTAATATAATAAGTTAGCTTGATGAACAGGGCATCCATTTATTATTCACAGGGACAATGCATTTGCATGTTTATTTATTTCAAGAATGAGATGTTTTCCTTAAAGCACGAGGAGTAGCATGATTCACGGTCTGGCGTCACCATCCCTCTTTCCTTTTCATTATCTCATGCGTGAGCATCCTTTTTCTTTTGTAAATGCACAAGCTGATTTTTTGCTGTCGGAGAAAAGCGCCAAATTTCTTCTCCTCCCACAAGTCTATTAGCAGTTTAGCAGGAATTTCTTCTAAGTGTAATGTTTTTATGGCAAATTTATTGAAATTTCAATGCAAAACGCTTTTTTAAATTTTCTTTTGAATTTTTTTTCATAAAATTGCTAATTTATGTGCTTTTTAATTTATAAACCAAGTCTTACTATTTTTTAAAATTATGTAAATATTTTATTTTTAAAAATAGATGTCTAAAATACCCCCTTTTTTGAAAGTAAAAAAATATATACATCTTCAAAAATAGTAAAATTTAATACTTAATTTAAATACACCTAAATTAACAATTTTATCAAAAAATAATAAAATGAATTTTGCAACAGTCGATTATGTACCTCGATCGCACAGGCTGACCACAAATCGATCGGCTTATGGCCAACACATGCGCGGCCCACCAAAATTGGTTAACATGTTAAATTTTTATTTTTCATTTTTAAAAGCTGAAAAATATGTAAAAAACCGAAAAATGCAAAATTTGACATACTAACGAATCTAGAGCATGACCCGTATATACATGAAGAAATAAAAGAAAATAAATAAAGTCTTTCTGGCCGGCCATATAAGATCGGCGAGCAGCGAAAACAAGTGTCCAAATATCAGAGCCCTAGAAATCTCTTTTATCTATCCTTTCTTCTTGGGTCGTACCAAAAAAAAAAACCTTTTCAAGGACCAGTAAGTCTCCTGACCTGACCTATTTAAGTACAGCTAAACCCTTGTCCGAAAGTTGAATGTGAATATATTCATACTGTAAGCTTGAGCAATGTGGATTCACTTAAACCCACTTCGCTTGGTTAGTGAACCCAAGTTCAAAACCTGTAACGCGTAGCCAGCCGGTCGCGGGTGTTTTGCCTGCTCCTGGTCCCATGTTCGACTCTCCTCAGCAGCGTGGGAGGAGTCTCCCCAGCAGCGTGGGAGTTCAAATATTTATCCTTCCAATGTGTGAAGGATGGTTGTTATGGAGGCTAGCTTGTTTGTAATATCAATTAAGATGAATATAAATATACACAAATTAGAAAAAGAAAAAAGAAAAAAAAAAAAAAAACATGTAAGCTGTAGAAGGACAGATATTCGAGGCGAAAGAGTTGATCTGCTGAGCCAGTGAGCTAATATCAGAGTTACTACTTGGCATGTCAAACTGGTGATCATGACTTAACTAGAGCAACAGCGATCAGAGTTCAGGTTGTCCGATGATAAGTACATCGAAGCATTCCAGTTGTCAACTTCAAATTATATTAAGGCTTGGGCATTCTCATCATTATACAGAGGTTAACGGTCCATTTGTTCGTTGGTATAAGTGGAATTAGCGATTATATGTGAAATTTGCCCTATAATTTCTTATTTTCAAATACATAGCCCGTCCTCCCATACAGGCCCTACAGAAACACCTTGGCAACGTGTCAGTGAACTAGAAGGAGAGAGAAGAATTAGCCCTGAGCTTGGTATAAAGGTATGAGTCAAATCCCAAGGGAAACATTGTGCTTCTGCAGGGCACAGATTGTCAGTCTATGAGATTAATGAAGCCATTGACAAGTTTAGAGAAGGCTTCACACCCCCTATTCAGTGTCTACGCTTGTGAGTAGAGCTTACATATAAAATGAGTAGGCTGTAAGGCGCCAAGCTTTTGTCTTTCTCTATATATGGATGCAAGGCAAATCCTAAACGTATAGCCACTCCACTCATCATGACCGTAAACGGCCTACTCCAGGTATTTTCTTTGCAAAAAATTTAAAAAATAAAAGGAAGAAAGAAAGAAAACCGTCACAGAGGATTTTTTTTTTTTTTTTTTCGTGGCCAAAGAAGGATCTTAATAAGGAAACAAAGGTGATGGACTCTTATCTGCGACAGCAAAATTGATGCATGATTGCTTTTATTATAAACAAGAGACATTGAAAAGAATTGCCAAAACACATTCCTATGATTACAAAAAATATACACGTGTGTATGATAGGGGTGCTGCAAAGTGCAAACTGGCATGCCACCAAAAGTATCACAACAACACACTTGCGTTCGATCAGGTTGTTTCACTGATGCCAAACACCGATAAAAACAAATCCAACTCTAACTGAGCCTGCTTCTTCCAAACCCGGGACCATCTCAAATAGGTAGAGAACTCACACTTCCAAACTCACATCTCACGGGACCAACCAACCATATCTGAATCCAAATCCTGATTCCTCAAAATGACTTGCCATCTACAATGGAACGGATATGCCAAAACCTGCTGCATTTGTTCCAATATAAGGTAACACCTGACAAGTGTTGACCACTTTAAACGTATGGTTCTTCCAATGGGTCCACATTGGCTCAGAATTTTAATTAACACGGACCCAGCTGATGCGAGCATCTGCTGCCACCCAAAAGTAGCACACAAGTCAACATTAGGTCAGAACATAAAACCACCTGCAGAGGCACCTCTGAGGACAAGTAGAGCTGCTACCCTCTTGTTAACCCTTCCAAAGTCCAAACATTATCATGTTCGACTTCCTGATGGGCAGAACATGGTATTCAATTTCAAGTTTCATCTCCAAAAGAAATTTGCCTCTGAGGCACCTCTGAGGACAAGGACAGCTAGCCACAGCTGTTACCCTCTTCTTCACCCTTCCAAAGTCCAAAAAAAAATCATGTTGAACTTCCTGATGGGCAGAACATGGTGTTCAACTTCATCTCTAAAAGAAATTCACCAACTTAAACAAGTCGATGTTGCCTTAGGCCTTTGGGAAAATGAGGCTGCATCAACCTCATATACAGACCATTCATTGCTACAAGGGAATCATGAGTCCCCTGTTCAACAATTCGACCACCATTGAGAACGACAATGCTGTCTACATGTCTCATCATAGCCACTCTGTGAGCAATAAGAACCGTCGTCTTGTTCCCCATGATAAGTGTGTCAAGGGCCTCTTGGACCACTCGGCTTGATTCAGACTCAATAGCAGAACTTGCCTCATCTAGTAACAAGATAGGTGCATTCTTCAGCACAACCCGAGCAATTGCAATTCTCTGCTTCTGACCTGGAGTCAGATCCACACCCCGCATGCCCACATGTGTGTCATAACCATTGGGCAAGCTACTAATGAAGTGGTGGCCATTTGCAATCCTTGCTGCTTCTTTCATCTCGGACTCTGTGGCATTATGTCTTGCGTATATTATGTTTTCCCTTATGGTTGTTGAAAAGATAATAGGCTCTTGCTGGACAAGGCCCAGGTGGCTCCTCAACCATCTCAAATTGAACAGTTTTAAATCCCGACCATCCAGTAGGATTTGCCCAGAGACTGGATCATAAAATCTCTGTATCAAAGAAATTATTGTACTCCTTCCAGACCCTGCAACACCAACCACAGCTATGGTTTGTCCGCCATTAATTTTTAGACAGAAGTTGTTCAATACCATTACTTCTGGACGAGTTGGATAACAGAAATCAACATTCTTAAGCTCAAGGCTTCCATAGACACTGGGTGGTTTGAGACCACTGGGATCATCTGGATCTATCTTTGGAACCCGGTCTATAATTTCAAAAACTGACACAAGTGCCTTCCGACGTTTGAGGATGTAAGGTGCAAGACCAAATGGCTCCACCAATGCAAAACTAGCAAAGGAAAACACCATGTACTCTTTGAGAGCTGTGCGAAGACTAAGGTTGCCATTTTTAATGGACACTGCTGCATACCAAAGGAGGAGAGCATTGCAGGCAAAAAGTAGGAACTGTGAGAATCCAAAGGCCAAACCAATCGCCATTCCGTGTAGGAAACTCTGGTTGAAAATTTTAACAAGCTGACATCTGTACAGCTCCATGACTTTATTACCAGCACAGAAAGCAACAACAGTGTAAATGTTTCGGACTGCATCCTCAAGGACCAAAGAGGCTTTCCTGTGCATCTCCTGAATGCCCCTTGAGAAACCCGCAAGCCAGAGCTTCTGTAAATGCCAAATGTACCATTTGGGATACAACAGAAGTTGGTCAGATGCAGAAAGGATGAATAAAGGGGTAACAGTAACCAATGGCAATAAAAACCGCAGGCTTTCACGTATCTTGGCCCCCACAAAATGCTCAAGCAAAGAAAGGCATGTAGATATAAATACAAACCTGGGCAATAGCAGAAATTATAAGAACAGGTAAGGTAGCCAAAGCAATGACTGCCAAACGCCATCCTAGAAGCATCCCAATAAACAGAGCTACGATTACAGCAGCAGCATCTTGGATAAGTATTGAAAGCCGGTTACTGAAAGCAGCACGAACGAATGTAGCATCATTTGCCAAGCGAATTGATAAAGCATCAGCACTATTCTCCTCTTCATCGAACCATCCAACTTCATTCCGCAGCATGGCTGTACAGGAGATACAAACACATAACTTGTAATTATGATGTTAAAAGCTTTTGAGTTACTAAAGCACATGGTAGACAAATGGTGTCATCACTGACCTGAGAACATCATTCTCCTAACTCGTTCAGTCATCTTCTCTCCCATGATACCAAAATAGAAGTGCTGTAAAAAATTAGCAACAACTGTCACAACACCCATGCATGCAATGATTAAGCACCACTTGTTCACTACAGGGCGCATGCGATGAGGACTCTGCCCATAATACTCTTCCATGATCAATGAGATGATATAAGCCAGAAGAGGATTAAAAGATCCAAATATAGCAGCACCAATGCTTCCCACAAGGGCATAAAACCACTCTGGAAAGCTGAGTTCTGCAAGCCTCCGAAAGGAAGGGGTCTCATGCAGCAAATCTTTTGAGTCATGTTCCCTAATGGGTGCATCCTCAAATTGACAAAGGGGTCGGCTAAAAGTCTTTGAATGAGAGCGCTCGTTTCGAGGATCAGATGTCAAAAGTGGTGATATTGGTGACTCAGGGTCTGAAGCATTTGATGTTTGATGATGAAGTGAATGAACCTCAATTTTGGGTAGCTCAGGCAGCTTTAGTTCTAAGCTATCCTGCCTCTTCATGGACACTCCTTTTTCTGATGAATCCAACAACAATCCATTTTCAAGCATTTGCTCAGAAGGTGGGCTTTGACCCCTAGAGGATTCACGGGAGTTGAGATTAGTATCAGGCTGCTGTATTACATGAAGAGCTGGCATCCTTTGCACAGATGACGACTTAATCAGCTTAGGAGAGGATGGCTCTTGAAAATTGTTGTTTCCTGACAAGTCCTCAATTTGGAAAGTTGAGACCTCCTTATAGTTCCTTCTTGGCATCCTGGGAACAGTTAATTGGGTACACATTGAAAAAAAAAAATCCAATTTGCTGTCATCTAATTAAAACAATTAAAGCTAAATACAATCAACAATCTTAGAATAGTGAGCCAGGTAAGAGTGCAGAAAATGGCTTCAACCAGGCAGCATGCATAAACAAGAGTCAAACAATGACTTCTACATAACCTTCTTTTTTATCTTTGCTCTCTCTAAATGTCATAGTGAGCCAGGTAAGAGTGCGGAAAATGACTTGAACCAGGCAGCACGCCACAAACAAGATGTCGAATAATGACTTCTAAATAACCTTCTTTTTTATTTTTGGTATTTTGCTAAAGACATTTAGAATCAGAAACAGAGATAAGCACAGAAAATGACTTCAATCAGGAAGTCTGCCACAAACAAGATGCCAGACAATGACTTCTCCAGAACCACCAATTTTATTTTTGATATTTTTGAGTACTAGAGACATTTAGAACCAGAAATAGTGACAACAAGAAGCAGATAGTAAGAAGCCATTAAAACAAAAAGAGAAGGCAATACTTAAATATATTTCATAAAATAAACCGAAAATATGGAGCGGCAATAGAAAGGCATCAAATGTACATCGGTAAAATCCAAAAAGATGATGGCCCCCTTCCCTAAGGAAGGGAAAGCTAATATGACAAACACCGGCATTGATCAAATCGTGTTGTCTTAGAATAATGTTGTTCCTTTCCCTCGAAACAGACCAAATTAGAGGACCATACCTACTTATATTAGTAGCAACAGTATTGCCCAGTTATAATATTTTGCACTCAACATAGTCAGTTTCAAGATATGATATACAGCAAGATTTTGTTTCCTCTTCTCACATGGATCAACGGCATCAGCATTATCTGACTTTAGAATCCATACAAAATACCTCTTAGGAAGCTTTGCAGCTTCTTCGCATCTGAGGAGCTCTGCATATAAACCATCCAGTGCAAGTAATTCATCATGTGTACCCATTTCAACAAGTCGTCCCTCCTCCATGACAGCAATGAAGTCAGCATTCCTAATTAAACTCAACCGCCGAGCTATTATGATGGTTGAACGTCCCAGCATAAGAATATCCAGGGCCTCCTGAACACTCCTTTCTGCATCGAAATCAAGGCCACCAGTGACCTCATCAAGTAGAAGAATAGATGGATCTGATAACACTGCTCTGGCAATAGAAAGTTTTATCTTTTGCTCTTCTGTTAGTGTTAATCCAGCCCTACCCACCTGAAATTTACTAGAATGAGAAACACAACAGGGGACGGGGAAGTTAATCACTTCAAGTTAAATTCAATGAGCAGTGGTTTACCTGTGTTTCATATCCCTTATAAAGAGAACTGATAAATGCATGTACATGTGCCTTTTTTGCTGCTTCTTCTATCTGATCCAAAGTAGCAGCTGAACGCCCATAAGCAATGTTATCCCTAATGCTCAAACTAAGTAGGGCAGGTTCCTGGGTGACTAGTCCTATTTGGCTCCGTAACCATTCTAGTTTCAAATTTTTAATGTTCTCCCCGTCTAAAAGAACTTCTCCTGCACCATAAAACAAAGGCTAAGCCAATAATCATAATCCAAACAGCCATGAAAGTTTGATTGAAGTCGAAAAGTAATAGGCCTTCATTAGCTGTAATACCTAATGTAGGATCATAGAAACGTTCCATAAGTGGAATTATACTGCTTTTTCCAGAACCATTCCTGCCCACAAGTGCAACAGTCTTTTTTGCAGGAACAGTTAGATAAAATCCACTTAAAATGGGGATGTCAGGGCGAGAGAGATAGCTAAAATAAACATTCCGGAACTCAATGTTTCCTTGCACCACTGGCAGGATACTCCCATCCTGATTAACAGTTGAGGTTGAACGGCTTATCATCTCATACAGTCTATAAGCAGCAATCCTTCCTTGCTCAAATGAATAGAAATTTGTTGCTGCTTGATTCAGTCCACTGCAACGACAAGAAAATGTCATTTATCATAATGATAGAAAAACATCAGAAGGCAAAGCATCCAGGTGAAAGGTACTCACAGGCCACTCAAGATAACTGCAAAGAGAGCTATTATTATCTCACCACCATTGGCTTTTCCATCACTAACTAGGAACCTTCCAACCCAAAGTTGCAACGCACATGAACATATTGCAAGTCCATACGTAAATCCAAGTCCAAGCCCTTGAACAAGGCTTATCAAAATACCATATCTTAGCGTTGCTTGAAGTGAAGTAGCAAAAGAATATTTCGCCAATGTCTCATTTGAGAATGCGTATAATGTCCTAATGTAAGAGATTGCCTGAATGAGAAAAAACACAAATGCCTATATCAAGTTCAAAGCAACACATATAACATGATTTATGAGAATCAATCACCAATGCAACCATGTAGAGAATTGGTTAATTGTAAAATGCTTCTAATGTTTGCTACTATCTCAAGAATTACTTTGAGTAGATGATAATAGCATATGGCTGATGGGATCTTAGTCGGGTTTCTCCTCCTCTTGAATTCTCCTTGATCAAGTGTGCCAACACAAAATTGTTGTCAATCAAACGAATGCCCCTCGAAGATCAATGACTTGCAACAATGGTAACATGCTTGTTTCGCGAATAAGAACAACAAAGGCAAAAGTGATTTTTCTGTTTATGGTCAACCAGCACAAGAGAAATCTCTCAATACTGCAGCCACTGAATGTGATTTCAGTGCAGTAACCAGGATGACAGTATGGACACTAGACAGGACTGCATAGTTGCCCTTAGACTAGAAAGGGCTTTCACAACTACAACCTGTAATGATGCAGATATTGGATGCCAGAAAGTGTAGACATTCAATGCATAAACTGTGCCAGCAGCTTGTGAGACAACAACAGCAAATTACAGATCAGTGTGACAGGGTAGACCACAAAGAAATATCAAGAGCCTGGTTGCAATGGAGTATGGACCACGAAGAAAATGTAGACATTTGGTCTCCAATACCAAACTAATGGATATAATGGCTTTGGCACCAATACCAAATGGACATAAAATAACCTAAACTACCCCTAAATTTGATATATACTTTGAACCGCTAATGCCTATGTCAAACCTCAAACTAAATAACTAATGAGTTATGTTAGCCTAGGCTATATACACTGTTTTATTTTTTGGTTTTTTATAGAACTGTTAATCTAGGTGTATTTGGTTTATCAATTCTGCTTCAATGTAACTAGGTTACATAGAAATGGTTTTATGTAACCCCCTCTCTTTTTACTATGTTGATGACTTATGCAAAATCCAATACATTTATTAAATTTAACACCATTTATTTAACTAAAAGACCAAGTTTCATCCAAATCAAATATGTACATGGACCATATATGCTTAAAAATAGATACATTCATGTGTAAATTTGGAAAAAATGCTTAGATCCATTCACATATATATTAAAATATAACAATAATTCATATAATCATTCATCCATATAGTAATGATATTTTAGATGTTGAAAATACCACTTTAAAAAATATATTTAGTATTAAATCATTTCATCACATTGATTTTATACATTTATAGATAGGACCCATGCGCAGTAAAGTAGGCAAGTGAAAAGGTTTCCATAATAATATAGATGATGCTAAATATAATAGACTAACTGGATTTTACATCAATCATCAAGACATTAAAAATAAATGAGGTTATGATATCAAAAAAAATAATAATAAATAAAGTTATATAGAAAAAGAGTTTTATAAAAGTAGGCCCGTTACTTGATGTTTCTTTTTTTTATGGTATATTATCGCTGTCAAATAAAAGCAAAGCCCTTAATTTATAAACTAAGTTTTACCATTTTTGAATATTTGCATATATTTTTTTTAGATTTTTAAACATAGGCATTTTAGTCATTTTCAGTGGTAGAACTTGGTTTAAAAAACCTAGGGAGTGTTTGTTTAACCCTAAATCTTTTCAACATAAAACTTTTCAATCTAAAACTTTTCACTCTCCACAATATCCTATTTTTTAATTATTTCTTCACTTTTTCTTATACAACTACCCTACTTTTCAATCATGTCTACACAACTACCCATACAATTAACATATCTATTTTAATTTTATTATTTTTACTCTTCATCATTACCCCTATGATATCCCATCATTTTCTCTCATTTTAAAAATTTTTACGCAAAAAATTTTTCATCAAAACTTTTATTGCTTTCCAAACTCACCCCTAGATTAATAGTTTTATTTAAAAAATCAAAAAAAAAAAAAAACTTTAGGTATATAGTCCAGGCTAACAAAATCAGCCCTCATAATTAATTATAGAAAATCCCAATTCTGCATAGAATAAATTAAATTTAATGACTATTTATGCCTAAACAAGTATCCAATCATGTGTTGAATCACATCTTCTCAAGAAAATATAGAATAACAATAGCCAAAACTAGTAAACTTGAACAACCTGCTCAGCAATGCTCGCAGCTTCAGCATATGCGTCTTGAATATTTTCAGCAAGCCTATGCAGAAATACATTTGATATCCCTCCAGCAGCAACAATGAATGGACCAGTGCCCAAGGTAAGCAGAGCAATCTGCCAACAGTTTATCAGCCCAATGACAAGACCACCAAAAAATGTTGCCATGTTATGGATATAATTGCCAACCTGTCACATAGAAAACATTTAAGTATATTGAGTCCTTGGAAAAATTTGTTAGCCCCACACATTTCTTAAGGGAACTAAGTTTACAGAAGCAGGTATGAACAAGATGAATAAAACAGAAGGTTACTAGATCACATGGAGCAATATGTAGGTCCGGGACATACTTTCTCACTAAGAGCAGATTGAATGAGCAGAACATCACTCAATACTTGACTCACGATGTCCCCATTGTTCCCATATGTATCAAAAAAACTCATGTCCTGATTCAGCAGAACTTGTACATACTTTGACCTGATGACTGCAGTCTGCCTCTCTCCAGTAAGAATCCAACATGAGACCTCTAATGCACAGATCACATCAGTAAACAAAATCAATAGCGCTCATTGTTATGACATAATCAATGCACTAAAAAAGATGATTGCATGAGAAGATCTCACCTATCCATCCAGCTGCAAAAACACCAAGGGCAATGTAAACAAAGTACAAAGCATACTGCAGAATAAACAATATGTTAGAATCAGAATATACTGTGAATCTATCAGACATTACTGAAGATTACCAAAAGAATAACCCAAAACCATCATAAACAAACTTTTCAAAAAATATATAAACATAAGCAGGTGAGCAAACAATTAAGGGACAACTATCTTAAAGCCATGTAGCTTTATGTTTCATGCACATTTGCAAATATCACCCAATCTCATGTAAGATAATGATCCAGTACAATGGGTTGTCACTTAACTAAGTAATGGCCTCATGTCTTTCATATTTTTCTTTTGTTTTCTTTTCATTTTTATGTGGACCTAGGAGTATTTAGTTTGTAAACCAAATCTCATCATTTTTAAAGTCTTTTATATATTTTTTACAATTCCAAAAATAAAAAAATTTCACCTATCTCATACACCCATTGATAGGGTCTAAAAGGGTAGGTGGGCCTGGCCAATTTGTGGATCTAGTAGCTAGTAGCCATTGGTATAAATAGAGAGTGACGGGAAGGAGAAAGGTGTGCTTGATTTGTATTCGTTTCTAGTTCTTAGTTCATTAGTTGCAGTAGAGGGAGAACACCGTCTTTGTCAATTAGAGTCGGTTGTACTTTCTTCTGTAATGCTCTCATCTAATTCAATCAGTAGATTTGGATTCTAACAAGTTGGATCCTAACAAGGTATCAAAGCTCAGATCTTCCTAACGATGCCAAGAGCTGGGACGCAAGGAGAGCGCCTTAATCGTGTGGAGCAGGATCTGATACTGCAACAGAATACACAGGCCAGTCAAGAAGAGAGACTCGGTCGAATCGAGAGAGAAGTGGTGGAGCGATCGGCAGCATATGAGCGTCGCATTGACAGCTTTGGACAGCAATTGGCGGATGTACGCAACAGTTTAAAGGCGCAGTATGAAGCCATGCTCCTTAAGCTTGATTCGATCGTCGATCTGCGCAACACTCCATCCATTCCTTCGGGATTCGGACAGGAGGAATCCACCTGGCATAACAGCAAGCTTGAGGGACATCATTCTCATCTGCCGGGACACGTTAGCTTCTATCAAGGTATCAAAATGCTGGACAAAGTTGAGAAAATGTGTGAAGATTCTTTGGGAATCATCGACCAGATGAAAATCG
>JAXCLR010000092.1:16752321-16775926 GCA_035584095.1 Annona squamosa
CAACATACTTCTGTCTTGTGGTTATTGACGCATATAAAATTTGTGCACCATCATCACCATTAACAAATAAAGTCGTGCTTCTATTTATACTGTTCGCTTCCAATTAAAAAAAAAAGTTATACTCTTCGTGTGTAACTCCTATAATTAAAAAACCAAAAATTTATAATGTTCAATGCTATTAGTTTTATCACGGGACAATCCTATAATTAAAATACCAAAAAATTATAATGTTCAATGTTATTAGTTTTATCATGGGACAAAAATCATCTTTACTAGGATGTGGGAGGCCCATCTTTGTTTTAAAATATATAATCATATATAGCTCTTAATATGTGTGTGTATTTATCAGTAAATTATGTTAAAATATTTACATCTATTCCAAAATACAGTAGAATATAATAATATCTTATATGCTCTTTTATTCATATAAGAATAATGTTTTGAATAATTTAGATGTTGAAAGTATAACTTTTAAATTTATATATAAATCAAATAATTTGATTATGCATTCTTTCGACATTTTCTAAATGCAAGGGACGCATTTTTAAAGAAGTTAGGTGTTAGAATTTTGACTTCTAAAAGTGGAATTTTTATAAATCTATGCGAACACTATGCACGTTGCCGAAGGTAAATAAGCGTGCAGCTGTTTGCATAATAGATTTGGATAATCTGCAAATATATATAGTTTGATTATAATTGCAAATATATTTATATAGTTTAAAATTTTGCAAATAATCATCATATAATTTGACCACAATTGCAAATATACCATGTTATTATGACGTCGTTATTGCGACGTTGCGGCATGAGTATATTTGTAAATATATGCAAACTACATTGGTATATTTGTAAAAACCAAATGTATCCGTTTAATTTAAGATTCCAAATATATCCATGTAGTTTTGCATATTTTTGCAAATATTCCTACATCATGATAGTGCTGTAATAATCTTATAATGGCATAGATATATTTACAATTTTAGTTAAACGACATAGGATTATTTGTAATTTTTGAAACTATATGGATATATTTATAACAGGAAGTGAACCTATTAGGATATATACACTTGTTTATCTAAGTGTGTTTAACATATAAATCAAGTTTTATTATTTTTACATTCATGTATTTATTTTTTGAGATTTGTAAATATATGTGTATATATGTATTTAATATACCCTTATGTTTAAAAAACTCAAAAAATATATACATATATCCAAAAAATAATAAAACTTAGTTTATATATTAAATGCATCTATATTAACAAGTTTATTAGGGAATAAGTAAAAAAGTATTTTAAATAGATTTTTCGAAGTAGACTAAGTGAAGTATTTACTTAGCCTAAACTAACAAGATCATTTTTCATTTATAATTATGGTTAAAATAAATAGGTGTATTTGTAAATTATCTACTAGATTGATACCATTGCTAGGATAGTCTAAAATAAAAGGGTTATATGAAAAACTTGATATAATCCAGTTACAAGCGAAACCATAATAAATGAGACCTTACCATCTCCGATGTGTCTACAACGTGGTTATTTGAAACCAGTGCAAAACATATATTTGTTATTTTTTCAAAATTTTTCCTAAATTGTAATTCTAATTATGTTTAAATTGTAAATCAACTTTTACCAATTTGAGAGATGAAAATATATTTATTTTTTATTTTTAAATATAAGGCTACTTTAGTCATTTTAAATTGTTAAAACATGACTAAAATACTCCTATATTTAAAAATTCAAAAGACATACATATACATCTCTCAAATTGGTAAAAAAAATTTGATTTATAGATTAAGCATAACTAGATTAATCATTTTGCAAAAAAAATAGAAACAATAGAAAAAATATGTTTTTAGACCATTTCAAATCATGTTGCATAACAAACATGCTTCACTTTGATAATGAAGTTTTCTCCCTTACAATAATTAATTGTTACCTGCCAAGGGATACATTTTTCCAAGAAATAAAATTTAGATCAAAAGCATGAATGCAATAAAAGGCATCATCAATCATGAAGTGAAAAGAGATTAAATAAATAAGATATATTATTGACAAAAGACAAGTAAGAACAATAATAAAGGTGAAATAATTAGCGGTGCAATTTGGGCTCACAAAACACGGCTTCATCTCAAACCTAACTCTAATCATATGCATAAAATTTAAACCATAATATTAACCATAATTCTATTTACAATACTTACATTCTAATCTTATTTGTGAAATTGAGTTTAGGTTGTGTTTGGGTTGAAAGGGAGGTCGACAAATTTTCTTTTGAATTAAGAGTGACAAGTTTATCACTACTTAGATAACTAAGAGGTGATGTTAAGATAGGGAGGACTAGAGGCTAAATTGGACAAAGATCATTACTCTTCTAGAGTACACGTATGGTGCTTGATTATCTAAATAGGTGGCCTAATGAGAAAAAGAGTGACAAGTCTAAATTTTTATATAGATATATAATAATAACAAATCAAGGTATGCAACAATATCACAAGTAGTCCAACCATATTTTTAAAAAAAAATGTAATATATAATATATTTTGAAAAGAAAATTTAACATTTCCTAACAAGATAAAGAAGAAAATTAATGAACTTAAAAGTAAAAAAATATAAATAAAAAGATGGACGTAAATGAAAAATAATATAATTTATTTTATAATACAATTACCATATGGTAAATATTTATTCGAACATAAGTATAAATAGTATAAAAAATATAAATACAAAAATATTTAAGTATCATGTATATAATAATATATTTTCTATGAAATGAAAATTATAACATTTAGCTCAAGTTTATAGAGTTGAAGTTTGGTTGAACTCTAACCCTAAAGGGTTCCATGGGTTCTAATTATTTGGGCATGGATTCCAAACATGCAAGTTTAAACACAATTGAAATTCAAGTTCAGCAAACAGGATTTGAGCCTACCCAACCTAAATTGCATCTCTAGAATAATTTAATACACTTGGCTGCATGTAAATGCCAACGCGACTCCTTTTTTTTAATTTTTTTTCAGATCTAAGGGCTTGTTTGGTAATATAAAAGTTATAGGAAATGTGAAATGAGGTGGAAAGTGAAAAATAAAATATTTTGATAATTGCATAATTAATATGAAACAATAAGGGTAAAGATGGAATAAACAAGGTAATCATAGTGTAGTAGGAAAGAGAAATGATTAGAATGTAAGTATAAATGAGTAAAATATGTTTATTGATTAATGAATTAATGAGCTTAAGAATTAGTGCTCTCATACTTTCCATATCATATATCCTACATAGATTACCAAACAACACCTAAATCATTTATCATATTTATCTATATGTATTTGGTTATGTGAAGATGTCCATGTAACCACTTTTATTTTAACTTTTAAATCTAAATTTTTTGTCGTGTTATCATATGTATTTATTTATGATGTCAAAAATACATATATTGAAAATCCTTGTATACTATGGCCGTGTTTTGCATTTGATAAAAACCTTTCTTTGAACAAAAGAGGAGTTGCATGTACATCTTCATACAACGGGACGTATTAAATTTTCCCAAAAATAAAATTACTAAGAACAACAGGTGAAAATTGATAAGTCGATGTTTTTACATGGATTTATTATGGATGATCTCATTTGCATTGACCCAACCAATTCACTTCATCGAAGCCCACAGAGAGAACTAGTAGCCACTAGCCAGATGGGTCGACCACAAAATCACGGAATTTTAATTCCACGAAAGATTCGTTTCCTAATATCATTTATTATTATTAAATTCCATTCCTTGTTTCGTATTGAGACATGAGTCTTTCCGTTGATTTCTTGCGCCATCGTAAGTCTCACTTTCACCTCGTCACTCTCCGGTGCAGTTATTTCTATACATTTGTCGTCCTTGTAGTCCTGCTCCGGCAGAGTACTGAAGCTAATTTGTGTTTGATATTTTAATAAATAAATAATAATTCTGGCCGGGGCTGGCTGGCTGGCTGCGCTATTCGCAGGGCGGGCACATGAGTCAAAGGACCGTATAATATGTGGACAGGTCGGCTCCGCTGGAAGCGAGGAGGAAGCCGCCAATGTTAGGCTAGTATGCTGAAACAGACTCGCACCTGAAGCAAGCGCCTCCCGCGCATGCAATTTAACATTGGACCCTCCAGCTCATGTCCCATCAGTAAGCTGTAAAATTAGAAGGGTCAAAGTGAGAAAGAAACGAATTTTTTAATAAGCAAGAAAATAATATAATATAGTAAAAGTACTAATTGAGAGTAAATAAAATAAATGAAGGGTTAGAACAGATGACAATAGTGGGAATGGATATGATAAGGTTACAGCGTAAATAAAGCTAAAATGGATAAGAGGGAAATGATCATTTCAGAGTTCAGACTGATCTAAAATAATATTTTTTATTTTTAAATTGTTTTATAAAATTATTAATCTATGTATGTTTAATTTATAAACTAACTTTTACTATTTTTTCATGGTAAAAAAAACTCTTACAGTTTTTGGAGATATGTATATATTTATTTTAAATTTTTAAACATAAAGGTATTGTAGTTATGTTCCAACAATCTAAAATGACTACCTTATTTTTTAATTATTTCTTCACGTCTTTTTATATAATTATCATACTTTTTAATCATTTTTACACAATTATTTATACTATTAACTCATCTATTTTTAATTTTATTCTCTTTACTCTTTGTCAGTACGCCTATTCTATTACATTACTTTCCTTCACTTCAAAAATTTTTACGTCAAAAAATTATCATCCAAAAGTTTATCACTTTCTAAACATACACCAAAAGTTTTATCAAACACCAAACAAACCATTATATATCACTTGCTAAACATACTCTAAAAATTTTATCACTATATATTCGAACGGAGATGATTAAATGCTGCCGGCAGCACTGGTTCTGGCCTTAACTTTTGGCCGTTTTATTTATTTAATTAAATCAAAGCCATTCATCATATTTATTTTTAAATATACCAAAAATTTATTTATAATTGAAATTTTAGATGAATTATTAAAGTAAAAGCTTTTAAGAGTACATTGGAAACCGTTGAATTAATTTTATACTTCCATAATATAATATTTGAAATGATTTATTGCATTTTCACATAATAAATAATTTAATATACAACGAAGGGCATGGATTCCATGATTATGGAAAACTGGTTGACAGACACGGGTTACTCTCCTACAAGCCTGCTTTTTAAGTTTTTATTGTGGAAGAAATTAAGCGATTGGAAGGTAGGTTTGAAGATATTTCTTATCATCATGTGCTGAGAGAAGACCACTTGGCAGCACATCCGTTGGCCACTGCAGTTATGGTACATGATAGAACTGATTTTGTCTGGGGAGACTCTTCTCCTGACTGCATGAATTTCTGAAACTGTGTACAAAGATAGCTCTTTATTAAAGAATACAAGGTTCTTGAATTTAATTTGTATCACCATTGGAGACAATTTTTCCGATTCCTCAAACAGCTTCTCCAATTTCCAACACAAGTATACATCATTATATTCTTATCCAAAATATAATTCAATCCAATAATCTTGTATCATTTGAAACATCACCTAATGAATTAATCTTTTATTCTCAAAAAAAAAAAAAGTGCACGGGCCAAATTTGCTGGATGATATACATGTATAAAATATGAAGAATAATTATATTCATTTACAAATGTATTAAATTGAAAAAATATTTTATAAAATAATTATACCCAGTGATGATATTTTAGATAGTTTAGATGTTAAAAATATAACTTTCAAAATTGATATTTAACATTAAACTATTTTATTATATTGATTTTACAAATTTGTAAATAAAGCCATGTACAATGATAGACAAGTGAAAGATTTTTCCATAATAATACAATTAATGCTAAATACAATAGATGAAATGAATTTTTCATAAGCGTCAAGATATTAAAAAATAGAATGGGTTGCATAAAAGGGAAGTTTCATAGAAGCAAAGCCCCTTACTAAAATAATCAGTTTAATGTCATTTGAAACACCTTAGTAGTTCTAAAAATGAAATAAAACCTTGCTAACATTTTCAGCCTTGATCGGGCCAATCCAGTTCTAAGAAGAGGAGGCCCATCCATTGGGAGGAACAAATGTTTACAAGAAATTCAGGAACAGAAACATTTCAGAAAGACACCCAAAAGCCTGATTGATAAAGCTGACAGTTGCAAGGCAATCCAAACGGAGCTTCAAATTCGACACGCCTAAGATCATTTGAGAAGTGCATCACACTAAAGCCAGAAGATTTTGCTCTGAATCTTACATAACCAATTTCTAAATCGTCTTTTCTTGCTACTTCGAAAAATCAGAAGCTATTGCGTACAAGGACTAGCAGTCTTAATATCCAGCCAAAATTGCATTGTCTATGAAAGAAGGCAACAGACAAAAACAAGTATCATGGGTTTACAATTAGATTATGCCAATCTTGTTTGCTACATCCAACGCATCATAGTCCGGAGTCAACCTAACATATGCCTTCTTTGTTCCATCAGGCCTGAAATTCAAGAGATGACAACATAAATGTCCGAAGCCCACATGACAGAATATCGCTAACTGTAAAACAAAACATTGTAATTTTCTTCATCATACTCAACGCATCAACCCCAGCTTAATGTGTTTTAAAAAATAAACTAACAATTGAGCTCATGGTTGAGTTAGGCCAGCTTGCGATCCCAAAAAAATTGTCCCACAGAAAGTGATATCACAGCAGTTGGTATTTTACTCAACGCACTAAGCCATCCACCAATTCATGCAACAACCCTTGAGCAGTTGATGACCTCAAATGGAAAAAAAAGAATACCACATCCTGACCACCAGAATGCTGTTGCTGTGGCCGAAAGAGTTGCTGACCCAGACAGCCGTGAAACATGATAGGAAAAACATGATATCAAAAGAGTACGGATACTAATGAGTGTATAAATTCTAACCTGACCAAGGTGTTCACTTTCTTGGTTTGGATGTCATACATCTTTTTGACTGCAGCCTTAATCTTCTTCTTGTCAGCACGAATGTCAACAATAAACACCAGTGTGTTGTTATCCTCTATCTTTTTCATTGCGGACTCTGTTGTAAGTGGATATTTGAGTATCTGGTAGTGGTCAAGCTTGTTCCTTGGGGGTGCACTAATGCGAGGGTACTTCGGATTCCGATCCTTCTTCAATGTCTTTGGTCGATGAAATGTGACTGAGGTCCTAATCTTCTTGGCCTTCTTTTTCAGACTTGACGCACCTGATTTAACTGCCTTGGCAGCTTTCAAGGCCTGTGCCTTTGCATCAGTCTTTTTAGTAGCTGGGGCTGCAGATGCACAAATGTTACACTTTTAAATGAAGATAAGATAGAAGTTAATGCGTAAATCACACGAAAATAGTAGAAATAAATGAGAAGGATCCCATTAATACTGCATATTATAAAATCTCTGCAGGACTATTGGCCTAATATTAACTCTCCCAACTTAAAAATTTAGGAAATCAGAGCCTACTAAACATTGTCAAGTTCCCGTCCTGCGGACCACATCCACCATCACATAAATATCATACAAAATGACATATCATTGAATAATTTATGCGGAGAATATTCTCACTCACTTAATCACATGTAATTAAATTACCATCCCTAATTAATCATATAGAAAATAAATATCATCATACAAGTAATAATATAGATTTAACAAACATCTCAACAATTAATTACATTGCCTAAACATCTCATATAATTTTTGCAGAAAGAAGCCAAAAATGCAGATCTCAGTTACCTCAGAGATCGAAAAACTGATTTAGCAGAGTTAAGCGGCTCAGATTGCAACTATCCCCTTCACAACAATGCATTTCTCTTATCAATATTTCTTAGCTCTCTTCCATGGTAAACAAATTTTTATTTTTTCATAATTGAGCCAGAAATATACATTATTATAAGCAAATAATGCAATCCACATTTTTGAATTTCAAATTCAGATTACCATGCCCATTATTCCAAAAAAAGGCAAAAATACTTTATTTCACATGACCCATTTAGGACTCGAACTCAAAATCTCTCTTACAAAGTCATGACATTAACCATCTAAGCACTATAGTTTATTAAATTAAATCTCATATTTAAATAATTTAACCCAATTCACTATGCCTAATTTAGCAAGTCTTAACCTTCCACTTTTCTCCTGGCCTACAATATGTTTGGTTAACGATCAACTATCAACAGTCAACAAGCTATGTCAAGAGGCATATCATCTGCTAATCGGTCACACATGTTATTCCTAGTTACTATTGTCTCTTCCTAATAAGAAGTTTCATCTCAGAAGCTAACATCTTATTACAAAGACTTAGAAACAAGTTAGGACATACTTCTTAGATATTCTCCTCCAATTTCAAGGAAGCCATAGCTATTCTCCTCAAGTTTCAAGGTGGCCACTTTCTCGTTGTAGTTGTTCCATTATACAACAACATGCTTGATCTTTCTACCCTTCAATTCTCTTTCTTTGGCAATGTTGTCAGAACCGAACCGGTGATTGAACCGGAAAAGGAACTGGTTTGGTTCGAACCGGTTCGACCGGTTAAACAAAACGGTTTGAACCGGTGACGTCAGCATGGCATATTTATGATGTCATAAATATTAAATTAATTTTAAATTTTAAAGAAATATACTGATAAAATTATATTTTCATAAATCTTAAATATATCTGTTAGATTTTAAAAATCACAATATAAGTACGAAATATGCAAAAAGAAATTAATAGCAAGATTTTAAAAAATCTCTAAACATGCTTTTCTTAGTATATCTAACCTGTTAGCTAGTATTTTGTATTTGACATGTAGTAGGCCTTACTTAATGTAGACAATAGATATCCAAGCATTGATTCTTCTCGATCGGTCAAAAAATATATATTTTTATTTTTTTGAAAATATTTTTATAAACATGGTATTTAAAAATATTTTTTTGAAAATATTATGTATTTAAAAATCCAAAATAAATATATATCCAAAAATGGTAAAACCTGGTTTATAGATTAAATATAACTAGATAGGCATGTTTATAAAAATATTTTTCAAAAAAACGAAAAAAATATTTTTTGACTAGTCTGAAATCAAACTGGTCGGCAAAGAACTAAAGATTATTCAGGTAGATATCCCCTCCGCATTCCCCTGGACTAGAATGCAATCGCTGAAAATGGATATCGCCCTTCGTATTCCCCTGGACCAGAATGCAATCGCCGACAATGGAGATGGCGCAACTCTGATGGACGCTGCTGCTCTACTTGTCACTGGAAATAAAGGAGATCGCTGCTCATCACCGAAAATGGATAGATCATGGATCTGCTGGTCGCTGAACCCTGATCGGACGTTGCTGCTCTGCTGGTTGCCGAAAATGGAAAGGACGTCGCTGCTCGTCGCCGGAAATGGAGAGGTTGCTGCTTTGCTGTCGCCAAATGCTAATCGGACGAGATGAAGACGCCTAGACGTCGTGAGCTAGGGCAGCACCGCAGCAGGAGGTCACCGACTGGGGCTTCTCTTGTTGATTTGGGGCTTCTCATGGTCGATTGGACGTCCCTCCTCTGCTGGTCGCCGAAAATGAAAACGAGATCGCTGCTCATCATAAAAAATGGAGACTTGTGGCTCTACTAGTCGCCGAACGCAGATCGGACGTCGCTGCTCTGCCGATTGCCAGAAATGGAAAGGAGGTAGTTGCTTTGCTGTTGCCGAATGCCGATCGGACGAGATGAAGACGCCGGGGGCAGCATCGCAGTAGGAAGTTGCTGATGGAGCTCCTCTTCTCGATTTGGGGCGATTTGGGGCTTCTCGTCGTCGTCGACGACGAGCTGACGACAAACATTTTTATTTTTTTAACATCCGCAGAACCAACGGACTGGTCGCATACGATCGAACCGCAATGTTCGGTTCGACCGCCGATTCTACGGTTCGAGCGGTTTAATACAATTAAACCGAACCGTCGGCAAACGAACCGGACATTTGACCGGTTCCCGGTTAGACCGGTTGGACCGGCCGGTCCGGTCCGGTTCTAACAACACTGTTCTTTGGGGATCAAGAATCTACACCAGTTGCTCCAAATAAATTAGATCTTCCTTTACATGGTACTTCTCCACCAATAATAAATGTCTTGGATCTGCCACAAACCTTTTCAATTACAATATATAAAGTACATTATGTACTCCCAATAGCGATCACAATAACATTAACCTCCATACACACTTTGTCAATAATCTCGAAGATCTTATATGGTTCAAAGTAACAAAGGCTCAACTTCCTCTAATTATGAATCTCATTATTCCACAAGTAGGCAAGACTTTTTAGGAAAACCTTCTCACTGATAGCAAACTGCAAGTTGTGTCACTTCCCATTAGCATTCTTCTATTGCGATCCTAAGTAACCACAAACCTTTTGTTGATCAAGCTAACTATATCAATAGTCTGCTTGACCAATGTTAGTGCTAATAATCTTCGCTAATCAACCTCTTTCCCATATAACAAGGTGAGACACTTATTACCATATAGTACTTTACGTGGAGTCATGTCAGTACTTTGATTACCATCTAGTACTTCAAATGGCATCATGCAATACTTTGCTTGGTAACTGTTGTATTAAGTAGTCATCACTATATGCTCAACCTAAAAGCCTTATAAATCTAACATACAAGCCTCCAATAAATCCTCCAATTCTCTCGGACTAGCCATTTGTTTTGTGATGGTATGCAGTACTCAAGCAAAACTTCATACTCATAACTATTTGTAATTTCTACCAAAGTTCAAACACAAATCTCATCTGTCTGAGATGCTAGATATCAATACCCCATGAAATCCGAGTCTCCCTCACATACAAGTCCATCTGTTCCATCCAATACATCACCCAATAAGGTAAAATATGTGGTCTTAATAAGGCAACCTATCACTACCCATATTGCATCATATCAGCTTTACATCCTTAATGTAGTCACAAAGTCCATTATTATATTCTCCCATTTCCACTCTAGTATCTCCAAAGGTCATAATAACCTTCTTAGTTTCTACTGCTCTTGTTTAACCCACTAGTAAATCAAGCACTAGGAAACAAATTTTGCAATCTCAACTGGCACTTTCTTCCACCAATACCTTTGTTACAAATCCTTAATAAGTTCTCTTTTCATGGAAAAGCATAATCAGTCCCTTAGTGAAAATGAGTAAACTGGCCTTGATCCAATTTGAATAATTTTGAATACAAACTGATCCTACCTCTAAGCCTCCGTGATCCGATCCAACAACGAAGCTTGCACTTGCAAGGCGCCTAGCCATGCAACTTCTCTAAAAGTCACCACATCTATCTCTAAGGCCTCTGACTACCTTATAATACCTTCTATTAGGTGATCAAGGTTGCAGTTATTGCACTCATCTTCCAACTTCAAATGTCTACCACTGCGTTGGCTTTCCTCAATTACTATTGTAATAATTGAGGATAAAATGTGTGTTAATTATCAACAGATAATGTGTCAACTAACTAGCCCATTAACCGTTGATCGTTGACCTTTAACCAAGTAGGTTTTAGATCAAAAGAAAAGTAAAATATTAAGACTTGTTGCGCTAAGCCCAACAAACCTACTTAAGCTAGTGAATTGGGATAAATGATTTAATTATGGAATTTAACTCAATAACTCATAACACTCAAATGATTAAAGTCATAACTTCTTAATACAGAGGTCATGGATTCGATCTACAAACAAGGCAAGAAAATTAAAAAAAACAAATTTGCCTTTTTAAACATCATGAGCCCCACAACTTGAATTTAAAATTCACAACGGCAACGTGCATTATCTATTTGCAATAGGCATTGCTCCAACTTATTACAAACGAAGTTATAATAAATTCATACAACATGAAGTGGAAGTTAAGGGAGATTGACAGGAGAAATGGTGCTGCTATGAAGCAAATAGCTACAATTCGTATAGCTTAACTCTACCAGTCCATCTTCTCAATCCTGAAAGTAAATAAGCCCAACCTTTGACTCCATTCTACATGAATTATGCAAGATATTTGTACCATGTAATTAATTATTGAGATGGTCGTCAAATTCGTGCTATTAATTGTGAGACGTCTATTTTCCACATAATTAATTAAATATGGTAATTTATGTACATTCAATCGACTATGTGAAGGTGAGGATATTTTCCACATGAATTAAGTAATAGCATGTCATTTTTTACATGATGTTTATGTGATGGTGGATGTGATCCACATGATGGGAAACTAATGATGACCTAGATTCCTAAATTTTCAAGATGGGAAGCTAATATTCTAATCGAGCTAGTTTTATAACATGAAATTAATTTTAAAGCTACTTAATGGCATAATTATATATATATATATATATATATTTCTAGGGAGTTAAGAGAATAAAAAATCATGCATTATATGATGCCTAAAATATAAATGTTAATTGGATGATTAATTTGGATTTTATGTATTTTTCTATAACATAAAAATGCATATGAGAATAAATTATAAAATATACATTAAATGTATATTGTGACATCCAACCAACGAGTTGCATGAGCAAAGCACTATGCCTTGATTTTCCAAAATTTTGTATTTGGATCAAATTGAGAGTTTTATCAAAAAGATCACTTTATAGAGAACAGAATAGCCCCTATAGAAAATTGGCCAAAATCCACCAACCATCTCCTCCATTCATTTGAGTTGATGTCAAGCCACACACACCACCCAACACTAGTGGGTGGCTCGAGCACCAAATCAAGCCCAAAGGGGCACCGATGGCGTAAGAAGTTGGCTTTGCCCTAAAAAACGAAGCCTAAAGAGCAACCAGTGGAGTTGGGGGTGTAAGTTGAGTACATACTTGTAGGTCAACCCATCAAGTACTTTAAAATTGGTAGGGTAGGTTTGTATCTTCCTACCCGAAGGGTAGAATAGGTTCCAAGTAAAAAAAGAAAAAGAAAGAAAAAGAAAACTAGTTCAATTAGGATAAGGTAGGTTCCAAGGTACGAGTATCCAAAATCAACCTGAATTACTATATATTCAATATTTAAAGATATAAATATACTTTTAAAAATATAAAAAATAATTTATTTACTATTTAGTACATTTTATAAATAAATTTCAAAACCATATTGTTATCACATTGATTATAGGTGTTTAAGTAAAATTTATATTAGAATTATAATTTTCAAACATAATATGAAGACCATTCTAAATAACGGATTCAAAACTCAAACTAGAACCAACCTAACTTTTTTAAAAAATAGAATTGGATAAGCATCAAATTGACCTAACCTAAAATAAGATAAGATATAAGCTTTTGAAAACAAGATCAGTGTAGGGTCAACCTTGAATTGGACCTAATCAACCTAAGTTACACCCCTAAGTGGAGTTTAAAGCTATCAGCTGAGGCCAATGGGCAACTAGATGACATTGCAAATATGTAGCAAACGTTCTCATGCATTATTTCTAGAGTCATGTAAACTAAGTTCTTGAGGTTTGATCAGCAAAACTCAAGAGTTGAATCCTACATTTTTGGACATTTTGAGTTCAATGGAGGGATCTAATTGACCTACAAGGCCTAGACATACGAGTCCGATGGACAAAGATATATTTTCAAGGATTTAAAGTGTCAGATCCTTAAGATAGTCCACACACTCAAGAAGTAATGAATTCTAGGTAATGGACATGTAAAAATTAAGCTATGAAATAGTTAAGCAACCAATGTGTACAAATGTGAGGAGTTTTACTATTTAATTAGTAATTTACTTGCATTGTATATCCCATTTGTTAAGTTCTTTTCTAACTTACCATAAATGATCACTGGTGTCTCTCTATGATGAAGCATGGTGAATACTAGCATGAGATTATTTTGTTTATTTGAAATATTCCTTGTAATTTTATTATGTTCCATGGACAATAATTTCATTTCAAACATTATATTTATGTCATTTTAATGTGAATTTTTCATTAGATGAGCTGATTTTCATTAAAGGTGCAACTCGGGTAGGGCACCCATAGGTTAACCCATCAAGTACCCTAAAATGAATAGGATATATTCCTATTTTTGTTTACCAATAAGGTAGGGTAAGATCCAAATAACAAAAATACCTAATATAATGAAGGTAGGGTAGATTTCAAGGTCCGGGTACCTGGAACCAACCCGAATTACTAATATATATCTATTCAATATCTCTTTTATGAAATATATTATATCTTTAAATATGGGGATACTTCTAGGAAACCCCCTTTCTATGTAACCCCCTCTATCATCAATATCTAGATGGTTGATAAAAAATTCACTCAATCTATTATGTTTAACATCACTTATATTATTTTAGAAACCCTTTCATTTTTTTAATATTACTATATATGAGTCATATCTACAAATATATAAAATCAACGAAATAAAATGATTTAATGTTAAATATCAATTTTTAAGTAATATTCTCAACATCTAAACTGTCGAAAATATCATTATTACATGGATAAACGATTCTATAAAATATTACCATATTCCAACATATATGTCAATGGATCTACGCATTTTTATTAGTTTACACATGAATGTTTTCCATCAAGCATCAAAATCTTAAATTTTGAGGGAGTTACATGGAACCACTTCTATATCGGTTTAAAAAAGCAACCCCGCTTTAAATATATAAAATATATCTCTTAAAAGATAGAAACTTGTTTAATTTATCAATTATTTACTATATCTAATAAATGCAATTTAAAGCTATATCATTATCATATTAATTATAAGTTTAAACTAAAATTTATATTAAGATTATGATTTTTAAACCAATCAAAAAAAGATTTTGATTTTTAAATATAATATAAAGACTAATGTAAAGAACCAATTGGAACAAAAACTAGAACTGAACCAACCTTCAAAAATAGAGTAGGATACATCTAGAACCAACCCAACCTAAAATAGAATAGGATAAAAGTTTTTGAAAATAGGGTAAGGGTAAGTTTAACCCCGAACCTGTAAGACCTACCTAACCCATGTTACACCCCTAATTTTATGAATTGATTCTCAAGAGATTAACACTCGGGCTTAAGATCATGATGTATGCCTTGATTTAGTTTCGAGCTGTTACAAAGCCATTGCTTGAGGTAGGATATAAACTACTCTCCTTCTTAAATAGTGTTTTTCTTAAGGGGTTTGAATCCAATGGAATCAATTCCATGATTTCAAATTTATGGATCCTCTCCACTTTGGGCCCCAACTTGATGGTCATATGAAATCCAACCCCACCCATTGTATTATATTTAGAATAATATGCTAAACTAGGAAACCGAGTTTCATACAAATTAAACTACTACATGGGCCCTCTTTGATTAACGTATCAAATCAACATAATAAAATTATTTGATCTATATACCAATTTCAAAATTGTTAATTCAACACCTAAATTATCTAAACCACTCTTCCTATGTATATAACGTTTTAACATATCTACAGATGGATTTTGTGCATGATTATATATATTTTTAAGAAGGTATGACCCACTTAAAACTCTCATTGAAATGGTTTTTGGCACCATAAAAAAACAAAACAAATTATGTTAAATAATACGAACAGTTAGATTTTGATTTATCATCAAGATGGGCCCCAGATGGAGAGGTTTCACGAACTTAATTCCCTTGAATTGGAACTGTTCTTTAAGATAGAAAAGGGAGTTTTCTCATAAAATGAATATGCCTAGATCCAAAAAGCATCCAAAAAGTAAGCTCATATCTTCTTATGAAACAACTAAAATTGCAAAGTTGCCCATGCATTAAAAGACACCAAAGAAATAACAATAAAAAGTCACAATGAATGCCTCTTCATTAAGTCCTAACAATAACAAGAACTGAAATAGCCAGTTAAAAACGGAAAAAATCATCAATTAATTAGTTTTGGAGAAATTTTGGCAGTTTTATATTGGGAAGGACAAAACTGTACATGACTCCTGTTCATTTGAACTTTCGGAATATGGGTAATTCCAAACAAATTTGGAATAATGAAACCTGAGTGGCAGGCTACTTTGTTTCCCAATAACTATGGTAATGTGATAACAGGACCAAAATAGTGATTGACAACATCCTTGACAATAGAAATAATATGATTCAGGCAGCAGAACAGGGAAAAAACTGTACACGAACAGCATTTCCATGTCCATTTGAGCATACTGAATATCGATAATTCCAATTTTCACGCAACTTTGGAATGATGAAACACAGGCTTAGCTTTATTTGTTCCTAATAACTATGGCAACATGAAAACAGGACAAAAACATTGGCAGCAACATTTCCGAAAATGGACAATAATGAGATTCAGGCAGCGGTAAAGCTGTACAGCGGAAAAAACTCGAAGCATGCTTTGGAACAAAATCAAAGGCAAGCAAAGCACCATAAATCACAAAAGAGAAAAGAAATACCTTTAGCCGGGGGAGCCATAGGTTGTTAGAGGAACTTTTTCACCTTACCTGAAAAGGCACAAGTGAAAAATAATTTATGACCTAAGAAAATCATCATCACTGTTACTGAAGAATCAAGGATGAAATACGAGACAGAGAAAGATTCAGAGAGAATAAAGCGCGCATGCCACAGAAGCAACAAGTGAAGAGCATACCAAATTAACGAGCAAACAACATCCCAAATCTAAAGCCTCGCATAACTAGCAATAGTATCATTAAACCTTCTCATCATGGCTATAGGATTATAGAAACTACCTATCGATACACCCCTGTGCCAGTAATCAAGCAAACTCAATCCATTGCGCCATGTATCAATTGATAGTAGAATTAAATTGACAATGACCCACCGTGAAAATGCATGCTCGTATAATCAACTTCGTAGAACGGGACTGATTAGTAATGAATTCATATGCTTGTCTTATACTATTATATTCGTCATCGATTGTCAAGAAGTGCTAAAATGGAAAAGAATTTGACAGTTTATTGGAAATTCTCCTCATGGAACATCATCAATATAGCTCCAAGAGCGGCATGAATTTCCATCAAGCTCATAGAACTTTGAGTTATGTAAGATAGTTGTGAAGGCCAACTACTTTAGAACTGTTTTCTTCTCTTTCCGAGGGTCTACCACTCCAGGCGAGACTATCTACTAATCGAAACGCAGTTCATCTTATCAACAAAACAGATGCTCATGGAGCAGGCATTTGAACGTGTCAGTATGAGCAAGTCACATCCATGTTCTGGCTAAACAGCCATTTTCATCACTGCACTCCGACTGCTTCGTATTTTTCCTGCCAGTACCGCACGGAAATTTTGCCAAATCGGATTCTCCAAGCCATCGATCTCAGGAAACATCTCGATCTGGAAAAGCGAATAGCACGTGAAAGAGGAAGAGCATACCTGAAATGCAGAGCAAGCGGCGACGGCCTGCTGCGGCTGTTTTAGGGTTCGAAGGTGGGAGGAGACCGTGGGGGGCTATTTAAGTATTTATAGTCAAGTAGAAATGCGAAATTACGAATTGATAAATTTTTTTACCAAAAATTTTTAAAATGCAAGGAAACAGTGATGTGATATGATACGTGCAACTATTAAAAATAATAAAATTAAAATAGAAAGATTATATATATGAATAATTGTATAAAAATAGTTAAAAAGTAGGATAGTTGTATAATAATAAGTGAATAGATAATTAAAAATCATAGTAGTTATAGAAAGTGAAAAGTTTTATATTAAAAAGTTTTATATGTTTTCCATAATTATATTATTTTTTAGTAGTTTTTCATATCTTCTTATATAACTACTTTATTTTTTAATCATTTCTACAAAATTACTTATACAGTTTGTCTATCCATTTTAATTTTATTTTTTTATTCCTCGTCATTACCTTTATCATATCACATTATTTGATTATATTTTCAAAAATTTCACATACAAATTTTTTATTTTAAAATTTCATCACTTCACTAATACATCTTATATAAGTTATTGTAATTATAAATTAATTAAAGAAAAGAAAAAAACTATGGGGTATGACCAAATGCACCTTGATGCACTTAGTGTTGGTGCACTTGATTATATTTAACTTATTTTTTATATTTTCTGAAAGTTTTTTATAAATTTTGTTAATATAAAAATATTTTTTTATTTTTTTATTTTTTATAGACAAATAAATCTAGATGTCTTAAATCTATAAATTCACAAAATGATATAACTTAATTTATAGATTTAATACTGATAAATCTAAAAATTTTCATTTAATTTCATATTAAATTCACACCGTCAAATATTAAAACATTAATTAAATGCAGGTTTTACGTAGAATTTCATGAAAATCATATTTTTGATAGAATCTTTAATTTTGCAATAAAATGGGTCATTTTGCAACAGTCTTAAAAATATAAAATTATGACTCAAATCCCTTAGAAAATTTTAATGTTGAAATATATATTAGCTTATTAATACAATTTGGGTAAATTAATCACACATATATAATTACAATTATATGATAATGTAGGTCATCGTATAATTTTTAAATAAAATTATTTCACTAGAAAAATTACATTAAGAAGATTTATTATATTATTAAAACTATTTGGCCAGAAACTAATGTTTTAAATTCACATTTGAATGTCTTGTCGGTGCACCGAATATTCATGCACCGATTGAGCACCTGTTACAGTGCTCCTGTTACAGTGCTCCATCACCCCCAATCCTCCATCAATGGCTACTGACCGCAGTCTTCCTCCTAACCGGCAATCTTAAATTCGGCAGCACATCTAGCAATAGTAGCCATTACCGGAGCTCGGTTTCCTTCTCAGACAGCAACTATCACCGAGCCGCAAAAGAAAATTTTGGCAGCATTAAACCCATCAAAATTATCGATTTTTCAAGCTTCCAACCTTGCCATTTCGACGGGCAAATTCCAGTAGCTCCGGTTCTTTCCACAATGTAGCACCGTTAATAGTAATGGCAAATCCCCTCCTCCATCTCCGGCCAGAAGAGATTTGCGTCCAACCATGACCACCCATTCACCGGAAGCCCCAAATCCAAGTAACTGAACTCCATTAAAGCTCCAAAACAAGCTGTAGCAAAGCAATTGCCACTCAACCATTTTCGGCCAGCCCTTTTCTCTACTCCGGCCAAGGCTTCCAACTTTCTCAACCATCCGGCGACGAAGGCATCCATTTTCACGGTAGCGAGCCCCTTCAATCTGCCTTCTTTCAGCACCTAGATCAGAACCCTCCATTGATTCAAGCATCGATCTTCTAACCAACAGCAAAGTCGCTGTCGTGCGCATTGTTCAACTAGAAAAATCAAGCAATGCAGCAACACGAATCAGGTTTTGATTTGCAATCAGCACTTGAACGTGATCATCTCCCAAGCAGACAACGACCATTTGGGCAGCAACCATTTTTTTTCAAGAGCCACGATTCCAAGCTTGACAATCCGGAAGAAGAGCTCCTTTATCAAACCTACAATCCATTGCAGCCCTTCTCAATCGCCTGCTCAATACAAGCTCATCATCAAGCAATAATCGAACACAATAGCAGCAATCGACGCATCTCCATTCCAAAGCTCTAAAATCGAAACCTGCTACTACTGCCTCTCTCGTTCTCTCCTTCGGCAGTTCAGAATTCAGACCCGTGGACGATCAAACCCACTGTTAGTAGCAGCTGTGCATTTTCCAACCCAACAGAAAGCAGCGTGGAGAGCAAGTGTAGCAAAGAGATGAGAATCCTACATTGGAAGCCAAAATGTCAAGAAGGGTTCCCTACAACTATAAAAGGAGGGTCCCTCCACTCAACCAAACATCACCAATACACAACCAATCCTCTCTTTCCCTTGGGTGGCACCCATCTTGTGGGACACCTAGCAAGGAGGTATGGCCAAGCAATAAAATTTCTATTACGTAGAGATTTGCTCTTCGTATTTGGGTGATGTAAATTTTATTTTATTGTTTTATGATTTGTAGTGCTTCTTAATTGTTAATTTTTAATTTGTAGTCTTAATTCTTAGATTAGATTTACTACTTTATTTTCTGCTTTGTAATTTTTAGATTAAGTTTAATGTAATTTTCTTTCATGTTTTAATAGTTGAATTTCATAGCTTTAATTGCTTTCTTATAATAGCTTTAATTCTGTTGTTAGTGAATTATGATTTATTTTATTTTAGCTTTTCGTCTCACTTTTTTTCCAACTCTTCTAATTTTTTCTCTCTTCTTTCTCTCTCTAATTTCTTCTCTCTTCTCTTTTCTTCTCTCTCTAACCTCTCTTTCTCTATCCTCTTTCTTATCTTTCTAATTTCTTCTACTTTTTCTCTAATTTCTTTTTCTTTTTCTCTCTTCTTTATACCTTTTCTTTCTCTTTAAAACAATTCAAAACTACATCGCCTGTCTGTGGATTCGATCCGACTCACCGTTATTCTACAATATCATTCGCATAGTGGTAGCTTTAATGTGTTTCGGTTAATTTTAATTAAACTGGTTATCACAGTGCTCTTAACGACAAGCACTTGGTGTGCATCAAATACACTTAAATTTACTTGTACATGAAAAAAATAATATATATATATACACTTTTGAGTAGGACGCATGTGGCCATAAAAGATGACACTTGATCATTGCAAGTTGTGCGTCCGCCCTGAAAACCTATTTTTTATGAGTAAGTAAATCTAAGTGTATTAAATATAAACTAAGTTTTACCATTTTTAGATATTTTAAAGTAGTTTTTTGAATTTTTAAACACAGAGACATTTGCGTAATTTTCTGAGATCCAAAAATTACAAAAATGCCACTGTTTTTAAAAATAAAAAATGTAAAAATATTCAAAAATGGTAAATTTTGGTTTATAAATTTAATACACTGATGAGGTATATTTTTAATCATGGGTCTATTATGATTATACGATTGATTTCAAAATAATAATAATAATAATTAATTAATTAATTAATTAATAATAATAGAAATCGCAGATAGCCAAAGTCTTTGTTTATAAAAATAAAAAAATTAAAAAAAAGAGGAGGAAGAAAAGGTTACAAAAATGAAAAATATATATATATAAATAAAAAATAAAAAAAGAAGAGAAAGAAAAGAAAGAAAATGCGCGTTGATCAAACAAGAGCAAACTATATAATAATAATAAAAGAGACAACAAAATATATGGAGCCCCCAAATCATGAATTTTAAAGCATCTTGCCGTATGGAGTCAAAGTAAAAAAGAAAATATAATAAAAAATAATAATAATAATAAATAAATAAATAAATAATAATACATATCAAATTTCAAAAAAATAAAAAAATAAAAAAATGTGGCCTACATAAATAAGAGCAGTACAAGCCTATGCTCGTACTCAACAGACAACATAGACAAAGGGGTTTCTGGTGATCTCGTAGAGTCCATTTTGGCTTCAAATAGGGATTTTGCAAGGAAAGCATAAGAAATACTTGAAAGAATTTTACCTTTGAATCAACCTAAGCTCAACATTTGCCAAGTCCTAAATACTGTATTTGGGCAAAATGACACTTTTGTGATAATATAAAAAAAAAAACTTGTGATGCGCGAGCATTTCCAAAAATTTAAAGAATGGGTTCTTACTTTAAAGTTCCGGGCATGCACTTGCTTTCCATGAGAAAGTATCGTGCAAAACCACAAAAACATTGTAAAACAAGTGGCCGGTCATCACATAATGGGTATCAAAAGTATAGATCATCAATCCGCTTGCTATTTACTTCATCCGGAAATGTAATTGTGGAAATTGAAGAATTTGCTAGCAAGATTCAAAGGTAAAGCAGTACAGGGATAATAAATAAATAAAGAAAAAAAATGCCAGCTTTTGTGGAGAAATGGCATTCAAGGTTCATCACAAATAATGGACCT
The DNA here is from genome assembly GCA_035584095.1 of Annona squamosa. Lineage (NCBI taxonomy): Eukaryota > Viridiplantae > Streptophyta > Magnoliopsida > Magnoliales > Annonaceae > Annona > Annona squamosa. Next base: position 16,774,151 of record JAXCLR010000092.1, read on the forward strand.
GTTGGGGACCCTTGTGCTGATTAAGAAGGGAAGGTCATCGATCAATCCACGGACCGCGGATGGAGACGAAGCGGAAACGTGCTCTTGGAGTGGCTTGCTGTCGTTGGAATAAGTTCAAACCTGCTAGTGTAAAGGGGTACTTTGCAGTTGATGTGGAGGGTTATGATCCTGGGATGGTTTATTCAGCGAAGCAAATTAATAAGGCAAGGGAGAATTTTCGGCCTGTAAAAGTGCTCTCTTTTGTACAGCAGTTGGCATTGGCACCTCGTGTTGTAGATAAGCATTCGAGTCTGCACTGGATACAAGATGCAGCGACTATTTTTGCTTATAGGAAAGCAGTTTTTGAGAAGTTTGATGAGGCGTATGCTCAGACTTTTGGGATGCAGCGAGAACGCCCTTCCCGGAAAAGTGCTACCTCAAGCTCCTTTGAGTGTGTCGTTAATCATTGCTGAAATTTTGGGAGAGAGCTCGAGTATGGGAGAAGTGCTGGATACTACTCTTCACGAAAGCTCGGGCTAGACCAAAGTAATGCAGCAACCCGAAAGGAGCTAAAAAAATCTAGAAACCCAGCAGAAAAGGTTGACCAAGTTGCGTGTAGAGAAGGAAGCTCGAAAACGTGAAGAGGCCAAGGGCAAAGCCAAGATCAAAGCTGCACAAGCCCTCAAGCGCTCAAAAATCCCCAAGAAGACATCCTCCGCCAGCCATAGCAGTGCCAAAGACTACGCTGTCCAAAGGATAAATGACAGGGTGGACTCCTGCATCAATGCTCCGACACCCATTCGCCGCCTCACCCCCAAGCAGAAGCTCAATGAAGCTGAGCGCGAAAAGCTGGGTCTCATTAGCAAGGCTCGCAAGCGCGAGATCGACAGCAAGGATTTGCCCAAGGAGGATTTCTTCGGGATCGGCACTCCTGGCCTTGATCTCATAACGCTCGGAGTGATCGGATGGGGTTCTCAGGGGCCTGCCCAAGCTCAAAATTTGAAGAGTTTTTTTTTTAGCATTGGCAGGGGAAGCACCAATTAAGAGACTGATGACATTTGGAAAAGCTGGCACGATGACAAAACGTAAAAGAAACGCATGCAACCTCAATAAGCCAAAAGCAAAATTGATCACGTGAGGACACTTTTCGGCTTAGCTGCTTTGCGCCTAAGACGACACAGCCGCGGAACTACTTGCCTAACGCGGGAAGCGACGAGCGACCAACAGGCACCCGCTCGGGGTTCCACAAAAACATGAGTTCCGCATAAATGAAGTTCCGCGGAAACGCTCGCGCCGAAATGGTTCTGCGGTTAGCGCCCAAGCTACATAATTCCTGTTCCGCGGGATCTCCAGTGGCTAACACGCAGAACTGCACAACCATGCCCATAACCGCGGAACTAAGTGCTCCAGACCAGCCGTGACTTATAAATAGGACTTTAAGCTTCTCATTCGGGACGCAACTACGACAAGAGAAGGAGACGGAACTCCGAAGAAAAGAATTTCCGTTCTTTCTTCCGATAGAGAACGTAAGTTCTCAAGTTTATTTTTATTTTTAAGTAAAAAATGTTTAATAATAATATGTATACGTATATATATTATTTTCAAAAAAATATATACTTTTCCCAACGTGGATACTCCCCGACTGGCGGGTTGAACTGATACACAGGATAAGTATTTTTCTCCTTAAAAATAAAATAAAATAAATATATATGTGTATTTTATATATATATAAAAATATATATACATATATATTATTATTTTCAAAAATATATATATATATACTTTACTCAACATTGA
>JAXCLR010000092.1:16788034-16804796 GCA_035584095.1 Annona squamosa
CTACCCACCACGATCCACATTTCCAAGGCCCGGGAAACCATTCCGAGCCCATCGTAGCGCTCCCGGCGGGTGCTACAATAATGATTAGCATAAGCATTAAAAAATTACAAAGGATAGTTGAATATAAAAATACAAAATTGATTGAAGTTAGAAATAATAGTGGAAAAGTAGAATAATTTGGTTGTTAAAACTTAGAATAAAGAGTTGAATTGGCTCTTTTTTTTTTATCAAATATGGATGAAATTAGGAAAATTCATTTAGAAATTTTTTTTTACTCCACTTTGTACACTAGTTTTTATATAATCTAATATCTTAACTACCTAATCATCATATTTTTCAAATTTTTATACTTTTTTATAAAATCATCCATTTTATTTCAACTTTATTTTTTTCGCTAATAGTCATTGCCCTTACCAAATCTCATTACTATCTCCTTTTTCAGAAATCACCCTCCAAATTTTTTCCAACTTTCATTTGATAAAAAAAAGAAAGAAAGTTTAACTCCTTATTTTATATCTTAACAACCAAATTACTCTATTTTTCTAATATTATCTGTATATTTTATTATTATTATTATTATTTTATATTTTTTCTGTACAACTGGTTTACATTAACATGATTTTTTTTTTGAAATCAACATTAACATGAACTATTGGTCAAAGGTTCAGGAAACTAGAAGGTAAGTTTTTTGAAAAGTACATTTGTATAATGTTATCACAGAGAGAACATTATTATTATTGTTGTGAATACAAATTTATTCAAATTAATTTCGATTTTCTGAACTAAATAAGAAATTTTTGAAGCTGATGATTCGGATTGAAATGAAATGAAATAAGCTGAGAATTAGAACTAGTGACCCAATATACTGTTGAATTTTATTCGAAAACCATTTCCAATAAGCGTAAAAAAAATCTTTTAATCCAATCAGGAAGAATGCCTAATAATTCTCCAATAACTTAAGTGGACTAAAATAAAAGAAAAGCACTAATATTTTTATGGGTTTAGCTCGAGTAGGTATCTCATTATAATTTTTTTCTACTCATTATCCCATGATACAATTCTATTAGGGTTTCTTCTAATATTTAAGTATTAGGAATAGAACCAAATGGCCAAATCTGTGGATTTTTAAAAATAAAAAAAATATAGATATATTCAAAATTCATAAATTTTAATACATGAATTAAATACATTTAAAAATATTTTTATAAAAACCAAACAAATGCACGTTTCATCTTGCACTAACATAAGTTTATGTTAATCCAGACTAGAAGATCATAACTTATCTAAGAATCATAAAATTCAAGATGTGAAATTCACTTAAGTCTATGTTTTTGTGAAAAACACAATTAAAATAAAAATTGTAATCCCTCTACTTCATTTTTTTTATTGTTTTATCTAAAAACTTACTTAAAAAGTCTCTTTACAACTCAGCCCCAAAGGTAAAACCTCGGTCATTTGGTGCCACGACTAAGCTATGATCCGATTCGACTATGCCTATGGTCACTTGATATGCGTTTGGGATGTGATAAAATTTTTAATATACAAACTTTTGAATTAGGAAAAAAATAATGTGATATGATAAAGGTGATAATGAAAAGTAAAAAATAAAATTAAAACATATAGGTTAAGGGGCTGTTTGGCATTATGCAAAACTTATTGACAATTTTTCCCTTGTTAAAAATAGTTAACATCAAATAACAATGATTGAAAATTATGTGTTCTGTACATGATCAGCAGATGCTTGTTAATGTGCACGACTGCAATGTGCACTTATTTATCATCCAACACTAGTAAACTACTGCATCAATTGTGTTTGAAATTTGCGTGCAGTTGATGTAGTCAAGTGTGGGCCATATGGGTTTTGTATGGAGGAAAAAACACAGGTTCGGCAATTTTGAATTCAGCATTGGTTGAAATGACAACTTTCAACACCATCCTCTTGGCTTTTAAAAATTTTACATTTTTTCACAAGTTTTTCATAATGCCAAAGAACCCCTAAATATATAAGTAGTTACGTAGAAATAGTTAAAAAGTAAGATAATTGTATAAAAAATATAAATAAATGATTAAAAATAAGATAACTATATAAAGAGAGTAAAAGTTTTAAATTGAAAATCTTTTCTTTATAAAATTTTCGTGGTATCCAAAAAGCTTTTCAGCTTCATAGTTACATTCAAAACATTGTTGAACAGGATTCCTCTGGAGCTTTGCTAAAAGGGAGCAAAACCCAATCCCATGTGAAAATCTCATACGCCACGTATCAGTTGGCTTGGAAGATAAATAATTATACCTAACTACAGTCAAATATGGATGCATCTGGGTTCGGCTGGAGATGATTAATTTGCACTATGCAGGCAGCATCAAAAGAATCAAAAGTTGGAAAAAGATGAAGGGAAAGTGAAAAATAAGAAAAGTAGCAATGCTAGCGGCCGCGAGGGAAGCGACAAAAGTAGAAGTTAGTGGAATAAAAAGGAAAGTGACAAAGGGAAAAAGTCACCAGTAACGTGAGTAGTGGAAAGGAATGCACACAAAGAAGCGCAACCGAAGAAACATGCACCTCTATGATGGAAGTGAATAAAATCAAATTCCATCTCCATGCATCATATGTGATTCATTTTTAAAAGCTGTTAAAAATTATTTCAACTAAAGACAGAAGATGGTTTTGGTCCCTATATAACCAAACAGTGTTGAGTACTCTGAAGATGTAGACATGAATTAATCCGTCTGGGTTTTGAAATTAGTAAGTACGTTACCTCGCATAGTTAAGTTCGAGAGTCAAATCTCATTAATTACGTAACACGCTTCAAGCTAAGTTCAATTCCCGTCTATATATGAAAGATCCCAAGCATCCATCTATGGTGTTCGACGAAGTCCCCAATGAAAATTGGAGCCGGGGGTTCTCATATTTGATCAGGGATGGGGACTACAATACTTGTTAGCTTTTGTCCAAAGACATCAGTGAGCACCGTCGTGGACTCTAAGGAAGCTTTGAGTATAGCTAGACCCTGTACCAAATGAATTTTTACAACAATATTCTTCCAGCCAATCAATGAGCATTCAAAGCATCAAATATAGCAGCTAGATTGATAGATCGATCCACATGCATACAAGGAACTAAGGAATGGAGAATAAAAGAGAGATGTTGTGTGTGTGTATATATGAAGATGCTTTTATGAAATCCCTATTCTAAGTAACATATTTTATTATGAATATTTTAATGATTCATGAAAATTTTACTTTATTTATTATATTTAGCATTATTTATAGTATTTTGAAAAAAATTTCATAGTATTACTGTACATAGGCCTCATCCACGAATATGTAAAACTAACATAATAAAATAATATTAAATATCAATTTTAAAGTGATATTTTCAACATTTAAACTGTCTAAAATATTTTTTCTATGTGAATAAATGATTTTATAAAATATTATTATATTCTAATACATATGTAAATGGATCTAAATTTTTCTCAATTTATGTATATATATATATTCGAGCAAATGTGGTCCATGCACTTATTAATTTCGATAAAATTTAGTCTCTTAGAGAAATAAATAATGTTAAATACATTGAATGAATTGAAGTTTCAAACCAAATGCCAAAAACTTAAAATTTGATATATATATATATATATATATATATGAATCCGGTTTTATACATCCAACTCCATCTAGTTTAAGTCCCTATCTCAATGATGTTATTAAATCTAATTTCTCATTGTAATTAGCATGAATTATTTTATTTAGAAAGAAAAATTATCTCAATCATAACTTGCATCATTCTACAATTACTTAAGAGTAACTTTAAATCCATTACAAATGATTTGTTGATTATAAGGACGTGTGAGATTTCCATGATTTCCATTTAATATCTAAATTATTTATAACATTCATCCTACCTAGGTTAATAATTCTATAGAATTTTATAATATTTTAAAATTTTGATATATGGATCCACTTGATTTTCTAAATCTGGATATATTTCTGTACATTTTTAGAAGATGTTGCATACACATAATTTCAATTGATGCAATTTTTAGTAGTTAAATAGAACAAATAGTTTTAGATAAAATAAACAAATTGAAAACAAAACTAACAAAATATAGCTTAAATTAGAATAGAGTACCAACGTATATACGTGAATATATATTACCTCTTTCGTGCCTACTTCCACCTCTTTTTCCATGAGTGCGGAAAGATCCTTGACATGGAACTTTTTGAGCAGGGTCACGCTGCAGATGTGAGACATAGGCTTCACTTCCAAATTGTCCATCACCATATATAGCCCCCCTCCTATCACGCATCCTTCGCCGCCGCTGCTGCCGACGCTTGCTGCCCCAAACGCCGGACTCGAACCAAAAGCGTATCAGGGCATGGGAGAGCCAAAGGAGGGAGTAATACTTTTAAACGGACTCGAATGGGAAAAGCTTTCAAAATCGAAGCCTGATTTTCTGCTGGAAGAAGAAGAATGAGTTGGTCCCTCCTGCAGCCCAAGTAGTCGTGCAGCCGGAGAAATTGTTGAAACGAACAGCTTGGGTTTGAGGTAGTTGTTCTTGTCCGTGTTGGGTTGCATGAACTCGTTAGGCAGATCTTTCAAGCTCTTGTACAGGTTCCCAATGCTGCCCGCCATTCCCTTCGGCGTGAGCAGCTCCGTCGCACGCCCAAGCGGCAATGCCAAGATGGCGAAGAGGAAATTAACCATGTCTTTGTTTGCCTCTCCATATAGCACCTTGTTTGTTCTGCGGTCGATTAGAAGCTTCAGTGTCGGCTGGATGAGGAAATCAGCCATGTCTTCTTCTTCTTCTTCTTTTTTTCCGCCTCTCCAGACTCCAATCTTTCTCGATCCTTCCGTATGCCATTGCTCTCTCCCCTTTCCCTTTTATTTTGGATAATTCATCGATATATCCACTTAGTTTGATTAAAATTATAAATATACTTATATAGTTTTGAAAATTATAAATAACTCCACATAATTTAACTATAATTGCAAATAACTCCCATGTCATTATAACATCATCACAACATGAATATATTTGCAAAAATATGCAAAACTATGTGGGTGCATTTGTAGTTTCAGAAATTAAGTAATATATTTAATTTTCACACATAACCCCCACATAGTTTAATCATAATAGTAAAGAATCCTCATGTCATAACGATATAGTAATGACTTCATGACAGCGTAGGGTTTATTCATAATTATGGTTAAATTATGTTGGATTTATTTGTAATTCTAATTTTATGAATATATTTGCAATTTTAATCAAATTAAGTGAGTATATTTACAAATTACCATTTTAGGATTTATTCATAATTATGGTTAAATTATGTTGGATTTATTTGTAATTCTAATTATATGAATATATTTGCAATTTTAATCAAATTAAGTGAGTATATTTACAAATTATCATTTTATTTTTTGAAAACACGAGACGGAAAAGATACACGACCAAAAGTCCATCCAGTAAATGTGATTTTTCCATATAGGTCAAATTATAAGTTTGTCAAATTATAACCTAACACACACAATTTACATAAAAGGTGCGCATGAGATGTGAAAAACTTTTAGATGAATATAAAAAAATTTTAAATATAAGAAAATAATGTGATATAATATGGATAATAATAAGGAGTAAAGAGAATCGAGTTAAAATAAATAAATTAGTTGTATAGATAATTGTGTAAAAATAATTGAAAATATGGTAGTTGTAATATGTAAAAAAATAATTAAAAATAGAATAGTTGTAGAAAGTAAAAAATTTTAAATTAAAAGAATTTATTATTAAACAAACGCACACAAAATCGCAAATATGTCCTTTTCATCAATATGTAGTTAAAATTTCCTATGAGATAAAAAATGTCTTTACAAAAATTAAAAATATATGCCTTAACTTAAAGGTTTTTCGTCATTTTACAAAAATTCTAATGACATTTAAACCAAAAGGATAACTTAAAAACTTATGAAAATTTACGAATATATTTTTAATTTTAGTAAATTTAAGAATATAGATGTAACATCAGTCAAATTTTGTTGGTATATATGCAAAAATTCCTCATATATTGTGTTATTCATACAACAAAAATAATTTTAAAATTTTTATACATGTGTTTCACCTCAAATTTTCATCACATGAATTTGATAATTTCATATAAAATTTTGAAAGTAATGAAATATTTATTGATATAAAATCAATAAAAATTCCCTGATCCTTAAAAATAAAAATTTGAAATAATGAAATATTTATTGTTTTTAAAATATAAAAATAATTGATTTTTACAAATAAAAATAACAAATAAAATTTTAAATTGTCAAAATTTACAAAAAAAAAAGTTGGTTAGACGAACACATATAAAAATTCAAAAAGATTTTTTAGGGTAAGAACCGGCCCATTTCAGCACCACTTTACCGCAATATGATAATTTTTCTATATTATATATATATGTATACATATAGATTAAACTTTTAGGCGTCCGTTCGAAGCTAGAGCTTAATCAATGGCTTAGCTTGGGATATAAGTTAATAGATATCTTATTGTTGGGATGCATTTAATTTAATTTAATCGGAAATACTTTAACGGTGTCGGGACACTTCAACAAGTTCACTTCATTTAATTTTTGTCTTGGTACTCTAATTTTTTGTTTGCTTCTTGTTATGCTTACGAATATGTATAATCATATAATAAAATATAAAAATTGTTTAAATTCATTCACCATGCGTTATAGCCCGTAATCATCTATAAAATTATTTGTATGCATGTACCCTTATAATAGTTTCTAAAATTATTTACACGTATAAGAAGAATATTTTGGATGGTACAAATGTTGAGTAAAAACTTTCAAATAATACTTATCGCATTATCAATCACGATCCAAGAAAAAATATTTTTTTTTTTATGAAAGACCCATGAAAATATTTGACTGAACGGATTTCGTAAATATATCATCATTAATGGGCCTGAAATGGAGTACCATTGTAATCTTAAAAAAGACGTCTTCCTTAGATTTGTCGTGATTTTGTATATCCCTTCAAATCTGGGCCTCATTTTGCTATTTTTTATGTCAAAAACAATCCGCCATTCAACACTGTTTATTTTTTAAAATATCTAAAATAATGTCATTTGGAGTTCTATGTGATCCATGTCTTATAAAAGTATAAGAACCCTATATAAATTTACAAATAAAAAAGTATATAAATATAGAAAATCACATGTATTTAAGTACAAAAATTTTAGAATATTTTGAAATTATACAAAATTATCGTTTTAGGTAGGACGAATATTTTAGATAGTTTAGATATTAAAGGAATATTTGGCAAACACAAACTTTTTTAACCAAATTTTTTTAATCTAAAACTTTTCAATATCTACGACTATTTGATTTTTAATTATTTTTTATATATTTTTATACAACTAACTTACTTTTCAATTATTTCAATATAACTACTCACACAACTAACTTATCTATTTTAATTTTATTCTCTTTACTTCTTATTATTACTCATATCATTTTCTACACATTCAAAAACTTATGCACTAAAAACAGGGTAGGCACACTACTCTTCATGTACCAGTGTACGCACAGTCCGGTCTGCATTCTCTAATGACCATCGTATTGAATACAGAGTAAAACAGTCTTGCTCTATTGCAATTGTAATACTTCCTACCTTAGGGAATCCTACAAACCCACATCCTTTCCTCTCTACCATTGTATGTCATGCCAGCCCCTACAACTAGGGAACACAGTTTTGTCTTGGAATTCCAAAAATAGATCTCTTGTAAATATTAATAATATATTAGGGAATGCTTATATGAAACGGAGTTTAATAAAAGTAATTTTACATAACTCCTTTCATTTTTGAGATACTAATGATTGATGAAAAATTTAATTCATTTATTGTATTTATCATCATTTATTTAGTTATGAAATTAAGTTTCATCCAAATCCAATATGTGTATAGGCCATATTTGCTAAAAAATAAGTATACTCACATGTAAATTAGAAAAAATGCTTAGATCCATTAACTTATATATTAGAATGTAATAATACTTTATATAATCATTTTTCCATATAACGGTGATATTTTAGACAGTTTAGATGTTGAAAATACTACTTAAAAATTAATATTTACCATTAAATTATTTTATTATGTTGATTTTACATATTTATAGATGGGGTCATGTACAATGATACTAGACAAACAAAAAAATTTCTATGATAATACAAATAATATTAAATATAATAAATAAGATTGATTTTTCATCAATAATATAAATGTTAAAAATGAAGAAAGTCCATAGATAATTGTTTCATAGAAGCCTCCTCAACTACATTTATCACTTGCATAAAACTCATCTTCTATATAACTTTATCGATTTTTACACCATTAATAATTAATAGAATATCCACTTTGTTTATATTTAAGATGATTTAAATTATGGAAAACTTTTTCATTTTCCTAGTATCATTGTACAAAACTTCTATTAAAAATTATAAAATTAATAAAATAAAATAATTTAATATGAAATAGCAATTTTAAAATTATACTGTTAACATCTCAGCTGTCACAAATATCTCCCATGCATGGATAAATGATTCTATATAATATTATTGTATCTTAATACTATGTTTGAAGTGATTCTTAAGGCTTGTTTGGCAATAATTTAATATGAAATAGCAATTTTAAAATTATACTTTTAACATATGAGCTGTCTCAAATATCTCTCATTCTTGGATAAATGATTTTATATAATATTATTATATGTTAATGCTATGTTTGAAGTGATTCTTAAGGCTTGTTCGGAGAAACTTTCTATTACCCCTATAGGAAAAAGTGCTAACATCTTATCATGGTATCAATAGCGGCCCATCTCATGAATCATTGTATTTGCATAAAATAGTAAGACAAAATCAGTGATCTTGTTAATTGGGTTAACAATTTCATTTGTTGGCTTGGGCTATAAAATGTATTTTATAAAATTGTTAATCTTAAGTGTATTTAACTAACATACCAAGTTTTACCAATTTTAAATATGTGCATATATTTTCTCGAATTTTCAATATATAGGAAATTTAGTCATTTTAATCGATAAAATGACAAAAAATGTTCCTTCTAAATGTAATTTTATCAATTTTCCCATATTTATTATTTTTAGTATCATTTCTTTAATTGGGAATCCAAATTTAATCCAAATCAAAGGTGTTTATACTGACATTTATTTTAAAATATAAATTCATTTGTAAATTATGAAAACAAAATGTTGGAAACAAATGTTGAAAATAAATGAAAAATATCATAAGCATATGTTTTGATGATTAACAACACAATTTGAGAAAGTTTTTAATACTAATATGTCTTGTGTATTTGTTTTAGTTATAAAATTAAAACTTTTGAAGTAAAGCGGTTCAAGTCACAAGCCAAGTTGACTCGAACATCGACTTAGGCGAAATCGATCCCAAAGTTGACTCCAGCAGCGACTTCAAAGTGTACTTTTTTGGATAGCGTTGAAATTGGGGATTAAGACATGCTGAAGTCACAGATCAAGTCGACTCCAGTATCGACTTCAAGTGATATTTTCTTTCCAGCGTTGAAATTAGGTGGCAAAGCTTCTGAAGTCGCAACCGAAGTCGACTCCACATGCGACTTGAGTGAAGTCGCAAGCAAAGTCGATTCTAGCATCAATTTCAAATGGGCAGTGCAGATTTTTAGAATTTCGAGTCGAAGGCCAAGTCGACTTCAAGATAGACTTGAGTCAAATTGAAGAAGAAGTCAACTTAAATTTTTCAACCTAGAGTATATGAAGATTAAATCCAAGTCCAAAGCAAACAGGATACATAAATCCAACAATTCAAATTGAAACAGGACTTATTCATGCATGCAAAGATTCAAGTGTTTTAAGTTCTAGACTTAAAACTACAGAGATTTTGTACAAGTGAACTCTAAGTATTGAAAATCAAAAGAAGAACACCTGTGAAGAAGAAGTTAAGCAAGTAAGAGATAATTCAAGAAAGATTAAGCAGACTTAGCAAAAGAAAGAAGTCAAGTCACACCCAAAGTCGACTCCAAGATCGACTTAGAGCCAAGTCCCAGACCAAGTCGACCCAGAGGATAGACTTGAAAACTGAAGAATAGCTAAAGTCGCACCCGAAGTCAACTCCAACATGCGACTTGGCTGAAGTCGCACACGAAGTCGACTCCACATGCGACTTGAGGGAATAACGTTCGAATTTTTGAACGATAGAACATTTATTACACGCCAACCAACTCTATAACATTCAAAATTCTCTCTCCTTTATATATAGATACTCAAGCAAACGTATAAAAATACAAATTAAGGCTGAAAAAGAGGAAAGAAGTGCTACTAAGAGTTTCAATCTACTTTTCTCTACAATTTAAGTGATCTATATAATTTCAAAAGAAGAGTAAGTTCAAAGTTGGGGTTCACTTATCGTTGCATCAATAAACCCTTCCTCGAGCTGAACATTGCTACACAAATCAATAAAGTGTAGATTTTATTTATTTTTATTCAATTATTTTGTTTTTGGTGCTCGGTTTGTTCTTTGATGTTTCAAACTAAGCTATAGCAAAATAACGGTGTGATTGGAGTGGAACTCGTCACCTACTTGTGTTATTTATTATATATGCCTCCTAGAGCTAGAATCTAGAAAAGAACAGAGGCTCTGGTTATATATGCCCCCTAGAGCTAGAATCTAGAAGAGAGTAGAGACTCTAGTTGTATTCACGGAATACATAACGGAACCCAAGTCACAAAAGAGTGTGAGCTTGGAAGAGTGGAGTAGGGAAGATTGTCCGAACCTCTATAAACATTGTCTACTGTTTTTCATTTCCACTTGCATTATCTTATTGCTCTCTATTTGATTCATTAAAGGGGATTAAAACTAAATCGGGGTAGAATCTATAACTAAAATTTTAAATTCTTAATTACCCAATTCACCTCTCCCCTCTTGGGTAATTACCATGAACTCGGTACCAATAAGTGGTATCAGAGCAGGCCTTTGAGTTTTACCGAAGAGATCTTTTGATATGGCATCTCAATCCACTTTCGTTCCCACATTTGCCGAAGGCCAATCCTTTACTAGGCCACCACTGTTTGATGAAAATAATTTTGGATATTAGAAGTTACGCATGAAACAACTCATCATAGCTACAAATATGGACTCTTGGATTTCAATCCAAAACGGTGTTACTTTGCCTATTGATGAAAGGGCTTCCAAATGGACCGATGAGGAAGTAAAAATTGTAAAAAGTAACATCAAGGCTATGAATTCATTATTTTGTGCGCTTACTGCTTCTGAATATGATAGAGTATCCTCTTGTTTAACTGCTAAAGAAATATGAAATACACTAACAGCTATCTATGAAGGAACTTCTTAAGTCCAAAGAACAAGGAAAAATATTTTGATTAGAGAATTGGAAAACTTTAGAGTGTTAGAAACAGAAAATATTTTTGAAATGTTTACTACATTTTTCAAGATTACTAACGCCTTGAAAGGACTAGGAAAGGAAATTTCTGAATCTGAACATGTCATGAAGATTCTAAGGGCACTACCCGAATCGTGGACTCCAAAAATCACGGCAATAGAAGAAGCCTATGACCTAAACACGTTAAAATTGGAAGATCTTATTAGCTCGCTAATGTCACATGAGCTAATCAAGAAAAAAAACGATGATCACCACAAAGGCAAAAGAGCAATCGCCTTGAAAGCTGCACAAGACTCGGATGACACCACCTCATCATTACAAAACGACGATGAAATTGCCTTACTTACAAAACGGTTTAGAAAATTTGTAAGGAAATGTAGAAATTTCAGAAATTTTAAAGAAAGGAATCCTAAAAAGAAAAAAAAGGATTCAACAAAATATTACCAGTGTGGTGGTTCGGGACATACGAAAGCCCAATGCCCAATGTTCGAAGAAAATAAAACAAAGGATCAAAGAAAAGATCGAGGCGACAATAAAAAGTTTCAAAGAAATAAAGGAAAGGGCATGTACGTAAATGAAGAAGGATCTACAACATGTAGCTCTTCAAGTGAAAAATGCGAAATGGATTGCCCAAGAATTTGTCGCATTGAAAATTTCGACATATGTTTTGTAGTAACGGAAATCTTGGAGGATCAAACTACTTTAACAAACTGCACAAGTAGTCAAGAGGTAGCCTCCAAACAAAAATATTTTTCAAATTTCTTTTCTACAAACGAATGTCTCAAATGTGCTGAATTGGAAGAGCTTCAACAAGCCTATGATTCATTATATGAGGAGATACAGAAATTAGGAAATAAGTTTACAATGAAGAAAAGACAATGTGATGCAGTAATAATTATGAATGGTAAACTTGCTAAAAAGATAGATAAATTGAAAAGTGAAAAGAATACCTTGGAAAGAGAGTTGTAGAAACTCAAAAAGGAAAATAAATCATTAAATGAATCGCTTGTCAAGTTTTCTAATCCGAGAGAAAATGTGAAAATATTTTTGAAAATGACAACCCAAACTAATAAGAATGGACTTGGGTATACTACTTTTGAGCAAAAGAAATCGAATGCTCTGATAAAACCTATTTATACCAAACCGAAGATAAACCATGTGATTTAGACCAAAAGACCAACTAAGGAACTAATCACCAAATGGATTCCCACTCCTAGACTTCTAGGAGCATGTAATTTTTGCAACAAGATAGGACACAAGGTTTATCAATGCAAATTAAGAAAATTACAAAACCTTGGTGCAAAGTTAGTTTGGATGCTGAAAAGTATTGGATTTACAGCTTCGAAGGTAGATCAACATAGACTTTAATAGTTAACTAACCCAAATAGACCCATAAAGTGGGTACCAAAAAGGATAAGCTCCACTTGAATTAATTTTTACAGGTTTGTCTTGGATAGTGGCTGCTCAAGACATATGACAGGAGAAAAAAGACTATTCCATAAAATCAATCCATGCAATGAAGGAATAGTAGCCTTTGGAAATAATGAAAAAATTAAATAAAAGGTAAATGAAATATTTATGGTATTTCAAATGCATGTATTGAGGATGTACTATTTGTAGAAGGACTCAAACACAACCTAATGAGTATTAGTCAACTATATGATAAAAGATACAAAGTTGTATTTAAATCCTCTATATGCAATGTTTTTTATGATGAACACATAGTGTTTAGTAGCAAAAGATATGGAAATATATATTTGATTTGCCTTGATGAATTAAAGGAAAAATATCTAATAACTATAGAAAATTATCCATAGATATGACATACAAGGCTTGGATATATAAATATGTCAAATATTAAAACATTATGGAAAAAGAATCCAGTACAAGGGTTACCAAAGATCAAATACGACAAGGATAAGATTTGCAAAGCTTGTCAACTATCTAAACAACCCAAAATGTCATTTTTCACCAAAAAGGAAATTTCAATAACTAGACCACTTGAATTATTACATATGGATCTTTATGGGTCATCGGACATTTTAACTCTTGGAGGAAAAAAGTATGTATATGTAATTGTTGATAATTTTTCAAGATTCATTTGGATTATACTTTTAACTAGCAAAGATGAAGCATTTTCTATGTTGTCATGTTTTCAAATTTGGTGCAAAATGAAAAACAAAGTTCAATCATTTCCATTAGAAGTAATCATGGTGGTGAATTTTAAACTAATAAATTTATAAAATTTTACAATGAAAAAGGAATCCATAATACATTTTTTGCGCCTAGAACTCCTCAACAAAATGGAGTTGTTGAAAGGAAAAACTAGACAATAGAAGAAATGGCTAGAACTATGCTAAATGAGAGTAAATTGTCCAAAAGATTTTAGGGTGAAGCTGTAAGTACAGCTTGTCATGTATTAAACCGAGTTACCATTAGAGCAATCTTGAAAAATACCCCATATGAACTTTGAAAAGGCAGAAAACCAAACATATCATATTTCCACTCTTTTGGATGTATTTATTTTGTGTTAAACAATGAAAAAACAAATTTAAGAAAATTAGATGCCAAAAGTGATGAAACTATTTTCTTTGGTTATTCATCAAATAGCAAAGTATCTAGGATTTTCAACAAAAGAAATCAAATAGTAGAAGAATCAATACTGTTGTTTTTTATGAATTTAAACAAACTTCTAGAAAGGAGTATGAATTAAGTGACGCAGATGATGCAAAAACAAAACAACAAGAGCAACATAAGGAACTCGAACTCAAATCAAAAAATTCTATGGAGAAAAAAGTAAGTGAAGGTAATGATTCCTACAAACCTCCAACTGATTTGAAATTCAAAAATATCCATCCAATTGAGCAAGTCATTGAAAATATCTATGAAGAAGTAAAAACTAGGAGATCAAAATAAAATATATGCGGACAATATGCATTTATGTCAAAAATTGAACCAACCACCATTGAACAAGCTCTTAATGATGAAAATTGGGTTATTGCAATGCAAGAAGAGCTAATTCAATTTGAAAAATATAGCGTATGACATTTAGTTCCTAGACTAAATGATTGCACCATTATTGGTACCAAGCGGGTATTTAGGAATAAATTGGATGAAAGTGGACTTGTAATAAGAAACGAAGCCAGATTCGTAGTCAAGGGATATTCTCAAGAAGAAGAAATTGATTTTGAAGAATTATATGCACCCGTTACTAGATTAGAAGTCATACGAATCTTGCTAGCATTTGCTTCTCACATGAAATTCAAATTGTTTCAAATGGATGTGAAAAGCGCATTTTTGAATGGATACTTGAATGAAGGAGTATATGTAGAACAACCCCTTGGATTTAAAAAAAAAAAGATCAATCAAAATATGTTTATAAATTAACCAAAGCATTATATGGACAAACAAGCTCCACGAGCTTGGTATGAAAGGGTAAATAAATTTTTGATTGATTATAAATTTCAAAGAGGAAAAGTTGATACTACTTTATTCATCAAGTATAAAAGTAAAAACATTTTAATTGTACAAATTAATGTAGATGACATAATATTTGGTGCTACTAATGAAACTCTATATCAAGAATTTTCCAAGATCATGCAGAGCGAATTTGAAATGAGTATAATGGGAGAATTAAATTTCTTCCTTGGACTACAAATCAAGCAACAAGCCAAAGGAATATTCATAAATCAATCCAAGTACATCAAAGAAATGCTAAAGAAATTCGAGATGCAAACAAGCAAAGAGGCAAATACTCCAATGAGTTCAACAATGAAGATCGACACAGATGAAAACGGTAAATGTATCAATCAAAAGCTTTATAGAAGTATAATAAGATCATTGTTGTATTTAACTGCTTGTAGACTAGATATTCTTTTCAGTGTTTATATGTGTTCAAGATTTCAAGCATGTCCTAAAAACTTTCATTTATTGACTGTGAAAAGAATTTTTAAATATTTGATGAATACCATTAATCTTGGACTATGGTATCCAAAGGGGTCAACACTTGATTTAGTCGGCTACTCGGATGCAGATTTTACCGGTTACAAAATAGACAAAAAAGTACTAGTGGAGCATGTCAATTTCTTGGAAACATGTTGGTTTCATAGTATTCAAGAAAACAAACTAGTGTTGTTCCATCTACGACAGAAGCCGCACATATAGCCGTCAGGAGCTGTTGTGCCAATTACTTTGGATGAACCAACAATTAAAAGACTACGGTATTGATTATTACAATATTCCTATCAGATGTGATAATACAAGTGTTATTTGTTTAACTAGAAATCCAGTATTACATTCAAGAACCAAACATATGGATGTAAGACATCATTTTGTTCATGAACATGTTGAAAATCATAATCTTTGTTTGGAATATGTGAAAACTAAGGATCAAATTGCTGATATATTAATCAAACCTTTAGCAAAGGAATCATTTTACAAGATTAGAAATGATATGAGGATGATTAAGTTAAATTATGGACAATTAAATGAAAAATTAGATTTAGTTGGGCATGGCGAAGTCGACTCCACTGGAATGAAGTCGACTTTGGCTAGGGCAGCATTGACTCCAGTGCGCGACCGTCGGGCTTCCTTTCATTTTTCTTCTTCTCCTCTTTCTCTTTCTTCTCCTCCATTTTTCCCGTGCCGGGAGAGAGTCTCTCCCTCTCAGTTTCTCTCATTCCCTCTAAGTTTCCAGCCCTCTCCAGTTTTTCTCTTCCGGCAGCTCCCTCTCTATATCAATTCCGCATCATCTATTCAAACTGTTGATCTCAACATTCCCTCTAAAGCTTCATTTGAATATTTCATTTTCAAAAACCCATATCAAATGGCTCCCAAATCTCGTTTGCCTAAGCTAGCTGTGTCGAAGCCATCTCTAAAACTAGTCCCTAGACAATCTAGCTCACAAGCCAAAGAGGAGGTTCCAAGGAGGCAACAGACCCCCTCAAAATGTGCCCGGGAAGAACCGTCAACCTCCACAGGATGGCAGGTTCGATTTCAGACGGTAACCCCATCAACAACTGGTGCTCAAGGCTCTGAAGCCAGACTATAAGGAGTGCAGACACAGGGGTTAGGAGAAAAGGAATCCCTGCTGCGAAAGCTCAAATCCTGAAAATGCCGACAACATATTTCAAGACCGAGTTATAGTACTGTAACGCCCCATTCGTAGAAATACTCAACAACTAATCAATGGGGGCTACACACTCTAAGAAAAATTCGGCAGCATCTCCCCACAACATACAAAGGTAATATAGAATACATGACCTGATATTCATAAATATTTCAATCTGTGACATTCAATCCTATTCATATACTTGCATT
>JAXCLR010000092.1:16804896-16825659 GCA_035584095.1 Annona squamosa
TCTCCAATACACATATCCATCAATATAATTTATGAATTTTTATTTATTCATAAAATAATTACAAAATTATAAATATTGAAATGACGTGTATACGATCGAAATGACGCAATACGGTCGGGGTTTTACAGGTCTTGTCTTGGATAATAGTTTAATGTATCTTCAGTTAAACCTCTCATTCTTAAGCTTAAAACTCCATGACTTTAACTTCATCCATTTAAATTGATTGCTGGGGTCGACTTGATTTGCAACTCCACTCAATTTGTATTTCTGAGTCCACTTCATGTGCATTTTGCCTAAGTCACATTTTTGAGTTGACTTTGTTAGATTCTGCTTCGGACCACTGAGGATATCCTAAGTTGCTGACAAAGTCGACTTGGGTTGTGACTTTACGCAAGTCGTATGCGAAGTTGACTTCAATTGTGACTTCGCCTGCTCAAGCGTTCACATTTCAATACTGTCAAAAAATGACCCTTTCAAGTCGATGCTAGAGTCGAATTCGATATCGACTTGACCCAATTCGATGCCTAAGTCGACATGGTGTGTGACTTGATTTGCCAAGCTTTGAATCTTCAAGTATCTACTCCTTAAGATATCTCAACACACATGTTAGTATCTTAAAGCTTCTCAAATTGAATTTTTAATCATCAAAACGTAGATTGTGCTTGATTTGCCATTCGTTTACAATAGTCTCCCCTTTTTGGTGATTAACAAAACTAATTTGAGATAGACCTTTCATTTAGCAAATAAGTATTTTATTATGTTGATAATGCACTAAAGATTCAAGTCATTTTACGAATTTCATTCAATTCACCAATTGCATTCACATCATAAAATTTACATTCAAGTCAAAATAGATACTCAAAATAAAATTCAAGTCAATGTTTCATAAAACATTCAAAACATATCATTTCCAAGTCAATGTTTCACCAAACATTCAAACTGTATCATTTCCGCAAATCATTCACATGGATTCCTAAATACAGTCTACCCAAACTCTTTCTAAAACCTATCTCCCCCTTTCGTCGATGAATAGAGTCAAGGAATTGAGATTTTTGAAAAATCAAAAGAGAAATGGGATAAGGGTGATGAGATGGGCAATATGCCATGGTTGTTGCTCCTACAATGCAACCCAAGCCACTAAGTGATGCAGATCCATCAAGTAAAAATGTCATAGGGCCTATTATTGCTGGAACTTCCGACAGGAATCAATCAACATAAGCAGAAAAGATTTACGAGAATTTGAAAATGCCCATCCTCTCCAAGCTAAAACTTTCTCCTAGATGCTTTCTTCTCTGCCAGAGCAGCTCCTCCACAGTTGCTGTGTGAGCAGACAGACCAAGGGCAAAGCCAAGATAAGCTTATTGCTAGTCATATTATAAAAGTTCATGCACTGCTGGAGCAGCATCTGAAGATGTTGATTCTTTGCAAGAAGATATTCCGCTCAAGAGATACATGAGTACTGTCGGCTTAACTATAAACCTCGGCTATCAGATTCTGCTGCCACCATGCTGCAGAATAATTATGTGAAAATTAGACAGCAAATAAGACAGCGGTCGTATGGCCTGTGCCTAAAGTCAGAACAGCAAAGAGCTGGCAACAACAACTCCAGAAACCCATCCACGAGGCCCGTTCAAATCCTTCTTCAAGTCAACGGCTCTCATTCCCGTGATCAGCACAGAGAGCCCTAACCAGCTTGACATAGTCGGGCTGGTTGCAATCCTCAGCTAGCACGCACAACTGGGCAGCATGCTTTTCAATCACCTCGGCACCTTCATGAAGCCCACGAGCAAGACCGCCATGTGCTAATGCCTTCTTCAAGACAAGCTGAAGGGCAGTCATGATGTCCATGGGTTCCCCAAGAGCTGGGGCAGAGGTCTCAGCAGCACTGGTAGCCTCATAAGCACACCGCTTGCAGCCTAGTCACTGCTACTCTTCTTCTTCAAGATCCAAAGGTCATGGCTGTCCTAAAGGTCTACGGGAGTGTGATGTCGACGGCCACGATGCGGGTCGTCGCTTGCGTGCACGAGAAGGGGCTCGACTACGAGTTCGTTCCCGTTAACATGGCTACTGGCGACCACAAGAAGGAGCCCTTCCTCTCCATAAACCCGTTCGGTCAGGTTCCAGCTTTGGAGGACGGGGACCTGAAGCTCTTTGAATCGAGGGCGATCACCCAATACTTGGCGTATGAACATGCTGAGAAGGGAACGAGCCTGATCTTCCCAGACTCGAAGAAGACGGACTCCAGCTCTTCGACCAAGAAGAAGAAGAAGAAGAAGAAGCCGGAGGTAGAATTGTCCGCGCGGCTGTGATAGGTCGGATTGGGGAGCCGTCGTCTTCAAGGATGCGTTCCGGCAACAGAGTCTGGTCGGCGCCATTCGTGGAAATGCTGGCTACGCAGGTGGTCGTTAGCGCCGCCGCCAGACCAGCTCTCCGCGGTTTTCCAGGTATGCTTCCACGTGGCACGCCGTCTCTCGGTCTGAGCACCTTTGGAAGAATCTCGCCCATCGGGTCTGGTCTCGCGACCACCGCACTCTGGCCACGTAGCGTGAGGAGTACATCCACCGGCACCACCGCCCAGAACTTCTGCCACCACTGCGTCGAACACAACCGTCTCGTGTTCTCCTCCACGGCGCGCTTAAAGGAGGCGAGATCGTCGAAGGCCAACAGCTCCAGCAAGATGGAGGAGGAGCAAACAGCAGGCGATTTCCTTCGTGGCTCGCCACAGCCATTCACCCCAAAACTAGGCGGCATTAGCTTAATCTTGGCTCTGTTCACTTCCACTGCACCGCCTCTGGAGGAACTCCCAATGCAGGTGGTTCTTTAATCCCAGCCATCGAACGATGTGATCGATGAACGAGAGTGGCGTTACGGGATACATCTTCTATTTCAGCGTCGAGAGCACCAGCAATTCCATTCTCTGAATCATCTTTGCTTCGAACACGAACTTGGAATCCTCTACCTGCAAATCCAAGAGAAGAGGCACTTGAGTCTCCTCAATCTTGGCCGCCAGAGAAATGCAAGCGGCAACAGCGAGCTGTATCATCCACGGCTTGTCCTTCTGGTAATGGACGCTGGAGAGGAACCTGAGATAATCGATGAAGAGCTGCTGCCATTTTGGAAATGGGCGGACAGAGAGAGAATGGAGCTTTGCAGCTTATGTATTTGAGAAGAAGAGACAAAGGGGAATCCAGCTGTTGAATCGGGCGCCGAAACTCGCCTCCGCTGTTGGATCTTCTCAGGGTTGCTTATTTTAGCTCAACGCCGTAAGAAGAGCAGAGCAGATGGATGCACCACGAGAGATGGGTCCTCGTAACGTTGGCTCCCTTTGCTCAATCTCGGAAGCTGACGACTTTGATCTATCGAAGCTCCTTGACAAGCCGAGGTTGAACATCGAGCGGCAGAGATCATTCGATGAGAGGTCTCTCAGCGAGATGTCGATTGGCCTCTCACCCCGATTCAGCACTCGAGCTGCAGAGAACTACCGAGGGCTGGAGAATTTCGAGAGCATGTGCTCGCCGGGGGGCGGTCGTTGGTTCTCTACCATGGGCAGCCGGTTGGGACAATTGCAGCCTATGATCAGGTGTTTGTTCGAGATTTTGTACCAAGTGCTCTTGCTTTTCTAATGAATGGCGAGCCAGAGATAGAATTTTCTCCTGAAGACCCTCTACCTTTAAGGGTGGGAGAAGAGGATTGACCGTTTCAAACTTGGAGAAGGGGCAATGCCAGCCAGTTTCAAATTCCTACATGATCCGGTTTGAAGTCGAGACCTTGAGGAATGCTTGAGGCGCCATTTGATGAGAGAAAGGCAGGAACCCAACGTCCGGACTACTAGTTCTTCCTCTGTTGCGTCTCCTCGCACAACTTTTTTTCCGAAACCGATCGTCTTTTTATTTGCTAAACTAGAAAATTTGCAGGAGTTGGATACATACATATATATATATATATGAAAAATTTTATAGACTATACTTCATCAAGGGTCATCAAACTCTTTGTTGCACATTGCATCTACCCCAAAGGTGCGGGTAGAAATCAGTTCAACCCACAGGAGGCCAGCATACTATGGAAACTGGTAAACTGGGTTAAAATTAGCCTCCCATGACTGTTCATAGAAGCCCAAAGCTCCAGGAAAGATAACCCATGAGGGGTTTTGCCTTATGGAACTTTGATCATGAAGATCCTAGAGATTTCGGAGTTGATATCGATGGAGAGCCATTCGAGGTGTTAAAGCCAACGAATGCAATCAACAAAGCATCGATCCAAAAAATGAAGATCAATGTAAATCAACTTCTAGCTGAAGTAGAAGAGGAAGCACCAGCTCTAGAAGAAGTCAGGGATCCACGGGTTGAGGGGGAGCAACCTCCGTTGTCACCAGAAGCTCAACCTGCTCCACCACAGGATGTACCTGAGGAGTCTGCTTCACCACTATCACATGGGTCATGCTCACCCAGAGGATCTGAGATTCCAGATTTTACACTATGGCCACCATCTCGGGATACCTCAATACAGACCCTTCGAGAAGACCTAGAGCAGCTAGAAAACAGGATAACCAATCAAATCTCAGGGGTCCTTTCAGCGATAATGGACATGCATTCCCATTATGATCGTATGGATCGGGAATTACAGACCATCAAATATCATCTGGCATCCGGGCATCATCGCAATTAGCCCATCCCCGAACTGGATCCATTTGATATCGAATCAATTCGCCGAGATCCTACACCGGTACCCATGTCCTCCTTTTACTCCTCTGCCCATATTCGACCCATCAAACCTATCCAAAAATCATATCTCATTTCCAAGTTTTGATTCACCAAATCTTTGGTAATTGACTCTTATTTTGCCTGATTGACAAAAAGGGGGAGATAAGATAGGTTAGGTTGAGTTTTAAGAGTTAAATTTAGATTTTTTTTTAGTTCTTCTTGGGTTGGGTAGCTTTTATATAGGTTTCATTTTCTTTTGCATTGTAATCTATATGAATTTTTCTAATATTTATGAAATGTTTGAATTGTGTTCCATTTTATGCTCTGATTATGTTTTGATTATGTTTTGATTATGTTTTGATTATGTTTTGCTCTGATCACTAATGATATGATTGTTCAATCAAGTATACTGATAATGATAAATGCATGTAGAATTCATCAAATTCAAAAGGCAAATGACTTATTGTATCAAAATAGGACAAAATGACTTATTGAAAGGTATAAACTCAAATTGATTTTATCGTTCATCAAAAAGGGGAGATTGTTGGAAACAATTATTGAAAATAAATGAAAAATATCCATAACATATGTTTTGATGATTAACAACACAATTTGATAAAGTTTTTAATACTAATATGTCTTATGTATCTGTTTTAGTTATAAAAATTAAAACTTTTAAAGTAAACAGGTCAAGTCACAAGCCAAGTCGACTCCAACATCGACTTAGGCAAAGTCGATCCCAAATCGACTCCAGCAGCGACTTCAAGGTGTACTTTTTTGGACAACGTTGAAATTGGGGACTAAGACATGCTGAAGTCGTAGACGAAGTCGACTCCACTTGCGACTTTGGCAAAGTCGCAGTCCAAGTCAACTCCAATATCGACTTCAAGTGATATTTTCTTTTCAGCATTGAAATTGGGTGGCAAAGCTTCTGAAGTCGCAACTGAAGTCGACTCCACATGCAACTTGAGTGAAGTCGCAGGCAAAGTCGACTCCAGCATCAACTTCAGATGGGCAGTGCAGATTTTCAGAATTTCGAGTTAAAGGCCAAGTTGACTTCAAGATAGACTTGAGTCAAATTGAAGAAGAAGTCAGCTTAAAATTTTCAACCTAGAGTATATAAAGATTAAATCCAAGTCCAAAGCAAATAAGATACATGAATCCAACAATTCAAATTGAAACAGTACTTATTCATGCATGCAAAGATTCAAGTGTTTTAAGTTCTAGACTTAAAACTAAAGAGATTTTGTACAAGCGAACTCTAAGTATTGAAAATCAAAAAAAGAACACCTGTGAAGAAGAAGTTAAGCAAGCAAGAAATAATTCAAGAAAGATTAAGTAGACTTGGCAAAAGAAAGAAGCCAAGTCACACCCGAAGTTGACTTCATGGTCGACTTGGAACCAATTCCCAGACCAAGTCGACCCAGATGATAGACTTGGAAACTGAAGAATAGCTGAATTGCACCCGAAGTTGACTCCAGCATGTGACTTGGGTGAAGTTGCACACGAAGTCGACTCCACCTGTAACATGGGGGAATAACGTTCGAATTTTTGAACGTTAGAACATTTATTACATGCCAATCAACTTTATACGTTCAAAATTCTCTCTCCTTTATATATAGATACTCAAACAAACATGGAAAAACACAAGTTATGGCTGAAAAAGAGGAAAGAAGTGCTACTAAGAGTTTCAATCTACTTTTCTCTTCAATTTTAGTGGTCTATCTAATTTCAAAGGAAGAGCAAGTTCAAAGTTGCGGTTCGCTTATCGCTGCATCAACAAGCTCTTCCTCGAGCTGAACCTTGTTACACAAATCAGTAAAATATATATTTCATTTATTTTTATTCAATTATTTTATTTTTGGTGATTGGTTTGTTCTTTGGTGTTTCAAACCAAGCTATAGCAAAATAGCGATGTGATTGGAGTGGAACTTGTCACCTACTTGTGCTATTTGTTATATATGCCCCCTAAAGCTAGTATCTAAAAGAGAGTGGAGGCTCTGGTTATATATACCCCTTGGAGCTAGAATCTAGAAGAGAGTAGAGACCCTAGTTGTACTCCCAGAATACATAGTAGAACCCAAGTCATAAAGGAGTGTGAGCTTGGAAGAGTTGAGGAGGGAAGGTTGTCCGAACCACTATAAACATTGTCTACTATTTTTCATTTTCACTTGCATTATCTTATTGATCTCTATTTGATTCATTAGAGGGGGATTAAAACTAAATCGGGATAGAATCTATAACTAAAATTTTAAATTCTTAATTGCCCAATTCACCCCTCCCCTCTTGGGTAATTGCCATCAACTTGGGATCAACACAAAACACATTTGCTTTAAATGCATATTTGTATGTAAATTATAAAAATGCTTAGATCTATTCGCATATGCATTATAACGTAACAATATTTTATAAAATTATTTATCTACATAATAATTATATTTTTAATAATTTAAATGTCGAAAATGCAATTTCAAAATTGATATTTAGCATCAAACCATGTTGTTGCATTGCTTTTATACATTTATAGATGCGATCACATATAATAATTTTAGGTAAATAATATAATTTTAATGACGATATGATAATAAATATAATGGATAAAATAAATTTTCTATTAATAACACTAGAAAAAATTGATGAGGCTACATACAATATAATTAAATACTTATAAGAGAATTTTCAAATATACTATTATACTTGTGTTTTACCTTAATTTTACTTACAAATTTTCAATAATTCCTCCAATTCCCATGAATTTTCTTTAAAATTGCTCGTATACCGGTGGCGTTATTAGGTGCTACAATAGCCGTGAGCAGTGGTACGAAATGGCTAGTTTGGCCCCTCGAATTTAGGACAGGCAACTTCAATTTCGCGGCTGCAATGGAGGTTCCTAATTTGATTGGTGGTAGAAATAAATATAATTATTTGAAATAAGGAATTGAAAATGGACTGGTCTATCAATGTGATATGTTTCAGCGAGCCAAAACAGGGAAGATCGCTGGAGTCGTTGTAAATGATTTGCATTGTTGTGTTGCCTGATGGTAGACAAGATGCTGGAGTGCTGCAATTGCTAGATGGAGCACATCATCAGTTGCGTAGAAGAAATACGGTGCTGGTTTGCGGTCAGGTTTTAACTTTTAATGGGAAAATGCCCCTTTTCATGGAGGCTGATGTTTAGAGATGAGTTGCAAGTGGTATTCATGAATGAGAGAAAATGTTGACGATGCAATTTAGACAGGCAGGTTTGTGGCTTATGAAAGAGGAATTGTGGTGACCAGTAGCTTGTATTTGCACTTTTCCTTGCTCGCTGATCTTAATTGGGCAATAAAGAATCTGCGGCTAGAATTCATGGTGGTAGCAACGCCTTCTAGGGAGGATGGAGGCACTAGGTGTAGATTTGGCGATTGCTGACTGCAATCTGTGCCCGGGAAAGAAGAGATTATCGTTATCGATGGAAAAGAAGGGGTGTTGCCCCGGATTTAATGCAGATGAGATGGGATAGGTTCTACGGATGCCGGCCATCTAGATTCGGATTTGCTGGAGGATGAAAAATCATTTTGTAGTCACCAACAGGTTTGAAATTGCAACAAAGTTGGAAGATTCCGTAATATTGGGAAGGACAAGATGGGCATGGTGAGGGAAGAGAAGATCTGAGAGTGGGGTTTCAGGAAAAAGAAGAAAGGGAGTGTTGCAATTGTATTAGGACACATGTACGTCTATCATGAGTTTCCTCCCCGCACCGAGAAACACAATTTCATTTGGGTAGAGCGACGATAATCCTGTATATTCAGGCCAAATCCATAGAACTTCATTCGCCTTTGGTCTGCCCATCCTTACCCATCAGAATATCAGATCATGTGGGTTACAGGTGCACCATTGGATCATAGTTTTATGGGTTTTTAGAAAATCATCCCTACTATGAATCTCGTAAAAATCCTAAAATTTCAAAAATACCCAATCCCTCTGAATCCATCTATTCTGCAAGAAGGCCCTCTCGCGAATGTGGTCTGCATTGACCATCATCGCTCCTCTGCCACCTTAGCTGCTTATCGCTGCAAGCTTTTTGCCACTAGTGGCTCTTTTCCTTTCTCCCCTTCCCTAAATCTCCCCTTTCTTCTTTTCCCTCTTGATACATCACAACTCTAGTCCCTATCTGCTCCATTCCATCCAGTGATGAGACCGGAGCCCTCTCTCTTCCCTCTTGCCTCTACCCCCCCCCCCCCAGTCCCTTCTGATGACGGAAAGAAGGCCCTCTCTGAGCAGTTGCCTTAACTGGAAGCCAAATGTTTGGTTTGGGATGTGTAGGTGGTTTGGAATTGCTTTGAGAGACTGAATTTGCATATGAATTTAAGGTAACCTTGCTTCTTTCCTAGTTATAAGCACAATTAATTAAATCATAATTCGTTTGAGTGAAGTGAACAAATGTACACTTTACCAAATTCAGTGGTATTACAACGCGCAAATTCAGTCAATTCCATCTATCCAAAAAAGGTGAATTCAATCACAAATTCCATCTATTTAGCTGATGCAGAATCACTACACATCAATTCTTTTTCTAGTTCATCAAATTCCCAGCCTCTGGTCTTATCTTTTGTGTAGTCTTGGTTGCCTTTTGCCAAATTTTGATCCTATCTTTTCAAGTTTGGCACCTACACCTAGGGCTTGATCATCTCATGCAGTGCTAAAGTTCAAAGGCATTTGGGCAACATGGACTACTTCACTAGTGGGCGTGATGATAGTGATGAAGCTATTAATGCGAGCAACAACCTCGATCTCCATTTGGCAGCTGTAATCAACAAGCATAAATTCAAGGCAAAGGCAAAGGCAAAGGACCTGTAACAGCGGTTCCAAATGCTTAATTTAAATTTGAGTGGTTGAACTCCTACACCCACAAGATGAACCATCGTTCTTCTTCTTCTACCCTTCCATATTGAAGGGATTTAAATCAACCGCAAACACCTACAAGCCCTCATCTCCAAGCAAGAGAAAGGTTAAAATGAAGAAACCTAACCACCTAAACACAATGGAGAGAGAAACTGGACTAGGATGCCCAAATCCGCCATCATCTCCTCGGAGAGACACCAAACCCTTGAAATTAAAAGGAATTAATGAAAATCTTGCAAAGAAATAATTGAAATCCCAAAACTGGAAGCCACAAAATGTAGGAAAAATGAGAAAGCACCTACAGCTAGGTCATGACAAGCATTGCGAAATCAAACCAACTTCGGGGAGGGAAATAGATGCAAAGGATTCAAACAGGAAAAACTTGAGCCTGTAAGATCCTCTTCTTCTTTAGTTGCAAGGGCAGATGCTACTGCACCACTATTGCTGGGCGAATGTAGGGACAGTGTTAGGAAAGGAGAGAGTGCGCATGCATGCTTGAGAGAGAAAGAGAGAGATAGCAAAGTCGTGCTCGTGCAATTGGAAGAGCGTCTTGCTTTCTCCTTCTTCAATAGATCCCCCTTTTCTAAGATTATTTTTTAATATCCACCTCCCAAAAAAAGATTATTTTTTTGATCCCAAACAGAAGAAGAGGAGGAAGCGACTTCTCTCCTTCCACTTTCATGGATAGATGCTTACAAGGGGAAGATCGGAAGTGAAAAACATTTGTGATTACGAATGTGAGATGAGAGTTTTTTAGAATTTTCTATCCTCAGCATTCCTAAATACATAGGGACTTTTCTCAAATAACTCATAAAACTACGATCCAACGGTGCACATTCGACTAGGTGTGGGAATCGGGCAAGTCACACTGGCCCACGGTTTTTTCAACTTCAACCCTACTTTCTAAAAATTGAGTTTGACTCTCTTTTTCTACCAGGTTGAGACAAGGTTGGTTTGACCCTTTTTTTTTTAATAGGTTCCTGGAGAAACTTCAGGTTGGTATTGGATTGGTTTCGAGATAACGGGTCGGATAAAAAATACAGGTCAAATAAGATAATTTTAAAAATTTATATACCTACCAAACACACATCTATACTAAATTTAAATATTATATGCTTCAATATTTCATTAATTATTAAAAAATACATAATTAAGAAAACGAAACATTTAAAAATATAGTATAAATGTATTAAAATATGTTAATATACAATTACACATAAGAGTTATATATGTATAAAATTTTTTTATTGATTCTTATATTGCTTTCTCAATAAGTTTATTTTTCTATTATTGATAAAGTTGATTACAAAAAAGTAAGAATTTTGAAAGAAAATAATAATAATATTTAAACATAGACTTATAATTTTTAATAAATTAATATAAACGAAGTGGGTCGAACTATTTGGGTTGGGACATGATCAACCAACCCCGACCTTATTTTTGAATTCGAGTAAAAAATTTTAACTCATCCCTATATCGGGTTAAAAAATATTGATTTTACCCAGCCAAAAAGGGTCGGGTCAAAGTCAGGTCACTGGTCAACCCGCCCCAATTACCACCCCTATTTTGACCTGCCCAATCCGACAGGTGAGGATGAGCGGACGAAGTTTCGAGCACTTTGACCCGGACGCACAAGATCAGCGTCACATAGAGAGCGTATAGAAAGAAGAGTGATTCAGTTAGCCGGGTAAGTAAATGTCATACTTAGTCCATTTTAAAAAATCTATTCATAATAATTTTTTTTACTTTTTTTTTCTTGCACTTGTTTATCTAAGCGTATTTATAATAATTATATCCCCGCATGGATAGTTTGATCCTATTATATCCTCGTTTGGATAGTTTGATCCTAACGATTTACCATATGGTGTATTTGGGAAGTGATAAAATTTCTAACGAAAAAATTTTGTTGTAAAAGTTTTTGAATGAGATAAAATAATATGATATGATAGAGGTAATGGTTAAGAGTAAATAAAATTAAAATATATAGGTTATATGTATGAGTAGTTATGTAGAAATGATGAAAAAGTAAAAAATTTATAAAAAAAAGTAAAAAAATAATATAAAATTAAAAATTTTATGGGAAAGTAAATACCCCTTGCACCAAAACCTTTCGGCGAAAGATTGTATCACTCTACAAACATACGGAGGGTGCTATTTGTTTTTAAATTTATGAATCAGTGGTTGACCAGTGCCGCTGTGAAGTACTTTGACGTCAAGAGGGTCAACCCGCGTGCCCCTTTGGGCCGTTTGCGATAGGGGCCCAAAGGGGTCCACCTAAGACGACGTGGATAAGGACGACGGTGAGACGGCCGTCCCTTACTAGTAAATTTCCCCACGTGGCTGTCATCAAGACCGTTGATTCAGTACCCGACAGATGAAAATCTTGTATCAACGGTTTCGAACGATTGGCGGTGGGCCAGGAGATACGTTCTGGCCGCTGGTTGGCATCAGTGCTGCAGCGTCTTCTCTGCCTGGCTCCCTCTGGCCTTTTTGCAGAAAACCCGCGCAAATGCCTTCTCCGTTTCTCGCCGTGAATTTCTGCTCGTAGCTTTCTGATCCCGAAATCTCGCGCCCTAAAATGCACTCCCCCACTCTTCTACTTCTTTTACTCGCTGGATTCCTCCCGCTCGGCCCATGCCCCTAGTCATCCATTCCTGATACCTTTGTCGCCGTAGATCACACCGTATGTTTTGATGGGCCATGGCCGAATCCCTGAAGCCCGCCATCGAGGAGAAGAAGCCGCTGTGGAAATGGATCTTCGCTGTCGGCGGCATCATGAGCACTCTTGTCATTTATGGAGTTCTGCAGGTGAAAAATCCCCCGACCTTTACTCCGTAACAGTCTTATTGAAACGTATATGATGAAACTCTGGTGGAATTCTCTGTTGTCTGGAATACGTTCGTTGAAATTTCTGTGATTACGGAAGTCTATACTCTCTTGGAAAACATAGTTCTGACGCCGCATCTGTTTCCTTATCAAAGATTTCTTTTTGTAATTTCCTTACAGTTGTGATATGGTAGAAATTAAAAAAACGTAGTCTTTGGATCTCTTGATTGAAGTCGACGCTCTCTGTGATTTCCACTGTTCACAGTTTTTGCTCGTCGGAATCGTCTGTCTTTCTCTTCATTGAAAAATGCCGGTCCAAAAACATTCGAAGGCATTCATAGAAGAGAGAAAAAAAAAAAAATCAGCTGCATTTTTTTTGAGTGTATAATCCAGCTTTTGGAATTAAAATAAATTCGAAACGAAAAAGATGACAAGGCCAAACGTGAGCCTTAGAATTACTTGTGTCGATGAAAAGCGTGATTTTCATGGGCCTGTGTAGAAATTAGGGGTGCTTTTGTTTCTCTGGAAGAAAACATTATATGTGATTTTCTTTACCAACTGCTTTACAACTTTTATCAGCAAAGTTAGTTGTTGACTTGCTCAAACAAAGGATGTCTACTAGTTGTTGAAAACAACCTTAAATCAGCTCTTGCTTTTCTCAATGTCAAATGTGTTTGTTGTGTGCTCTAATCTAACAAAAATACTTCAATGATTTCTTCCAGGAAAAGATCATGAGAGTTCCATATGGTGAAGACAAAGAATTTTTCAGATATTCCTTATTTCTTGTTTTCTGCAATAGGATAACAACGTCTGCAGTTTCTGCTGGCGCTTTGCTGGTAAACTACAAATGTCTTTTGTCTTATCAAAATTTTACAATACTTTGTGAATTGGTTTTTGTTGGACTGTTTCTCTGAATATTGATATTGCCTTCGTTCTGCAGGCAAGTAAAAAAACCTTGAATCCTGCTGCTCCGATTTATAAGTACTGTGCTGTATCTATTTCTAACATTCTGACCACAACATGCCAGTATGAGGTAAGTTGCACTATATTAGGAATCTAGCTTTATATTTACATGTATAATTGATGGAAAGGTATTTTCCATACCATGGCAATTTATTTATATTAGTTTGGCCGAGCCAAAATCTGAACTTTCCAAGCGTAAGAGCTGTTTGTCTGGTGGAACCATGGAAGTCACTTTTACTATGACTTTTATCAATAAAAAAGAAGAAGAAGAATTGACAAATCCTGGTTGGGAAATTTATCCACAAGAAGCCCACTTGGCATATGACTCATGTTATCTAAATTCAGTAACTTCTTAAGATGTGTCTCAGTGGCTCACCCAAGCTCTCCCTTCGTTCTTTTTGTACCTTTTTGTGATGTACATCATTTTTTCCTTAATTGTGAGGGTAGTTGTTTCGAGAGCATAAAGTGGTGAAAAATGATTTTTTCAGGCCCTCAAGTATGTCAGTTTCCCTGTTCAGACACTTGCAAAATGTGCAAAAATGATACCTGTTATGGTGAGTAATCTGCAATCGCTAGTAGTAGTCTTTTATTTTCTTCTAATCCTTTAGTCTTGTTATTACTATATTTGTTTTTGTAGTAGTATTTATCTTTACTATTATTGTTTTTCTATGTTATGTCTTCCAGACTGCTATTGCTATTATTGTATTGCCTACAGTTTCCCCCCAGAAGACGTATTGATGATTTCTGGTTTGGAGTGGCATGGTTTTCAGAACCTGAGACTCTCTCTCTCTCTCTCTCTCACGTGGATTTTTCTCTGCAGTTCTCTTTTGTTAGTTGTTTATCACTGGGCCTACCACGTAACCAGTTTTCTCTGCAGTTTCCTCTGGTGTTGTTGGATCAATAAAGTTTCAATGCTATGACGCATTTAAAGGATCATGTCCTCTTGCAGGCCATATTTCTGCCAATTTTCAATACCTTTCTTTTGGAGGCTTCCACTACCCTTCTTAAATTATTTGACTGCCTATCGTGCTCATAATTTGTTGTATTGGATGTCAACAATGCTCTATGATACAATCTTAGGCAGTTCAGAAACAACTTACTTATACAATTAGCATCTAGTTGCAGATATTAGGCATGGTAGAGTAGAACCAGCACGTTCAAACTATTCATTCAAATATTTTTTATACTTTGGTCGAAAACTCAATTTGGATACCTTTCTGAAAATTTTGATTTGGAGACATTTGTTGCTTCTGCAGGTGTGGGGCACACTCATAATGCAAAAAAGATATAATGGAAAAGACTACTTGTTTGCGGTGCTAGTGACATTTGGTTGTTTCATCTTCATTTTCTATCCTGTATGTGCTGCCATTGGTTATTTTGTTTGGTTATTTTGTTTCAATATGACTAAATGCCTGTTTTTCTTCCTATTTTTCTTTTGTCTCTTTAAGACTTCCAATATTTTCTGTATGAATGTTTTGTATTTCTCAGGTTGGAAGTATAATTATTCTTTTGATTGTCATGTATCATTTCTTTACTCATCGTCTCAGTTACAGTCAATCTTTCTCAATAGCTTTGCCACCAGACTGGCATTCTACTAGTAAAAAATATCCACAGAGAGAGATGTGAATTGCCAAATTACTGATTACTTGGCACTTTTTTTTTTCCCCTCTGTTTTACTGTTATTGAACATGGTTTTGAAATTTCATGTGCATGTGATATGAATTAGTATTTATGGTGTCTGTAATGGCTAGACTTAAGTAATGATGATTTTCGATCTCATGTCCATAAACAACCGCTGTTTCTTTCCGGTGTGTCTTGCTTTGTAACCACTCAACGAGATATTGTTGAGGATAACTACAGAGTTGGTACTCTTGGTGCATTATAGGGCTTTTTTTTTTCTTTTGAAAGAAATTAAAAAGGAATGGCTTCCTGCAAATTTCCATGAAAGAGTTTTGTGATTCCAACAATCATTCATCTTAGCAGCAGTTTCTGATTGTAGAATATTTTATTTTACTAACAGTTCTTGTTCACAATGTTTCTGATACATTTGGTTAGCAAATCCACTCGTTCACACACAGACAGCGAGGCAGACAGCTACAGAGACAGGCACATGCACTCGCTTATGTGCAGAGCCAGCAAGCCAGGCAGCTACAGAATTTGGGCCATTTGTGATAAATAGAAAATCTTTTAAGATTTTTTATAGAACTAGCTGTCCAAAAGTCTCAGTTTTCCAGGGAGGCTGTAGATGAACCTAGAAAGGTTTTAATCCAAAGTTGGTTTTCTTATTTCTCTCCTCCCTAATAGGAAATTTATTAAAATTTTGCTTATTGCTAGCTTCCTGAAAACAGCAATTTTCGGGCAGTCTGTAGATAAACTCTGGTCCCATTCTCACGTCTTCTCGTCCTTCTGAGGTTAGTCTTGGCAGAGTTTGTTTTGGGTTTCTAATCACCTCAACTTGTTTTACATTCTAGGTTTCTAGTATATGAAAACATGATATATTAGCTGCAAATTCCAGCTCCAGTTGTATCATCCTTTGTAACCATGGCTCAATTTTGCATGGCACATTCAAAGTGTGCTTGCTTGCTGCTGCGCCTGTGGTAAGGCTTGCAAGATGCAAGTACTCTTCAAAATTTTCCCCTTGCATTCAACAAATATATTGTATATTTATTTATCAAAATAAAAAAGGAACAATAATATTATATTGGAGAGGAAAATCATTCGATGCTTCATTTCACCATTAGTTTTAATTTCTCTAAGATAGAAATCTAATTTGAACTTGATAGAGGCAGAAGTTATTTGAATATTACTTTAAAGTGTAGCTTTACGGGAATACTTCTATGAAACCTCTCTTTTATGTAAACCCTTCTATTTTGAATATTTTGATGGTTGATAGAAAATCTACTTCATTTAATGTATTTTACATCATTTATAGTATCTTGGAAACTTTTTTCACTTGTCTAGTATCACTGTGCATGGACCTCATCTATAAATATGTAAAATCAATGTAATAAACCGATTTAATGTTAAATATTTTCAACATCTAAGTCATTTAAAATATCATGTCTATGTGAACAAATGATTCTATAAAATATTATTACGTTCTAATATATTTGTGAATGGATTTAACATTTTTTCCAATTTACACATGAATATACCTATTTTTGTGCGAACGTGCCTTTGCATATATTTGATTTAGATGAAACTTGGTCTTCTAGATGTAAGATGATGTTAATACAATGAACGGATTGGATTTTCCATCAAACTTCAAAAACTTAAAATTTGAAAGGATTATGTAGAACCACTTTTATGTAGTCTGGTTACACATAAGTGGGCCTGAAACTCTAACGCTCCATCGTTAGTTTGTAATAGACTAATGGTTGTCATTCTCCTCCATCTGGACTTTGCCGGTCTTGGGTGTATATCCTTTTGAAAATGCTGCATGTTCAATTTCATGAAGGGTAGGAAAATCCAGGCGTCCCGCATCAATCATCCTAATTGAATTTTCACTATTTTCATAGATGAATAAGCTTTTATTATTATTGTAGCTGGTATGTTGGTGCATTAAAATGTTATTTTTTGACATATTGTCCAATGCAGGCAGCAGCTGACATTAATCCATACCAAACAGGAAGGGAAAGCACAGTTTGGGGTGTTTTCTTAATGATTGGTTATCTTGGGTATGATTCAGATATCATTTCTCCCTATTGTTTTGCCGGGCATTTCCTGAATTCTTCTACTGTTAAAAGGAATTCAAATTCACTGATACTTAAGATATAATGTGTCATCAGACTAGACAATTTTGTTGTTTCCATTAGTAGATGGATGTTGTTTTTATATAGCAGAGGCATGTATTACAGTTGTTGCTGCTAACGCTAGTTTTTGAAAATCTCAAAGTTCTATTCATGACAAATTCTCCTATTTATTGATTTAATTTTGCATTCATCGAGTAATATATTGATTTTATTGTAAACTTGTACCTACACTATAGTGTTGACATTGTTATTACAAACATATTCATTTACAGCATGAACAGAAAAAACAACTCGCAATCATTTTGCTGCTAAGAAACGAAGTCATTTTTTATTAATTGGAATACGCATCTATGGCCATTTCTTTTATAAAGGAACAAGATTACATCTCATTTAGAATGTCTCCCTTCCCTACACGTGAAATGGGATGAATTTTCATCTACTGTGCTTCCTTCATATTGAAATGAAGAATCTTTGTGTTGTTTACCTCTTTAGCATAGTTTGGCTTCTTCCATATTTCAATCCCTGGATCATACCAGGCGATTTTCTCCATCTGGATTCTTCTCTTATGTGTGCTATTCTTGATTGCCTTTAGTTATATTTTATCTTATTAAATGGTTGTATGGTTTGCTGAGAGTTTTATGCTGTCTTTTTATTGCAAGAAGCATATATTTTCCATGTTTATTGCCTGGTTTCTCAGCATACGTATGCATTGCATGATACATTAGTTAATTTTCTCTTGATTTAGTTGCCAGTCCTAATTATCCTTTGTTATGCTTGCTATATTAATTGAATTCAACTGTCCATTTTATTGCTTTCTTAGGTCTGCAAAACTTTAAATCTGATCATCCTAAAAAAATAGGTCAAAATTTGCAACAGTACCTACAGAACTGGGAGGAGCATTTATAATGCGGCTAATGATTAGATCAATGTATTTGCTTTTATATTTTGCAGGTTTGATGGTTTCACTAGTACCTTTCAGGATAAATTGTTTAAGGGCTATGATATGGAAATCCACAATCAAATTTTCTACACAACATTGTGTTCTTGTATTCTCAGTTTAAGTGGTAACCTATTGTTGTCTTTATTTCATATTGACTTCGGGGTTCAAGATTGAAATGTATATTTATGGTGTCAAGCATTTAGGTTGCAATGTGCTATTTGGCAGGATGCTTTATTATACCATTCATGTTCTGTACCTGTTAATAAAGTTGGAATGCATGTATCTGATTACTATTTTTTGAAATGTTTTCTGAGATTTCCCCTGAACTAGAATAATTTCCTTCTCCGGATTTCCCTAATAACCAAGGCCAGCAATGGACAATAGGCCAAATGGACAAGAGCAGGCTGGGGCCACCTTGGTAATAATAAAATTATTATGCCTGGCACTGATGAAAAGAATTGATAATTTAGTTGGTAATAATAAAATTATCTTTTTTGTTAGAAGTCTGTACACGCATGTTGAACCATGGCAAACCATTTGAATTGAAGGAGCCTATGGTTGTAACTCCAAAATTAAAATAGTCAAATCATAGTTAATTATAAATCCTAAGAGGTTTTACTTTAGCGTTTTGTGTCATTGGTTGTTGATTACTAAGTTTGCTGAATTCAGGACTTATAATACAAGGATATCTTCTATCGGCGATAGATTTTGTATTTCGACATCAGGATTGCTTCTTTGACGTTGTATTACTCTCTACTGTAAGTGCTTATATAGGATTTGAGTTGTTAATATTGAGCTAGCGGCGGTGCCCATCTACGTCTTTTCCTATGTCATTTTCATTGTTGTTCGAAGTGAGTGACGAAACCTTGGAAACCATGATATGGTCAATACTTACATCTGCAGGTAGCAACAGTGAGTCAATTCTTTATTTCTTACACCATCCGAACATTTGGGGCACTTACATTTGCTACAATAATGACAACTAGACAGGTTAGACAATTTTCTGCAATTCAGTTTGACGATCTATATCCTTATGCATATGTATACGCATGTGTATTTATAACCTCATGTATATCTGCTTCATCTAACATAACAAAAAAGTGGACTCTGCCTTTCTTTGAGTCATCCTCTTAAGACAGTGGGTGGCTGGTGGTTGAGAGCTTTTCCCGTCTCCGCTTAAGATGGCGAGTAATAACTGTCAGTCGAACTACTCAAAACATTCTGGATGATCGTAGTCATCTTTCAGTGTTGGCAAATGGCCCTTGTCATGATAATTCATGAAAATTTTGGCTTGCTCTCGCTTTTCTGGCTGAATGAATTGCAAGCCTTCTTAATTCTTTCAGATCTTCTATTACTGGAAATCTTTTTCCTAAAATGTTTCTTCTGCTCATAACCCATTGACCTGCTGATATTCTGTTTGCCGTTACCAGCTTGTGAGCATCATGCTGTCTTGTATATGGTTCTCACATCCTCTTAGCTGGAAGCAATGGATAGGAGCTGTAAGTATTCCTCTGTTTCAATTTATTAGTATCTTTGACCTTGAGATTTGTCAGAATTTGACAAATGGGAATATTTTTTTTTTTTGGGTAATCTCATCAGGTTGTTGTTTTTGGCACCCTGTATACAAAGAGCTTCTTGAAAAATAGGCCTCAGAAGCCAGCACAGCCAGAGTATGTCCTGGTTGAGAATGGCAACACATGACACACGGTAAAAAGGATCAGTACAATAGTTTTAACATATCTTGAGCACAATTGAAATATGTGTTGCTGGACTTGGGGGGTGGGGGTGTGGGTCAGGCGGATGAATTTGGTAATAGGCAATGAAAAATGAGCTGCTTCCTTGCAGACTTGCAGTTTCCCTTGTGTCGATTTAGGGGAAGGCAATCAAGGCATATAGAAATAGAAAGTTGACAACACCAAACCCTGCAAATTTGTCTGCCTGCTTAGCAATCTTCCTTGAATATACGTATTTGCGGAGGGAGTCTGGGAGGTGATTTTCACTGTAATATCAGCACTGGCTGCTGCCTTTGAGGTTCTCTTTATTTATATTCAGCAAATTACAAAAAATTTTGTTCAGAATTTTATATCATAATTGAATCTTTAAATCCATCCATATTCAATAGAACCGGTTCCACATAAATATGCGTGGCCATTCATATAGGCCGACCTGTGATGA
Source organism: Annona squamosa (assembly GCA_035584095.1). Classification (NCBI taxonomy): domain Eukaryota; kingdom Viridiplantae; phylum Streptophyta; class Magnoliopsida; order Magnoliales; family Annonaceae; genus Annona; species Annona squamosa. Next base: position 16,825,137 of record JAXCLR010000092.1, read on the forward strand.
TCAATCAAAATACCATTGGAGTATTCCGTTTAGAATAATTCGTTTAGCTAGGAACCATATTATCATTTATATCAAAGATTCGCATGGTCAGCCGTGTGGGGCTGTACATGTATTTTGTTTTTGTTTTTAAGGTTGTCTTTTTTTTTTCTTTCTTTTTTTCTTTCTTTTTTTACATAAACTTGCTACCCACTTACGTATTTGTATACAAATTTTTTAAAGCTATCTAGGCGTGTTTTGGGGATTTTTAAAAAAAGAATGTGCATTTTTCATGCGCCGCCGGCACAGGAGAAATGTATTTTTTTTAAAAAAAAATTTTAATTACCAAATCCGTGTCTAGATAGTAAGCCCGTAAGCGCATAAATATCTTTAAAAAAGGAATACACGTAGGGCCCTTGTCCCGCAACACCCATGCTGTTAACCGCGTATCGTGGGGGCGCGCCATTATCACCGGGATCCAATCGTGTGCACCCGGGTGCGTGCAGCCTCAACGCACCCGGGTGTACTACACCTATTTTTTTTTATT
>JAXCLR010000092.1:16825759-16845522 GCA_035584095.1 Annona squamosa
CATTTGATCAAAATGCAATGAAATTTTATATAATCATTGATTCATATATAAATTTTATAACAAATGATTTACATGTTGAAAAAATTACTTTAAAGTTATTATTTACTTGAAACTATTTTATTACGTTGAATTTGTACCATTTTTAACCGGAGACCATATACATACCTGATTGAGATGAAAATTGGTATGGTAATAGAATATATTATTCTAAATAGAATATATGGAGTGGATTATAATTTAATAATCATGTGGGGCCCATTTCAGCATGTTACACCAAAAATTCCGGTTAAGCCTGCTGCACCTATTTCTGATATATACATATATATAAACCTTACCAACGTAGTTTTGCCAGTAATGGAATCTCACCTTTATAACGAGGCTGGACTTGGAAAAGGCAGAAGCTAGGGCGACAACATGGGGCCGAGGCTTGTGCCTCCTCGGTCTGGCCGTTAGACCTCATCATCAACCTTTCTTATCTAATCTATATTCCCCTCTACAATATTTTTTTAACAATTCAACCTCATTGCATGATAAATCGCCACAGAAGTTGATGGTGCTGCTTCCTTTAATGACCTTATCCCAATAATCATAATTTTCGGACTGCGACACAGGCAGACGAGCCCCACAATTTTGAAGATTGTAATCAAAACACGAACTTAGCTCGAAGTTTCTCTTTCACAAGCGACAAGCCTAAGCTAGTCTTGGTCTACACAAACATGGATTGAGCTGTAGTTGCTGAGGTGAGATGACCACCTTAGCTTTGCCCACCGACTTGCACTGCTTGATTGTATGAAGGGATGGAAAATAGGCACATGCATGAATCTCGAGGTTGGTCCACACGGCCTGATACAAATAAGGCCGTCGCCTTCATAAATTGGACCACCAACCCTCTTCCCTCACAAGAAAATTAAGTTACCATCGTTTCATTACGCATGCGCCAACAGCAATACCATCTCCCTTTTTACGTCATTGCGGTTTCTTTTTTTTTTTTTTTTTATCCCTTCGGCCTATGATCGATATGTATATAGGGGCTATAAAAAGCTGCTTGCTGCCTACTTTTTAATTTACCTGACACTACAATAAAACTCGGAGGGAAGTGTGCATGATTTAATTTTACTATAGCAAGTGTATTTTGGCATTTTTCAAAATAAACCACGTAAGTGTCAATTCTTTTCAAATAAACCCTATGTACTTGTGGCATTTTTCAAAATACACCATATAGGTTTCGAATCCTTTCAAATAAACTATATGTGCTTATAATTTTAGCGGGTATCTTTGAAGTTGTTTTTAAGGATATTTTCCACCTCTCGTGCTTCTTGTTTTCAACTATTTTTTTTAATGAAGTTTTCCAGTATTATTTGGTTAGATTAATGGAAGAACGGAATAAAATGAATATGATGAAGTAAAAATAGATAAAATAGTTATATAGAAATATATATTAAAAAAAAATTAAAGTAGCTGGATAATTAATGAGGTTGATTTTATGCATTCCGTTCTCATTCTCGAAATCCCAAATACTCATTACAACAGAAAAGAAAAGACTCTTCGAATTGTTTTTCAGTCAACCATGTGTTTTATTTTGCAAAAATTCCAAACGTAAGATCTATTTATCGCAATGTCTTTTCGAAATGCCAAAACAAGTTGCAATGCAATCATTCAGACTTGCGTGGTCTGGTTTGCAAAAAACCCCATGTGGGCCAAGAGAGGACGGAGGAGAAGTTTTTCATTTTTCAAGATCCTTACAATTCAATAGCTTTCCCGTCGTGGGAAACATGCACGGGCAACGACTTCGTATTGTCGTTGGCCTTTGGTGTGCTCTTCTTTTAGTCCCTGAATAGGAAATGCGTTCCTAATAGCTTTTAGCATCCATTCCTCTTGGTTTTTGCTTTATTTGACCCCTCATCACAATTCTGCTCGTTGGTGCGCTCAAATTTCAAACACCTTGCAACTTCACTGGGCTTAAAACACAGTTGAAATTTGAGATGAGCCCATCATTTCTCAATTCTACTCATCCCAAGAACAGAGAATTTAAATCTGACGGTAGATTTAAATCCATGGAAATTTTTCAAAATAATACTTATTTTGAAGGGCCCCCTTTTAGAAGCAATTCTGTGCAACCTCATTTATTTTTAATATATTAATAATTAATAAAATTTCACTCATCTATTATATTTAACACCGTTTATTAACCTGAGAGACCAACTTTCATATAAATAAAAAATATGCAAGGTCTATTCTTCAAAAAAATATATATTAGCCACATCTACTTAAAAATATATATTTATGTATAAATTATGAAAATTGTTTAAATCCATTCATATATGTATTAAAATATAACAATGTTTTCTATAATCATTATCTACGTAAGAATTATATGTTAGATAATATAGATGTTGAAAATACAACTTTAAATTTGATATTTAGCATTAAATCATTCAATTATGTTAATTTTATGCATTTGTAGATTGAGCTCATACACAATAAGACTAAACAAATAAAAGAGTTTTTATGATAAAATAAATGATATTAAACACTATAAATAGAATAGGTTTTTCATCAATTATCAAAATATTAAAAATAAAAAAATTATATAAAAAGGGTGTTTCCTGGAAGCATTCCGCTATTTTAAACATCGACCACTTTGGGACTACAATCTACAGTACATGGATTTAAAGAATGTGATAAAATCGTTTAATTGATTCTCTTATATAGCCAAGTTTCTTTTTCTTTATTATTATTATTATTATTATTGTTATTTTTTCAGATTTCAGAAGCCCTGAATGAGGAACATGTCTGGATATTGTCGACCATTTTAACCACTAGTAGTCTAGAAATATGGTAGATTCCTAGCTAAATTAAATCAGTAATTTCAAGTGAGTTTTCTGCTGTTTGCTTGTCAAGAAACAGTCGTTAAGCTTAATTCGCCAACTCAAATATCAAATATCAATCAATCAAGCCAGGAATCACGCAAGTGGAAAAGACGTTTGCGTATATATATTCACGAGGTGCATGTGGTGTGGGTCCCTTTTCTTCCCTTTTAGCTTAAGCTCATTTGTTCTCGTGCTTGTCGCATGGGCCTTTTTGCTTAAGGTGTATTCGGGGCAGTTAAAAATTTTCGAATTAGAAAAAAATTATATAATATTACAGAAATAACGATGAAAAGTAAAAAAAATAAAATTAAATAGAAATGTTAGTTATGTAAATAGTTATGTAAAAATGCTTGAAAGATATGCTAGTTATAAAGGAAGATATAAAAAATAATTTATTTAATTTTTTATGAAATTTCAAATAATTTTGAAAATTATCAAATTTCACGTCTCGAAGGATCTAAATGAGATACATGTCTGGAAGGATCTAAATGAGATACATCGTACATGTCTAAAATTTTTTCCTAGTCGCCAGTAAATCATCCGATTAGTATTGACTTTTCTTTTTTTATTTAAAAAAAAAAAAAGGCTAACGAGCTTACGTAAAATGTTTTCAAACAACATTTACACAAATGTCAAATTGGGACACGAAGGAGCTCCATCTCACTTGATAAGTGGGGCCAAACAGGCACTCCAGTTATTGTCTTGCCTTGTGCACTGTGTTTTTAAATTGTTACCAACGTAATCCACGCGCGAGGCTGATTGCATTACCAAATATCAAACCAAAGTTCCTAATTTAATAATTTAAAGGTGTGTTTGTCTACGCCATGAGCACCAGAGGTGCAATGGTTTGGCATGTTGGCAATTGGCATGATGACCAACCGTCTCCAGTCACGCAAATGGTGATTGTCTCGTGGTGGCTGTACGAAGGATTTGAACCGGTAAAACAAAAAAAACAAAAATTCAAACCAAAACTTTTCAATTTAAAATTATTTACTTTCTATAATTACCCTTTTTTAAAAAAATTTAACATTTTCCATATGGCTATCATAATTTTCAATAATTCCTACATAATTATCAGTACAACTATACTATATATTTTAACTTTTTTCTTTTTACTTGTCATCATTATTTCTATCATATCACATCATTTTCTCTCATTTTGAAAATTATTATACTAAAAACTTTTCATTTAAAAGTTTTATTATTTCCCAAACACACCTTAATATTACTGAAAAAACATGAATTTATTAGCAGTTTTAAAAAATATGCTTAAGGTATATTTTTTTTAATATTGATGAAACAAAAGGCATATATTTTTGTAATATTGATGAAACAAAGGGTATCTTTGGATACCACAAGGACTTTTCTTTCTCCACAATTGTCTTAGTTTTTAATCATTTCTTCACATTTTTTTATATAATTATCTTACTATTCAATTGTTTCTACACAATTGTATTTGCATGTACAACTAATGTACCTATTTTAATTTTATGTTATTTAATTCTCACCATTATCTCTATCATTATGGTATTTAATTCTCATGATTTTATGTACATCACAATACTTTCTTCCCGTTCAAAAAAAATTTTCATCCAAAAATTTTTTCATTGTCCCACTGTCGCAAATGCAACACATAACAGAGCAGAAGAATCCTTTCTCGTAGTCGTAGATCTCATCAGACTTTTGCATTCCTCCTTCCAACCGTTGGTCCCAGACAGCCGTCCAGTCTTTAGTTTTGCATTTTCATTTCGACGTGCAATCGTTGGACATCATTCACGAATAGCAGCCAAAGCCATCTAGCAAAGTTCATGGCTCTGTTTCGCCCTGCGCCTGGAAGAACGGAAGAAAAAAAATTTTTGATTTATAAATTAAAGGATGAATTCCATGAATAATTAAGAATTTTATCCCTAAAATTTCAATTATATCTACGAATCTTTAAAAATCCACATATATTTATATACTTCATCTAAAATTTCATTCATTCCCATGCTCATATGTGAAATGATAAATATGCCCCGAAACCTAATTATAAATTTATAAATAAAAATTAGCATTCAAGTGATATATGATTCGGTATTTGCAAGCTGTCAGAGAATGATTATATAACTATAAAAATACTGAAAATTCATTTGAACGTAAAATTTTAGCTTGAACGTATTAATAATTTTACAAAAGGGCTGTGAATATAAATGAAAATTTGAGTAAAATGCATGTTATATTTGGAATTTCTGAAAGTTTGGGAGTATCAGTGAAATTAGAAGATAAAATTTATGGATGTATGTGGAATTTTTTTCTAAATTAAAAAAATGTTTAAGCTTCCGCCATACTCATTTTGTTGGAAACGACATTATTAAACGATTTAACATAAAAAGTACCTAGAAGTGCCGTTCTTCAAGGAGCTTTTAAATTAAGCATTCATGCAAAGCTCTCCTCCAACATGCAAATGCAGAACTTACAGCCCGCCGGCCCCGACCAATTGAAGCCTAAAAAAACACATTGCAAAAGAGGGAATGCATTTTTAACTTGCAGCAGAAAATGTATAAAGCATAATTTTTTTTTATTATTGACATCAGAAACAGTAGAACCATTGTCATATAACAAAATCATGATCAACAAGGACAGTCTTAGGTTAATTCAGTTCTGCTGTTGAGCGCTTTCGGATATTTCTCCATTTATCCTTGAGGTCAACTGGCGTACGAGTTTTGTGGAATATGTGACACCCATCTTCCAAAATCATTCTCCATGGAATTTTATCCCCGTTGCTTCTTGAATATCTATCGATCCCTTCCTGCAGAGGTTATAATGAATTTCGTAAAATAACTCAAATGCCTAGAAGCGATGGCAAAAGTAGACAGACCAAAATTCAAGTCCATGCACCCCTTATTTCTAAGCAACCCTGAAAATATAATCCATGCAAAAAATAAGCAACAAGACCGTCTTCCATTTCAGTAATTTTCCATCAAAATCAAATTAACAGACCTGAATTTTAGTCATGGAATTGAGTCAACTGTACTGATCCCGAAAAATCCAATGAATCAACAACCTCTAAGAAAAATTACAAGGCAAAGTAATTACGTATAAATGCAAAAAGATGATATGCAGAAGTAGAAAAGCAAATCTTAGACCGGAAAGATGCAATTTTCTATTCATAAGTCAGGTTTCCTGCGAAAAGCTTAGGTTTGAGAAAGGACAGCCCATTTTTTGTTTTTAGATTTCTACCTATCATATGTGAGCAACATGGCTCGTTTTACAAGGCTCACGTTCCACAAAATCCATAGCATTGTGCTCTTTCCATTAACTAATTCCAGTGGAAATAAGGAAGATGACTGCATCAGATTATTGATACCTTTAGAGCATCCTCCTCTTCTACTGTCCACTGAAGTTTTTTTCGTCTTTCATATGGAAGCAGAGGGCTTGCACTCCAAATACGAAATGAAACAGAATGTAAGTTACCAACTCAACAGAAATTCACAATACTGCCAATCAAATTCCACTATTTGGTTCGATGTCACTTATAAAAGAAATTTCCATGAAAGTGGGTAGCTTCCCAAATTAAATGCTTAAAAACCAATAAGATGCAATGAGAAAGGAGTATGGAAAATTAATAAAAATAAATAGCAAGGTTTCAACTTCAATTAAGGCACCATAAGAAATTACAGATATTTATAGGGCCCCAATTGCAGGGAAACAAACCAACCATATTATTTCTTTTTATATATGCAAATGTAAACATCACCTGATTGGGAATTCATGTAAGCTATAGCAATGAAAAATCTGTAGGGTCACAAATCCATCTGATTTAATGAAACTTTAGTTCTTGCTAAATCATCTAAATTTCCATATCGCAATCATTTTCCAAAAACCATAGATTATTAAGACATTGTATGGAACTTCCTCATGGCAACTGCATAGACCCCGTCAATGCAAAGCAGCAAAGCCCACAGCATATGACAGAATAGCATCCCCATCATGCAATGGCCACCCACCATATGAAAAAGATCACCACAACATGGATTCCAATTTGAGCATACACTGTTTTATTCAGACCCGTCAAGAACTTTAATTATTTGATAGACTATAAATATATTACACAAGAAGGAGAGTAAAGAATACATCAAAAGAGAAGCAACCAATAAACTGCCCATCATATTATGTTTATTGTTTGCTAAGTTCCCTTCTGCTTTGGTAATCCCTCAACAGTAACAACCAAAAACCCAAAAAAAATAGTAATCCCTCGAACCATCATAGCAGTCAACTCCACAATGTTGTTTGAAATTCATTTGTTATATTCCATCCATGGTGGATGAAATGGTTGCAATTCTACCATTTTCTCCTGTTAGCATAACAAGCAGAAGATTGCCTCCAGAGTCTTAAATCAGTAACCTATTCCAACCAGTTTTGTGAAAATTTCATTCATCAGAAAGGAAAACATGTTGAAAGTAATGTTCAGCAGAGTTAAAAACAACAGGCTTGCAACATGTAACAACTGTCGAACAGCATGGGAATGAAATTTTGATCTGTAGATTGGAGTAAAGGAAATTTTGGTCTGTAGATTGGAGTAAAGACATTAATTATAGACTCATGTTCACTATATCTAGAGAATGATGACACAAGAAAGACTACCATTGCAATTGCAATAAACTATAAAAGAGGGAAATTTCTATGAGTACTTCAAAGAGTATTTCAAATATAAGTAATTTACTATCTCTTTGCTGGCCTTTGGCGCTTTATGGCTCTTTCAGATGACAACTTCAAGCCAATCTTCTGGTTTCCTGTTGTCTCCTCATCAGCCCTTTGCATAGATGGGCCTGGAGCATCAGAAACTTTAAGTCCATCTGCATCTTTTCCAATCCCACAAGAACGCTTTTTACTGATTGGAGAGTTCTGTGCTACTTTGGGAGGAGAACTGTTCCTCACGTTTCCTGCTTCCAATTCTGTAGTTAGTTTTTTACGTTTCTCCTGATGTGATGGGCAGCTAGCACTGAAGGCAGCCATAGCTCTCCAAGACAAAGAAAGCTTCTTCTTAGCTCTTCTGTATACTGCATAAGCTTGTGTATATGAACAAAAAGGGCAGTAGTAGCTGCCATCATCCTCAAAAATGATAGGTGAACCCAAGCAGCTCTCATGAACTGCAAATAGACAACTGCTACTGCTACAACTTAAAAGCTGACCTCCTTCCTCACATTTAATACAGTAGTCATCACCTGCTGTCCAATATATTGCAAGAGATCCCAGCCACTCCTCATCAGATATTTTCTGATGTTCCCCATCAGAACTGCTTGATGTTTCAGGTACTGAAACATACTCTGCATCCCCTACATTGTCATCTAAATTTTGTGCACAAGGAGATTCATCAGCACATGTGTTGATTTCCACAGCACCATCTCGGACATCACCAACAGAAATATCATGGTGGTGAACCTCATGTGTGGCTTCTGTGGCACCATAATTGGAATTATCAATAGATTTACGCTGGGGTTGAACTGCATAGTTTGTTTCTGCAGCGCCACTAGCAGGAAATTCATGCAGCTGTTTTTTCAAGGCCTCGTTCCCAATTTTGCGACAAAAGGAAGCTGAATTCTGCTGCAATGGTTGGATTTCACCACTCTCGCTATTGCCCTTGAGCTCTTGTGCAGTATTCATGATACAACTGTTGTCTTCAATAAAATTTCCCTTCCTGGATGGGGCTTTGGTAACATAATCTTGAAGCTGGAAATTTGGATTTGAAAAATAAATAAATTCAAATGATTCAAAAAAAAAGTCCCACTTCTTCCTTGAAGGACAAAAGTTAAGGAGATTCATGATACCTTCTGTATAGCACATTTTGGCATGGTTGCTTTCTTTTTCAAAATGAACTGGCTGATAGCTTCTTTCAACTCAGATCCACACTTCACTAGAGAGCCAGATGTTTCCACCTGATGGAAACACATTTACAATTCAACTAAAATTCCTTAATTTGGAAAAACAACAGCAAAAACACAGCGTGCCCAGTAAATACAAATTCATCACAGGAAGGAGGAAAAAGAGAGCAATTCTTGGAAAGATGAGCAGGAAAATACAGCACAAAACAAATGTTCCAAATATCAGCATACAACTCGCCAAAGACCAATGGTGCTGTTCATCTTGCACATGTTTAAGCAGAACAGTAGAACCAATTGTCAACAAAAATTCAAAATGGGATGAAAGACACCAATTTCAACATAGAAATCTATAACCAAGAAGATCATTATAAGCAAAACTAGCCTGATTAACCTACGAAAGCACATAAACAACGAGAGGGCTGATTGGAGTGTTTAAAACCAGAGCAGATAAGTTTCGTGGCCATCTCCAGAAAAACAGATTTGTTCAATTAATGGAGACAAAAACAAAATAAAACAAAACAAAAAGGAGGAATTTCATTACACAAAAATTGAAAGATTTTACCTTTTCAAGAACCTCTATGGCATTGAGGCCTGAAAGAAAGTCAAGTGGCAGATCAATCTCCACAGGTTCCCCACAATCACTCGTCGGATTTGCAGCAATCCCGTCCTCCAAGAATCTCAAGGCAAGCCTTTCCTCAGCAGATTTCCACATCTTCAGCGTATCCTCCAAGTCCGGGACGGCTTTCAACAAAGCTGCAGCGAAGAGGAAGATGATGATCATCGTGACGACGAGGAGGAAAACGAGGAGCAAAGGGACACAAGCAACTACGTATGCCTCTGTTACCATGTAGGGTTTCAAGGTCAACTTCTTTAACTTGTGACAGGGCTTCGAGAACCCATGCCCATGCCACGGATATAGAAGGCGGAACTGACATAGCTCTCAAGGGAATGACTCCTCCTGCGTTTCGATTTGAATTTGAAACTAATCAGGTGCGCGAAATGAATAAAACCAAGAAACTGAAAAAACAAAGACAACTGAAGCTGTAATTCATCGATAATGCAAGGATAGTGCGATCAACGATTAATCTCATTCGACTTAAACCACGTAAATAATCAAATGTTCATGTGATTTCAACGCACTGATAGCTAAAAAAGAAGAAAATCTTAAAAACTTACCTGATAGGAGAGAAGATGCACTGGCGGGAAAAGAGGAGACATCCCGATTTGCCGGGAGGGCAGGAGGGTTAGCATTTCCGAGAGTTTGATCGTACGGGTCAATTCGGGTCGGGTTTCTGAAACGCCACCCGAATCGAGCTTTGCTCTCAATCGGGTCGGGTTGAACACTCGAACTGGGCTCATCTTGACTGGATTGGACTGAGGAGTTTTGGGTTTGGATCATATGCCTCCCCCTTTACTTCCACTGTACCACGTTTGGGCATCGGCATTTCTTAGCAAATATTAGCCCACTTTTTGACGATAGTCTTTCATTTTGGGCATCGGCATTTCTTAGTAAATAAGAGCCCACTTTTTGACGATAGTCTTTCATTTTTCACAAATTATGATACCTGGGCTTGATCCAGGCTATTAATTCACTGTATTCGAAATCATTTATTTAATTAGAATATATATATATATATAAATTGTTCCATCGAAAATTTTAGTGTAACGGCTAAGAAAATACTATAATCATATAAATCCCTCGAACTTCAGTCTTAGGACCCCAGTGAATAACATTGTGGTAGAAAGATATGTTTACTGCGATTTTATGGATTCCAACGTTTTCATTCAATTCATGTGTATTTAGAGATGGTTTGGTAATGCCCAACCGAGCAGAAGCTCTAGTGGTCACGGCGGCAATAATAGTGCTTTGGCTGGCCGATGTTTGGTAACATGGGTAGTGAGACGATGAAATGTTAAATTTTTAAAAAGTGCGAGGATACGACATAGGTAAAGTTAAAGTAAATGAAATAGTCATGTAATGAAATAATTAAAATATACGAATCAAATGAAATAAGTGTGGTAGTTTAGTAATTGAGATATTTAATTATTTTTTAAAAAGTGTATATAAAAAGTTTATTTTCCTCTTCGCCTCTCTTACCAACAAGTGCCTTAGTCCCGTCATGTATGATTATATTGGCAATAATCTTTGTTTAGCTTTCTTGCAGTTTCAAAGCTGATAGGTGTGAAAGGTCAAAAAAGCTGATATGTATGTATGTGTGGCGCTCAAAAAGTTGCTTGTTGCCTACTTCACATCAGTAAAAAATAAAGAGAAATAAAAGTTCTCGTTGCTTACTTCCAAATTCCCATATATTTTCATCAAGTGAAGCAGAAAGGGCTACAACCATGTTTTTCCCATAGTCATTCAAAACACAAAAAAAAAAAAAAAAAATGTTAACATGTGCTTTTAGGGCCCATTGTTGTAACTTTAATCATTATCCTCTCCCAATCACTCTTCAATTTGTTTAGTGCGTAAAAAAGTTGAAAACTCTTAACATGATTAAAAACTTGAATTTCCAGCATTTTCAAACCCCCTTAATTGGGGAACATGCTATGCCATCATGAACCATTTTGGCCGCTAATGCTCTTGACATCCAGTAGTGTATTATTTGTGCGTCAGTTTTACGGAATTGAGAATAGATTATGGAAAAAAAGCAAATACACACAAGTTGCAGTTGTTCTTAATTCTCATCGATGAACAATGGTTAGTTTGGGAGTTCGGGGGTTGCATTTAACTGGACTTGCACGTTTATTCCCATATCTCTAAGATAAATTAAAAAGCGGGTTCCATAAATCAACTTTTAAATATCACCTTCTCCTATTTTCTTGAGAGAATTACTGTGCAGAAGGTTTATCTCGTAATCTCGAAATTATCATTTAGTAGTAACCACTGATGGAATTTATTAAGCAAAAGCCGTCCATTGGAAGCAACCCCGAGCATTGATATAAACCATAACAAAGATGAATCTAATAAAGTTGTTCAAACCAGGCAACTTCAAAATCAGGCTAAAATTGCTAATGAATGAGTGAAGCAGTCGGCCAAAAAAAGGTGCTTTCATATGTGTGTGTGGATAAATTTAAAACTAAATTAATTGAATTTTCAACCTTAAATATACAGTTGAAGCTTGTTCTCAACTTCCTATTACAACTAAAAAGATCCATCTCACCAGTATCAAATGTAGAGAAACTGAGCCAATCCAGCAATGCTCGTTTGGTTATGGGCGGCGAAATAGGATATTCGTTCGCACGCACATGCGTGTTTGAATCCCAAGTCCTTTAAAAATATATTGGGAGCTTGTTATCTGAACTCTTAATATGTTGAGAGTTTATTGTCTCCTCTATTGGTATTTGAGAACCTGTGGTTTCTCTTCAGTAAAAAAAAGTATGAATTATCTTAGAGCTTTAAATGTAATATGAATTAAGATATATTATAAATATAAGTTGATCAAAAAAATATAAAGAAATCGATCAACCATTTATGCTAAGAATCAAATCATGCCTTTTCTATACAAATGTCAAGAAAAACTGAAAGAAAGTTCAGTTAAAGTACGGAACAACCTCGGATTCTAGAAAGGGCCACATAACATTCATCATTTTTTTATCGAAGAAAACAATTCAAAGGAAAACAGAAGGAAGTCAGCTCAGATTAAAGTTAACAATCTTGGATGCTAAAAAAGGACACCTAAAGATGTGAAATTGCATTGAATATCATTAAAAATTTGAAACTTGTATTCAATACCATTATCACCGGTCCCCCCAATGGAAAAAAAGGGGTAAAAAAAAAAAAACACACGAAAATGCCTATTTACCTAGATTATGCCTTGGTGTTTGGTATACCCGTCTATGTAGGAGTAACGTACATAAGTGTAATGTATACTCCAGAGAACTCTCAGACAATCGCGAAACGTGGTCGTATGCTCCTGGATACATACACCTATTTTATAAAAAAAAATTTGAAACTTTTTTACGAGATTGTTAAATTAATTATATTTAATATGTGTATCAATTTTTACTATTGTTGGAGTATTTTATATTTATATTTTGTATTTTTTAAAATCAGTAACATTTTATTATTAAAATGTCACTGATTTTCAAAAATCAATAATAAATATTTAAATATTATAAAATGGTAAAAATTGAGACATATATTGAATACACTTAAAATAACAGTTTTATAAAACAAAATTTAAAAAAAAAGTGTATACACCGGTCAGCAGTGAGAGCTTACGGGAGCACGCGACTAGGCTCCGACAACCGCACCGCATGATCCGCGACGTCGCCGTACCCAACAACGGGGTCTCGTCACTCGTGATGAGATTTCAGGTGCATCGAACCTCAACAGCAAAGCACGTGCACGGGCAGTAGAGCAAACTCCTGCAGTCCTGCGCCTAGAGCATGTCCGAGATCCCATATGTTACAGAAAATTACAGAAAATGCCATTGATTTTTAAAAATCGAAAAAAAATATTTAAAAGTCTCCAAAAATAGTAAAAATTGATACATATGTTAAATAAACCTAGATTAACCATTTTGTAAAAAAATTTTCAAAAAAAAATAAAAAAAAATAGGTGTAGTACACCCGGGTGCGTTGAGGCTGCACGCACCCGGGTGCACACGATTGGGTTCCATTATCACCATGGGAAAATTGTTTCATTTTTGTATCAATTTTAAAGCTCTTTAATTAGTACTCATATATACCTGATAAAACGCACTTTTTATGTAGATGAATAATTATATTATATAAAGGGATATGCTAAGATGCACCGTACTGCACTCTACTTAAGGTGCACCATTGATGAAATGAGACACTGATGATAAAATCAAGATCTAGTCGTTCACAAGTAAAATCAATTGTTTTGTTATTTGCTTAATCCATTGATGAAATGAGACATTGATGATAAAATGATTTGCTTAAAAAGACATAATTGTGTGTAAATAATTAAAAAAAAAATTTCATTCATAGATTCATTATCATGTCATAATTATTTATAAAATCATTTATCTATATATGAATGATTTTTTAGACAATTTAGATATTGTATTAATAACTTTAAAATTGATATATAAATCAAATAACGATAGTTAGGTTATTTTACAACCTTCTAATTGAGACCTTGTAAATATTTAATTTTGATGAAGCTTACTATCTTAGTTAAATAAATGAGTTACTATCTTAGTTAAATAAATGAGATAAATGCAATGAATAGAGCAGATTTTAATTTTATCATCAAAATGGACTCCATTTAATCATGGTGCACATAGTGGTGCCACATGGTGCACCCTGGTGTGTCTCTTATACAAATTATAAAACTAATGCTTATGAGAATGGATTATAGTAATTTCATATTTTTTATATAAAAGATACAACCTACACTGATTATTTTCTAGGGGTGAGACTAGTGACTTGAACTTGCCCAAACCAACCTAACCTAGCCTCGTTTAGGGTTTGGAACCTTTGGGTTAATGATTTTAATCTTCTGTTAGTTTTAAATTTTGTGTTCAAACTGCTACCCGAAACCTGTCCAAACTGAGCTCCTTTAAGCATGCACCTTTCTACATAACAATTTTGGATGTGTTTAGCAATGTTCAAAAAATGAAAATTTAAAATCTTTTATTCTAAAATTTTTCACTCTCCATAGTTAATCCATTTTTTAATCATTTCTTAACACTTCATATATAACTATCTTATTTTTCAATCATTTCTATGTAGCTACCCTTATAATTAGCATATCTATTTTAACTTTGTTGTGTTTACTTTTCATTATTATCCCTTATCATATCATTTTTTCTTTTAATTTGAAAAATTTTCATTTAAAAATTTTATCACTTCTCAAATACATTCTCTATTAACAAAGTTTTTTATTCATTATATAAGAGAAGTCCTTGGCTCTTATCTTATTTAAAAAACACATTCTGTTACATTCCTAGAAACTAGAAAGATAACAGTAAACTTTTCCTAGCGGTACAAAGCTTATATCAAATTGATAATGATTTTAAGTGAAATAGATCCTATTTATCTATTGATAAATGTAACTCAAAATTTTTTTTGAGTAAATGTAACTCAAATTTAACTTGAATTCAATCCGAACTCAACCGATTGGGTTAGATCCAATAAAATGAAGGTTGAGGCTTTAGAAATAGAATAGGATTAGAATTAGGGTTGAAAGTTTATGCTTCAGATTTTGGGTTGGAAAAAAAAAAAAAAAAAACCCGCTGAAAATGAGAAGTTCGCTGCCATAGCCTGGGAAGTAATCAGATTTTGGGTGTGGGTTAACCTCGACTGAGCTTGAGTGGCCAAGATGAGCTCCAGTGCACCCAGTAGCAACTTATAACCGATGCGTTTTCCATTGTTTTTTAAAAAAAAAATTTTTGGATTGAAGTCGTGCGTCGTATTTTTGTCCATAAATAATGTGGATATGGAAAATCATTTTGATTGGACGTGTGACTCTTAGAACAGCTTCCTGTCCCCTTGTTCAAATCGGACGCTGATCTCCTGCACCCAGCATTGCCTGCTCCAGGGCGCATATACCAATTTTTTTATTTTTTGGAAAAAATTTTCACAAAATTATTATCTCAAGTGTATTTAACATGTGTATGAATTTTTACCATTTTTGGAGATTTTTAGACATTTATTTTTAATTTTTGAAAATCAGTGATATTTAAAATTACCTACAATGCCACTGATTTTCAAAAATCAAAAATAAATATCTAGAATACTCCAAAAATAGTAAAAATTTATATACATGTTAAATACACCTATATTAACATTTATATTAAAAAATTTAAAAAAAATTAAAAAGATGGATGTGTGCCCCCGAGAGCAGGCAAGTGAAGGAGATCAGCGTCCGTTCAAATCCGCGTTCTCGCGACAGTCATTCTTAGTAAACTGCTGAAATGTTGGGGGAAATACTCTTGTAAAATTGGGTTTTATAGAAATAATTTCACAAAATTCTTTCCATTTTTGAGATGTTGAAAATTGATGCAAAATATAATTCATTCATTGCATTTAATATTATTTATTTAGCTACTCATATTTGATTCAAATCCAATATGTGCATAGGTCACACATTTGCTAAAAAATAAATACATTTATGTGTAAATTTAGAAAAATACTTAGATTCATTTATATTTACGTATTAGTGATATTTTAAATGGTTGAGATGTTAGGAAATACTAACTAAAAATTGATATTTAACATTAAATTATTTTATTATGTTGATCTTTTACATCTTTGTAAATAAAGCTTATATACAATAATACTAAATAAATAAAAAGATTTTTATGATAATATAAATAATGTTAAATATAATAGATAGAGTGATTTTTTTATAAATTATTTAGATGTTAAAAATAAAGAGAGATACGTACAAGCATCATGCATGGTTGATGGTTTTTGACAATTTTTTGAAAAATTGTCCGAATCCTTGGGCACCAAAAATTTGTTCTCTATAATGAATATTCGTCAAAATGTTTAGTAAAAAAATATAAATATTTCAAAACATTAGTAATTGCGGGCTTTTCTGCAAATTTAGATTTTTCAAGTTAAACCAATTTATTAGAACTCAATATTAATTAGTCTAGGGTTGGCTAGCTTAAATCATTACAATCAAAATCATTTGAAAATAGATGCGGTTCTTCGAACTCAGGGAGCCATTGGACACACGTACCTTTCGGAGTATCGCTCCTATTCAAAAAAGATGTAAACTTTCAATTAAGATTTTGAACAACACATTTAAAAATAGATTGCTATACATGATTAAATATTACAAAAAAATCTTAAGTATAATTTAAGGTGACTACTTAGGATTTTGTAATGCCAACCTTATTGATTTGCAACCTAAAATACCTATAATTTGGGGTGTTTAGTTCCGGACTTTGCTTCTAAGTAACTAAAGATTCTTTGATTTCGAGTAAACTCTTTTCATTTTTAAATGTTGACAATTAATGCAAAATTCAATCTATTCATTATATTTTAACATCATTTATTTACCTAGAAGAATGAATTTCATTATAATCAAATATGTGTATAGGCTACATTTGCTCAAAGATAAATATATTCAAATATAAATTAGAAAAAAAATATTTAGATTCATATATATATATATATATATAAACGAAATACAATCATTTATCCAATGTCGTAAGAACCGACTGGTCCGATCCTAGCTGGTTCTGGTTTGGATAACAAGCCTCCAAGAATTGGTATAGTAACTGGCCCGATTTTTGATTTTACGACCGCCGGTTTGCAACATTCGCCTCTATATTTGGGATGCAACTTGGGTCGGTTTGGTTCGGGTAGTGGTTTACCCTACCCATACCCTATTTGTAAAAAGCATACCTTACCCTATCCATTTGTTGGTTCGGTTCCTAGTATACCCTACCCTACTCATTACCCATAGCGTCGATTAAGGTTTCGGTTCCAAATCGGTTCTTTTAATACTCAAATATAATATTTTTTAAAAAAAAATTTATGTTATTTTAAATAATGTAAAATAATACTCATTTGTGTTTTAAAATCATATGTATATATATTATTATTTATATTATTATATAAAAATATGAAGTATAGACTATAATGACCTAATCATTAAAACTATTAATATATTATAATCATAAATCACAAGCGTATTTATAAGAGTCTTTCGGAAGTCATTTGTGTATATATAAATTCATTTAAATTTATACTTCATAAAGTACAAAATTCATTTAAACTTTAATTTATTAAAATATATGTGCACATAAGATGTTAAAGATAAAGCATAATACATACTATATAATATGTATTATATATGTATATAATTATACACATATTAATTACCCATATGAGTACTTATGCGAGTCGGTTCTGAGTACCCAACATATCTACTCTACCCGTACCCTATTTGATGAGGCGAGTAATAATTTATACCCTATCCATACCTATTGGTAATATTTTCTACCCTACCCTACCCAAATTAGGGTCAGGTCATTGGGTACCTATACATGCCCTACTCAAGTACCCCTACTCTACATGGATTAAAAAAAAAAAAAAACAACCTCATTTCATCCAACGACTCACCAATCATGACTCGGGAACGCTGTCCTTCTTCTGGCATTTTCCTCCAATTTTAATTTCGAGCAAAAGCAATGTCTTCCTCGCTCCGACCGGCAGTCGCGCAGCACAACATCTCTTCAAATGACCTATCTGCTTCCCTCCGACAGGCAGTAGCGTCTTCTTCGGTGCTCGCCACCGACTTCCTTTCTCCAGCAGCGTTGGTGTTGGCAGTGGTTCCTGTAAAAAAACAAATAAATTAATTAAATTAATAAAAACAACCGAACTTTTTAGGTCTGCTCTTCATCCCTCCGCCTCACCAGCGTCGCCACCACACCAAAATGCTTTTCTTTTTTCAATTTACTTCCAAACCTGAAAGTACCAGCATCAGTTCCAACCCATGCAAGGCTAGCACGTGGGATTTCGTCGCTCTTTGGGTATTTTTAGCTAGCACGTGGGGAGCATGCATAAAATTCTAATGCAGTTGGCTTGGCACGTGTATATGCAATGTTAGTGTGCCTCGTATTTGGGCAGTTGGTTGGGTGGGGGTGAACCTTTGGGCTTGCCACTTGTCTACGACTTGGACCGTGGATTGACGCATTGTGGGGGGCGCACTGCACATTTTCATGCGTTTTATCGATTGACGCATTACACTTTAACTTCAAATTTTGTCTTATATTTTATATAAATTATTATGATATTAATTAAACTAGTATCTTGAACGGTTCCTTAACCAGTTTATTCGCCAATTCAATTCTGACAATATTATATAGTATTGATATTTTAGATGATTTAGACATTGAAAATACTACTTAAAAGTTAATTTTTAATATCGTATTATTTTTTATGGAAAGAGTATTTTATGATTGTATTACTTTGCTTTGACACATTTGTAAATAAAGCTCGTTTATAATAATGCTAAACAAATGAAAGAGTTTCTACAATAATATAGATTATATTAAATATAATAGATAATGAATTTTTTATCGACCATTAAGATATTAAAAATATAGAAAACTTCGTAGCCACTAGTGTTCAAAACTCATTATGCTTACATTTGGTGAGAGTTTCCAAAGAATGAGAGCATACTGTCTCCTCACATGCTAAATGAGAACTTATTATCTCCTTTCAGCTTGACTGTTATATTTGAAATGAGTAGTAATATATACACGCGATAGAAAAAAAATTTCATAGTAGTAAAGTTGATTGTTTGAGTGATAGTTAATCTTTTTTTTGTTAGATGATGTCTATTTTTTTAATAATATATAAGGTGGAAAATGATTTAAAAAAATTTGATATAAAAGTTTTTTGAATTGAAAAAAAAAATGTGATATGGCAGGGGTGATGATGAAAAGTAAAAATAATAAAATTAAAATAGATAGGTTAGTTGTGTAGGTAGTTATATAGAAATAATTAAAAAGTAAGATAATTAGATAGAAAATGTGAAGAGACAATTAAAAATTGAATAATTATGAAGATTGAAAAATTTTACCTTGATAATTTTTACACATCGTCAAACACATCCTAAAAAATCGACTCATTTGCATCACCTATTTATTCAATGGGAAAATTCTTCGCATACCCATAATTTTGGCTAATACTCCCCCTATATCCACAACATATCAAAAATTTTTCATGCACCCACAAAATTTCACCCATAATTCCCCTAGTACTCACACTATCACAAATAGCCATTGGCTGGAAGGAAAAATGACGATCTCATCCACATATCCATAATATTTGACCATTATTCTTCTCATACCAATAATATTTCAAAAATTCCTTACACACCCAAAACATTTTACTCCTAATTTTTCTCGTGCCACCACCATCACAGTCCATTGAGTTGCATTTGTCTTAATTTTTTGAATTCCTAAAATATTCATCTTCTTCCCAAGCACGCCCTCTTCCGGCTGCACATCCCTATGTCTCGAATGACAAATATATCACCTATGCTTGAAATTTCTCATCCATCCGTTCCATGCATCTCAAAATAGAGCATTCA
>JAXCLR010000092.1:16845622-16874057 GCA_035584095.1 Annona squamosa
TTTCCATCAAATAGTAGCCTTAGCCTCATGCACGATATCATGACTATTTCGAGAACTCAAGTTCACCATCAAAATCTCGAATGACAAATATATCACCTATGCTTGAAATTTCTCATCCATCCGTTCCATGCATCTCAAAATAGAGCATTCATTGGGGTTGCTACCCGCATCCTTTTTTCCATCAAATAGTAGCCTTAGCCTCATGCACGATATCATGACTATTTCGAGAACTCAAGTTCACCATCAAAATCTTCTCGATTTCAGCCAAGCTCTTGCTCTCCCCCTCTTTTAAACACCTCATCTATAAACGAGAATAGCTTGCTGTCCTTCACCACTAGACTACTATTGGCCAACATCTTGAACACCAAAAAATCACGTAGAGGGAAATAGGTACGAGTGTTCAATCTACCAGGCCGTAAGATCACCGAAAAGTCACATAATGTTGAGGTTGCTTGCTTGCATGTTCTTCTGCAAATTCTATAACCCTCTTAAGCTCTCTTGAAGCTTCTTCTTCTCAAACAAGTGCTGCTTCTTGGCCCATAACTCATTTGTATGGAGCTTTAAGTTACTCATAGGGCCTTCTCTTACTTGGTGAGGATAATGTTCAAAGTCTCTCAACTTCGCTTTTTGTCTCGTTGGTCATGAACTGTAAAAACTTAGCGTCAAACTCCTTTAACTTCACCAACTACTCCAAGGAGTGAATCTATTTCTTCTCATGTTGCATTCACAACTTCAATTTTGTTACCTTCCTCACCTAATCTATAAGCGCGCGATCGCAGGTCTCGAGTTCCACACGAGCTTAATGAACGAAATTTGACAAGTTGTGACTATGAGAAGAAATAGATTAGGGCTGAAAGTTATAAGTGTGTAAGAAATTTTTAAACATGTTATGGATATAAATAGCCAAATGTTATCGCTATATTGAAAATTTTTCCATATTCATTTATTAAGATCCAAGACAAATAGTCATTTCCCTTTTTAGTTAACGACCATTTATGATGGCACGAGTACCAAAGAAATTATGTGTGAAATATTGTAGATATACAAGGAATTTTTAATATATTGGAAGCATAAAGGGAATATTAGCTAAAAGTAGTAAGTACGCGATGAATTTTCCCTAATTCAATCACTAATTGTTACATGTATTTAAAAAAAAGCAAAAAGACGAACTTGGGAAGAACACGACACTGTATTTGATAGGTATGAATGTCTCGAAAAAAATGTCTAACATGTATTTGATAGGTCCCGAGCCAATAACATTAAAAATGATTTTACCAACAGCGCCGTGATGTCTCAGTATTATTGCAAAACAGACGAAAGCCAGAGCCCAGAGTTGGATGGATGGATCAATAAGCCAAGATCACCAGGCAGAAGAATTGATTAAGAACATCATACTATTTGTGTGGGTTAGGTAGATTCGATTGATCAGACAACGTGAAAGCAGGAAAAATGAGAACCAAGTAAAGGAGCCTAATCTCTTAACTACGACGTGGGACAACACGACCCTGGCATCGCACAAACTTGGATCTAGATTTCCTAGAAGAATACAACAATCAACATGATATGGACATGGAAATTGAGGCGCCTCTGAAAGTAGTACACGTTTTCCAAAATAATGCGAATCCCTTCCAAGTAAAAACAAAATTTCAATTCATCTAAACAGACATTAAAATCAAAGTAGTTCTGTAACGATGTACAAAGAGAATGGAAATCAGTTAGAAAAGATACAAGCTTCTTCCTTATCTGAAGACGGATGGATGGGCTGCTGCTGCTTGTAAAGCTGACGCTGTACACATCCATGAGGGCTAGATCTTAATTCGCCACGACAAACTTCCATGGCAGCCTCCTGTAAACAATACAGTAATACCAAGCTTGTAATCCCTGTCACTAAGCATCATTTAACATGATGTTGCATTCTCTTATCAGTTGTCAAGGCTTGCTACGCAGTTTCTCATAGGAGAAGTGGCAAAGATAAGATAGAAAGAATGTAGCTACTGCCATTTGTAGAGTTTCATTCCAGTGCTTGATTCAAGCTACAAACAATACAATAATTCCATGTTTAAAAAATTTATCAAATTGCTCAAATGCACTCTAGTTCAACAGCTTTGAATGCGTGTTCAATCAAAAACACAAAATCATTCTGGAAACGATAACATTGGATCAATTGAAACCTTAAAAGTATTTAGATATTTTGCGCAAAAAAAAAAAAAAAACACTGGAGAAACCATAAAATATTGGATGGTAAATTCAAGAGCCTGAAATAATCATGGCCTCAGCCTGGAAACAAAAAACTACGTAGTTCATCTGCAGGCCGGGGCTTAAAAAAATGAAATGTGATTTGTATGCACCCAAGTGCACCGAAGCTGCAAATGCTCATTTTTTTATTTTTTATGAAATTTTTTTATGCAACTATTAATCTAAGTATATTTAATATGTATATCAATTTTTACCATTTTTAGAGATTTTTTTAAAATTTTAAAAATCAGTGGTATTTTTAGTAATTTAATCTTAAAATTTTAAAATTATTCAAAAATGATACAAATTGATATATATGTTAAATACACTTAGATTAACACTTTCATAAAAAAAATTTAAAGAAAAATTAAAAAATGGATTAAATGTATGTGGGTGTAAGGAATCACGTCCCTAACAAAATCAGGATTTTAAAGCAAATTAAGTGAAATTATGTGTTTCTCTTATGCCGAATGTAGCTCCAGAAAAGAGATTTTTTGGTACACAAATGCAACAAATCAAGCTGCACTCAACTGGAAGTTCAGGACATCCCCATAGAAAATGTCCCACTTTGCATTTATCCTCTTTGGAGAAAAAAAAAATCTATATATTTTCAATACCTCATAATTTCTCCACATCACTGGAACAACATTGTGGAAAAAAAATGGTGAGTTCTCACTCGCAGCATCTCTAGATGTATTGAATTTTATGTCATGAATTATGTTGTTTACCTACACTAACAATCTAAACAAGGTCATAGCTTTTAAAAGTGGAGATCATATAAGACTGGTAAAACATGGAAAATTGAAAGAAAGAATGTTACAACTTGCAGTTTGAAATAAAAACAAGTGTATGAAGAAAAAAAGTTTTAAAAAAAGTTTTTAAATAAGTTTTTTTGAGGCAGGCTAAGTGAGCTATTACGTAGCCCGACTAACAAGATCATTTCTCTAGTTTAAAATAGAACACCTTAAAATAAAATACGGATATCATGTGGTCAGCCGCACAATAGCAAACATCCAACTGCCCATTTAACTATTTTTTTTTAAATAAAAATATTATTCTAAGTGTATTTAATCCCTATACCAAGTTTAAACATTTTGGAGATTCGTATATTTTTTAACCTCGCGGCCAACTCTTTAGAATCATGCCTCTTTAAAATAAGGAAAATTTCCAACTGTACCCATGAATTTTGCCCCAAATTCCTTATATGCACACATATTTTCAAAAATTCATTTTATACCCTCAAATTTTATCCAAGTTTCCTCCTATACTATGCCGTTAGAGTAAATTAAAACATCAATTAGAACACATGTTAAATAACTATTATATCCTTTCTAATTTAGCCTTCTCCAATGTTGATTTTTGACACATTGCTGGCAGGTTTTTGTCGGAAAAGTAGGGAAGGGGCTATGATTCTTGCATAGCATCTTCCTCTTTTGCAGGCTCTAATCTTTATACAGTTTCATGCTCTACCTTTCGAACCTATGACATCTCGATTGTGTAGACACGGGCAGCTCCCATGTCTACGCTACCGCTTGCAATTGCCGCTAACAATCATTTGATTCACAATTAGGCCCAATCAATGTCTCATGCTCAACTAAACTACACCAGATCCCTACTACCCGGATCGATTGCCGCCCCAGTCACCTTCTTTGATCCTAATAGCAAAAAACCACGACATAGCACATGGCTTGCAGCAATTAACAATCCACTAGTTGATGGATCTAAGAGATCTGCGACATGCGATGTGCGATGAAAGAAATGCCAGGGTAATTTACACAAGGCAAAAATCAACCCAAATCTCCAATCAACAGACTAACAGAAGTTCCAATCAGCAAAGAGAGAACAAACAGAGATGAAGGATCTGATGAGGCAAACCTCTAATCCGCTTCAATTATCCAATAGCTTATTGGTAGACAAAATTAAATCTAGCTCTAATGCGACCTATTGAAGCAAAGAAACCCACTAGAGTCGTAAAGCCTAATCTCATGCTTACAGAAATTAGTGACTGCACCAACTAGCATTGATGAATTTCAACAGCAATAGTGATTTTTGATATGCTTACTCTGTCGGTAGCAATTAACACCAATTTGACATGGTTTTAACCCAGATCTAAGGTTCTGACACTAGGTGTTGCCACCATCATCAATAATTTCCTCCCATGCAATCACTAAAGCTATCTCCATCATTGACAACTGTGACAAAGGCTGGAACTTTGGTGGGTGTGCCAACCAATTACGAAGAAGGTGAGCTCCAACCATCTGATCGTTGCCACATTGAATTGGTTCCTAGAAACCAAATGGCTACTACAGGTTGCAAAGAAGACACTGGCTTGCAAGCATGAATGCCAAAATCCATCCACCTATAGTTGGCTCATCTCAACACTTCAACAATATCTATTGATGACATGTCCTCCCTGCTACCCCACACATGTGCCATCTCTGCTAAAATCATTTTTATCAAGCGAGCACGAGCTATTTGATGGAGTGCTTGAGGCAATAGCTTCTGATGAAATTGGAAATTGGGATGAAGGTCATGGATGGACATTTTGGTCATTTCAAAAATATAGAGGGTGTGCTTGCCTGCTTGGTAAGTAATAAAACTTTTGATGAAAATTTGTTGGCGTAAATTTTTTTTTTAAATGTGAAAAAATGATATGACATGATATGAGTAATGATGAAGAATAAAAAGAATAAAGTTAAAATAAATAAGTTAAGTGTATGGATAGTCGTAAAAATGATTAAAAAATATGGTAATTATATAGGAAGTAAATAAATAATAAAAAATATGGTAGTTATTGAGAGTAAAAAGTTTTAATTTTAAAAGTTCTAAATGTTACCAAACACCCCTTAAAAAAGAAAAAATCGGAAATTTAAAATTAACTAATGGAGTTTAAGTGGGTGGGTGTAGGATGAATTTTTAAAAAATCATGGGTATATAAGGAATCAAGAGCAAAATTCATGGGTATATTTGGAAATTGCCCTTAAAATAATCTAAGAAAGGCTTTAAACAATGAAAAATTATCAAGGATAATTGCAACCAAATACTAAATCTATTATTCCACATTATTATGATTTTGGGTTCAAGAAACACATCCTACATAGATAGAAGTCAGATAAATAGATAGATATGGATTCCGCTTATATGAAACTCCTTTTCTACATAACCTCATACATTTTTACACCCTTGATGATTGATGGGAAATCTGTTTCACTCATTATATCAACATCATTTATAGCCCTTTCATTTTTCTAGTATCATCGTATATGGGCTCCATATAAAAATATGAAAATCAATGTAATAAATAATTTGATGTTAAGGGTGTGTTTGAGAAGTCATAAAATTTTTAATGAAAATTTTTTGATGTAGAAGTTTTTGAAATAGAAGAAAATGATGCGATATGGTAGGGGGAATGATAAAGAGAAAAAAAATTAAAATAGATATTAGGTGTATTAGTAGTTGAGAAGAAATTATTGAAAAATAGGACAATTGTATAGGAAGAAGTAAAGAAATAATTAAAAAATATAGTAATTGTGAAAAAGTAAAAAGTTTTAAATTAAAAATTTTTAGGGGTAAACTGACACCCCTAAATATCAATTTTTAAGCTGTATTTTCAAATTTTAAATCATCTAAAATATCATTAATAGAAACTGAGTTGGCTTGGCTCCAAACCAACTCTTAGTTGTAACTTTGTTTCTAAAAGCTCAAACTAACAATAAACCAACCAAGAAAATTTTGAGTTAGCCTAATGAACCCAATTTGATTTTGTCTAACTTCTTCATGATTCAACAATGCACCAAAACAAATGTGCCACCGGTCATTCATTTGAATCCCACCCAAGGCAACCGTTCGAAAAGGGATTCGTCTATTTATTTTTTACAAAATAAAGCCACTTGTATACATTCAAATGTTGAATCTACTCTATAAAGATACTACAACATTAGGATTCAATCATTAGTTGCTCGAGGCACAAAGGGCCCTTGGAATCTAGACCCAAAGCGCCCAACTGAGGCCTGCACCTAAGCAAAGCAAGGTGCCCATTATGTAAAATCCAATAAACTTCATAAGAGAATAATTCAATGCAAGTACCATTGAAGATTTCAGTGTGCCACTCACATTTTGAGCCAATCCCATGATGAATCGAAATCCAACCCATTTAGAATCATTCATTCAACTGGGAAATTAAGTTTCATTCAAGTCAAAGATACTTATGTGTCTTATCTGAAAAATGTATAAAATCAACAAAAAAAAATTTTATATATCAATTCAAAGTTGTATATTTAACACCTATAACTATCAAAAACATCATTCCTAAGTGGATCAGTAATTACATAAATTATTATTATCA
Organism: Annona squamosa; assembly: GCA_035584095.1. Taxonomy (NCBI): domain Eukaryota; kingdom Viridiplantae; phylum Streptophyta; class Magnoliopsida; order Magnoliales; family Annonaceae; genus Annona; species Annona squamosa. The sequence goes on from JAXCLR010000092.1 coordinate 16,852,203, forward strand.
CATTCTAAGGGCCTGTTTGGTCAGCTAAATAATTTTTGCTCAAGGAAAAATTTGTTAATAGCTCTTGTGAGAAGCCATATTTTTGCACTTGTATACTATAAGCTTCTTTGTTGTGATTCTCCATAGAAAAGATGATGCCTCTTCCAATTATCGCAGAGAGGCATGGATAAGTGTGTAAGCCCAATTAAAATGCAATGCCAAATGGACCTTGGAACAACTATAGATGAATCAAAGTACTTTTCAAGTATTTTCATAATCCATAGATAATTATACACATTTTTAATAAATAACACCCACTTAAGAATTTGATCAAAATACCACCTACGCTAGAAGCAATGCCTCTGTTAATGCATATCTAGGTATTGAATTTGGATTTTCACAATTTAGGAGCTTTATCTCTCATTTAATATTTGAGAGCATGTGATCTTCCCGTTGACATTTGGAAGCTTATAGTCTCCCTTTGAAAAATTGTAAGAATTGTCTTAGAGCTTCACTGTAGTATAAGTTAAAATATGATGTAAATATACACCAATAAAAAAGAAGAATTTGATCAAAATGATTTTTTATACTATTTTAAAGTAAATGATGTTACGGAACGACAACAATGCCATTGTGGTCGGACTCATGGCTATAGTTTTAGCTAGCATGAGTTCAAGACCCAACGTCCACATTGTTGTGTGGTTTTAACAATAGTCCCTCCGGAATTACTACGAGTTTACAATTTCCCCTCATGTAAGGGATTTGCAGAAAAATTCCCTCCATGTTAAAACCAGAGTGTCCTCATCGAACTCATGGCCATAGTTTTAGCTAGCATGTTCAAGACCTAGCATCCCCGCATTGTTGTGTGGTTTTAATAGCAGTCCCTTCGGAGTTAGTGGGAGTTTTACAATTTCCCCTCATGTAAGGGGTTTGCAAAAAAATTCCCTCCATGTTGTGAGGATTATGAATATACTTGATTCTAATATCAGTTGTCATGTTGTATAAAACATAAATAAAAAAAATGATGTTAAACAAAATAAATGAATAAGATTTTGATTTAATCGCCATGGTCATCCCAAGATGGGGTGGAACAATGAAAAGTTCAATAGTAAGGAACCATTGAAGTATATCCTAATTAATAATTAATATCTACAAATTAACAACATGATAATTGTAATTTAGAAAAAGACATTAAAAAATGAAGGACATCAACTTTAGTGAAATTGGTAAAGCTAAAACTCTATTTGAATACTAACAGTCTTTATATTTTTCAACAGGTTCAATCATACCCCACAGGCACCTCTTAAGGTGCAGGAAGTGCACGTTTAACAACTATGGACTTAATTAGTTTTTTATAAAAAAAAATAATAAATAAAAGAAGAAAAGGAAAGGGATAATTACCTCACTGAATTTGTCAGCTAGACATCCTAGAAAATGGAAAAGATCCCCTACTGCGTGACCTGTGAGTTGCACTAACCATGATGGCATTTAGAGCTTGCACACGGACCTTTTAACAGCTCCATGATATTAAAAACATTTCAACAATTCGAGGAATTCGTCTGGCTCCTCTTTTTCTCTAACTACCTGTCCAATGCACCCAGAATTTAGTCCAGAATGACCAACAAAAAACTAAAAGGAATTTTTCATAATGTTCTGAAGACGAATCTTGACCAACTGTTGCCCAATAGGCGCCTTTTTTTTTTTTTTTAAGAAACAACTTATAGTCTATCTTGCTAGTCCTAAATTGGCATTTCTTGGTAAAAAAAAGATAGACAAACAATCACACCTTTGTACATAGCAGCAACACCATTTTGTCTTTTCATATTTTGATATGTGCCATTTCACTATTGCGGATAAATTTTGTAGCTAATTCTGCTAAAATAGAAAGAAAAAACTTGAAAACTAATGTTCTACCACCTATAAAACTTGTGGACCAAAATAAAAACCTCCACAATTATACAGCCGGCAGTGATGACGAATTAATCCAGAAACTCAGCCAGACCTAAAATGATTGTAAAGCAAAATTTTTAAGAGCATTACTAAGTTTGGCAACAGTATATACAAAGCACAAACGTGTTCTAAGTAGGGGATAGGGGATTTAATCTACAGAAAACAGCACATTTGTCTACCACATGACAGATGATACGCTCATTGATCTGAGAATAAAGTTTTTCTTTTGGTACTCATTCTCAATAAATGAGATCACAATTAATCCAAAAAGTTACCAATAAGGAAAAGTTTACAGTATGGTTCCTTACTACATCCAGTATCAACAATAGGCACGAGTGATTTACAGTATGGTTCTTGACTTCATCCAGTATCAACAATAGGCACCAGTAATTTATAGTATGGTTCACAACTTCATCCAGTATCAACAATAGGCACTGGTGAACAATGGGCAGCAAAAAATGGCAAAACAAGGTTTGTCCGGTATTCTTAGATCAAGGATCATCTAATTCACCATTGCGCAAATTTCCTTGGCAGCCTAATTGCATAGAATCTGAATACATGTTTGTCAAAATGCAAATTACTTGGGTAGCTTCAGAAATGGTGAAATAAGGAACCAAAATAAAGATGGCCACGGAAGTCTCCTAGTAAAACAAGCAGAAGACATTTAAACAAAACAAAAGTGGAGGAAAAGAAACTACAGCAAACTGACATAATTCTGCAAGATAATTTTTGTATGGAACTGATCTAAAGGAATTGATTCCTTTGAAGTCTCAAAGGCTCGATTCCTTTAATGGCTGAATGGATTAATTTCTTAGATCCAAACCATTTATCATGTTTTAAAATTTTTATTTAATTAGGAATAAAATACTGCGCTGATGAAATTTTAGTGGGCCACACAATTGAATCACTTAAAAGTGAACATTTTACAGGTTAGAATGTTTACTTTTGATTGGTTTAGTTGTGCGGCAAACTAAAAATTTTATCCAAATGACAAATTTATTCTTAGCCAAACATGCATTTTAGACACAATGATTCAATGAACTGTTTGAATCTAAGAAATTAATTCATTAGGCCAATAAAGGAATCAATTCCTTCAAGAGCTTCTAAATTTTGCAGTCTTCTTCAAATTCAATGAAGCATGCATTTAGACACAATGATTCAATGAACAGTTTGAAACTTTCCCCTGGCATTGTACTTGGTTTTACTGTGAGCCTCTTCACCTGGCATACTCCAGGGGAAATGGTTCACAGTTTTGCTAATACAACATGTCAGATGCAGCTATTCATATTGCACAATCTGGCCATTGTAAACCACACATGTGCAAGAGATAGGATAAACATGGTACCCACAAGACCAAGGTTCAGCTAATCAATTCCGAAAGTAAGCTCCCACTTGCTAAAGACACAATGCTCACTCAATGCACCTGTGTTGCAGATTACTAATTGTACCAGACAATGACGAAGGTTTCACATGAGCAGACAGGCATGAAGAATTAGCAAACTGGACTAATCATAAACTGCAACTCAATAACAGAGCTTTGAAGCTTTAATTTCATACCTTAATGGGAATATCCTTTGGCAGCCCCATAAGGGTGAGAACGTCTGAACCAACTTCATTCCAATCAATCTGTTTCTTCTTGCCCACCTTTCTGCTCCTATCCACCTGACTACTATCACAACATTCAAAACAATTTCCGATCCACAAATAGAGCTTTCTAGGCATCTTGCCTAGACCTCTATCAGGAGCTAAAAAAAGAAAAACTTCCCTGGAGTCAAGATCAACTGTAGCGAACTCTACTATTTTTTCTAGGACTGGCCAGCTGTACACCACAGGACAAACTAGGTTGGAACATCTCACACCGTTTTCCCCTAACGTATTCAAAACAGAAGACTCTGAGTCTTTTGAATGAAACTCAGTCACATTTCGTTGAGCCACAGAGTCCAAAGTGTCACCAGCACTTTTGCCAAAATGATAGCCAAACGTAGTCTTTTCAACTACATCTTCGTCTTCAAATGGGTCAGAGTCTAAGCAATGTTCTCTATCACTTGCTGGATTAAAACTGTTAATATCTGCAGTATGGATTCCACTTTCCAATCCAAATTCATCCATGGGATTTACAACTGACACAGGGGATACATTCTTCTCCGGCAATTTCAGTGAGGGGGATAAGCATCCTCTTCGTTCGGCAATGGATAGAGCAAGCCCTTTAGCTGGCAGTAAAACTGCTTTCAAGAATGGCTTTGATGATGACTTGAAGGCAGACAAAGGATCCCGACCATTTGGCAAGATCTGAGAGGATTTGGAGGGTGGTGGTAAGGAGTGAGACAAGTTGGATGACGCAGGGGATGGGGTGAGCGAACTGGAAGATGTTGAAGGTGATGTTGAGGGAGAGTCAGAACTAGATTTTGAACTGCTACTTAACTCAGAGAATAAAGAACATGGAGAAAAATGAGGTGATGAGGAGTCCACTGCAGTCAGCTGCCCACTTTTGTTTACCCCATTATGTGCATCCACGAACAATGCAGAATCAGAGTACACCCTAGATAAAGAAACTCGAGAAGCTGTAACCCACTCCTTCATGCTTCCCAACACAAACTTTCGTCTTAATAAACTCCAATTACTCTCTCTTACCGGGAGGCGTGTTTCTTGTCCAGCTACTGATTGTGAGAAAGGCGGCACAAAGCCACCAGTGATGGCCTTGTGGAAAAGCTCAAAATCTACATCATAAGAGTCCACTTTCTTCTTGCCCACGCCAGTCTTAATTGCTGATTCCACCTGTTCCTTCTCCACGGGTAGTGGGCCGGTCAAAAAAGCATCCCAAAAGTCTGAGGGCTCTTCACCTTCTGCAACAGGCGTAATAGGTCCTTGAACTCTTTCATACCGAACCACCTGACATGCAGCTGCCTTGGCATCCCGCTCCATCACAGGGTCACAGTTCTTACCAATCCACACATATATCCCGGCAGGCACATGCACAATGAAAGCCCCTCGAGAATCCAATGCCGAGGGAGAGGGATCATTGATCATTTTCGGTACAAGATGAAGTGGGTCATATGGTGAGTGGGGCGTCATCCGATACATTCTAAGGACTGAACTTGGGCTCAAGGGAATGGCATGAACTCTCTTCTGGCATTGCAGCAGCTGACAAGCAAAACCCATGTTCGGATTTGCAATCCCTCGGGCAGCCTTCACATATTGAAATGCGTCATCAAAGCTCTGCCCTTTTCTCCACATGAGATATGCAATGACCAGCGAGGTCGATCGGGACACCCCCTGGCAGCAGTGCACCAATACCCGTCCCCCCTGCTGTCTAACATCCTCAAAGTAGTCAAAAACATCATACAGAATGCTAGTGATGTCTTCGGACGGGCTGTCCTGAAGCCACAGCGTCTTGTATACAAGATCCGCCTTAAAATACTCAGGGCAAACAAACCCAACGCAATTGAGAACATGAGTAATACCGTGCTCCCTCAAGATATCACGATTGCGCGCCACGACGTCACCGCCGAGGTAGATATGGTCTGCAACCTTCGAGCATTCCTTGTCAAAGAAGGCGATCCTATCCCTCTTCACCAGAGACTGGCTGCCGGTAGCATCTGGATTCCGCTGAAATGAGGAGAGATCGAGCTTCAGCCCTTCTCCCGGCCGATTTGCCTCGGCCTTGCCGCTGGGGGTGGGCGGCTGCGGCCACTCCCCAACGTCGTCCGATCCAGCTTTTGGCCACTCGTCCAAGCTCCGCTTCGTGATCGCAAGCGGCTGCAGCGGCGGGAGGAAGGACCGGTTCTTCAGGTTCTGCTGGGAGCGAGGGGTGAGGGGAACGGGGAAGCGGCGCGGCCCGCTGTTCTTCTCCGCCGCATCGGAGCAGTCCTTCGCGTGATCAAAGTGGGAGCCGGCCTGCGACGAGGATCGGGGCATAGACCATGAAGCAGAGCGGCAGAAGGTTTTGCGGGCGGTGCTAGTGCTGCTGGTGGGCAGAGGGCAGGGGCCGCCGCGGGAGCTCGCATCATCGTCGTCGCCAACCATTTTCTTTGCGATCCTTGCTACTCGATCTCAATCGCGCCGGCCGTAGAAACCATCGCGAAATTGCCAGACAGCTCGAGGGAGTGATTAAGGAAGACGAGAAAACGAGGAATTCGAGCAAATATTTTTTCTTTTTCTTCTCCTGTACATGGATCCAACCTAAAACCAACACCGAGTAACGAAATCGAAAAGGAGTGGAAATGGAAAACCAAAACCCTAGAGATGCGGATTTCCAATTCCAAGAAAATCAGTAACCTATTTCTCTGAGCATTGGGAGACGGAGAACAGAGAGCAGAGCAGAACCCTAGAGGAGGCGGCCTGGGGAGGGTATGAGACGGGGTGCATTTCAAGGGGTACGAAATCGAAGGGCAAAAAGCCGAACGTCTCTAAATAATAGCTGCTCGGCAGGTCTGGAAGATGATACACGGGAACTAAAAATTACTTGCACCCATCCAATCTGCACATCAGCAAGCCCATTATCAAGAGCATGAACTTACTTTCCATCCACATCTCCCCTTTCATCTTTATTTTTAATCTGATTTTTTCCCTTTGGAATATCTAGTTAATCTAGGGAATTTCCAACAAGTGGTCTACACATTTTTTAAAACTGTTTATTCCAAAATTATGTGATAATATAATATTTATAATTTATATAAAACATAATTAATGGTATGGATTTTATAAATTTTCCTTTAAACTATTAGAATGAGCACGAGAGTATACTGATAAACATGCACTCTATATGCATGTAATTTTTTTCGATTTTTCAGGGAATGGTTAACCGTGGTTAGTTGAGAGCACGGATCTTGCGTGTGTGCAGTGATAGGCGATGGCATTGCATGCTAGCTGCGAGTATGTTTCCAGCAGCAAATCCGGTCACTTGTTAAGAAATTAGACTCATTTTTATGTAATCCACTCCGTTGATTAGTTGGGCCCACTAGAAAATATATATTTTTTCAAAATGAATTAATTATTTGGAATATAAGAAATAATTATCTAGAAGTTTTTTTGTATAGCTGAAATGTCCTATATATGTTGAGCTACCCAAGTTCTTAAATTTTCTTGGTAATAATCATTTTGCAGTATCTAAAACAAGGAATCAAATGTCTTAATTAGTGGACCATCGGTGCCGTTAATCAAAGTTTGAACCCCGCGAATCCTGTGTGTTTCACGCGCGAGTGGAGGGCCGCACGACTCAACAGCCGTCGCAGCAGAGCTTGGGGACGTTGGCCCACGTCGTGGTGGGCCACGTATAAGACTTTGAATGTTGTCTTTTGTTGATTATTTTACCATTCCCCCACATCTGATGAGCTGGCCATGGAGGCTGGGATATGGCCCGTGACCCGGCCCGGACTCTGAAGCGTCCTGCCAAGGCTTGTGCCTGAGGATAAGGATCGAAAGAAGCCTGGTTTCAAATTTCTATCCGATTTTTTTAAAACAGCAACCTTTTCTAAGGGCCTGATGCAATAGGATAGATTTGGATAAAGCAGTAAGATAAAAAGGGCCTGTCAAGCCTGTGGCCTGGTTGGCAGCAAGCAGATGATGGGTATTCAAATCTCAATCCCTACAGTTGTGGTATTTATTAATTCCTCGTATATTTTATAATTATTTCTCAATGTAAAGGTATTTATCGAAAAATATTTTATTATGTAAAAATTGAATGTGCTTAATTGTAATATCAAATGTTATAATCCGTATATGTATACAAAAAAAAATTATAAACAAGTTTTCCGGAAATGGAATTTAAGAATGTCAAAAAGTCAATTTATTAATTACTTTTTTTCCGATTTTACTTTCATATTCTTTTTTACGAGGCTACAGTTATCCTGTCTATTTTTATTCTGCTTTTACTTTACTTCCATCTTATCCATTCCATTTATCATTATCCATTTTCGTTCTTATGGTACCAAACAAACTCTACGTTGAAAACTAAAAAATTATGTTAGAAACAACAATATACTACGGGTGTGTTTGGTAATGAATAAAACTTTTGATGAAAAGTTTTAATGAGTAAAAGTTGTTAAATGATGTGATATGATAGGGGTAATGATAAGTAGTGAAGAGGATAAAGTTAAAATAGATAGGTTAGTTGTGTAGATAGTTGTGTATAAATGATTGAAAAGTAGGATAGTTGTATGGGAAAATGTGAAAAAATGATTAAAAAATATGATAGTGATGGAGAGTGAAAAATTTTAGATTGAAAAGTTTTAACTTGACATTTTGTTTGGATTTCCAAACGCACCTTAAAGATAAAAAAAAAAAATTAAAAGTAAATAACCGAATGAAAAATCTCATCTTATATCATTCAAATGAAGAACCAAAACATGATCTAACCTTTAAAAAATATTTCCTATTTGAAAACCGCAGCCTTATTTTTTAAATCGACATTTATATGATTGTTTTACTTTAAATTTGTACAAATTAATATTTCTTTAACAATGAAAACAATAATTTAAAGAATCGAAAATAAATAATGTGCTTAAAACACAATATAAATAATGCCTTTTGATAGTAAATGAACTATTACAGTTTTTTAAAACATATAATATAAAAATGATAAATAAAAGTTTGCAATGAATATAATTTTGAAATCATAAATAAATAAACATGGTAACTGATATAGAATTTGAAAGTTATTTTAAAGGTAAAGAAAAATTAAGGATGAGTAGGTAAGTATTGAATCATCACACTTTATAATTAAGGTCCATTCACATTCTTAGAGTTCTTATTCTCAATTGTGGAAATGGATAAGGAAATGAAATTTAAAAATATTATTGTATAGTGAAAATTAAGAAAATATATTTGAAATCAAGAAGTCGAAGTAAAAAAATATATATGAAAAATTGAAATAATATGTTGTTGTGTAATGAAACTGACAAAATATATTTTTTCATAAATAAAACACTTCATGCTATTCTAATTTCAATCCATGCACATTCTCGATGGTTTTTGTTCTAGATTCTTTAATAGAATGAGGAGACGAAATGAAACAAATTATTGTATAGTAAAAATTTAAGAAAATGAATTGAAAATGAGAAAGATGAACTATAATTAGAAAACTACATTGCTAAGTACTAGAAATGAAAAAAGTATCTTTTGAAAATGGAACAATTCGTGCTATTCTCATCTTATTAACGTATTAATATTTAGTCAATACGCTTGTTATGGTCGCATTTACATATCAATTTAAATTTTGAACTCATAAGCTTGAATTAAAGTTGTGTAGATAAAAAAAAATTAACTATGGTATTTATTTAACATAGTCAAGTATGATAATAAGATAATGTTTTAAAAAATCCATATAAAAATTGAAATGCAATCAAACATTAACCATATCTTAATTTTTGAATGGGGTCAAGCTTAATCACGATTTAAAACTTTTATATTATAAAAATCCAAACCTCATTTTAAGTTTTCAAGGTGTGTGATTTTGGTTTTAGTTGCACATCTGCTAAGACAATTAATTCGGATATGTTCTAAAAGTGATAAAACCTTTTGAATAATTTGATAAAAAAATGTTGAAATGGAAAAAAGTGATATGACATAATAAAAGTAATGATGAAAGTTAAAATGAATAGAATTAAAATAAATAGGTTGAATATATGGATGGTTGATTTTGCCAATTATTGCTCTAAATTTATTTTTTAGAGAATTAGGGTGTGTTTGGTAACGGGGAAAAAATGTAATTTAAAACTTTTCAATATAAAACTTTTCACTATCTACAATTATTATATTTTTTAATCATTTTTTCATACAACTACCATACTTTTCTATCATTTATACACAACTACATATACAATTAATCTATCTATTTTAACTTTATCATATTTACTCATCATTATTACCCGTATCATAGCACATCATTTAACAACTTTTACTTTCCAAAACCTTTCATCAAAAGTTTTATCCATTCACAAACACACTTTTAAAGGATAAGTTTAACATTCTATCCAAATGGAAGAGATGGGAAAGTGTAAGATTCCATTTCCGGCGACCAATGATTACTCTAGCAATAATCATATTTTTTCACTTTTATTTTTATATTTTAATCATTTTTCCTACCAATTAACTCAATCAAAACATATTCATTTCAACTCTACATCTATATTTTACTCTTAATTATATAATTTTCAAAATATTCCATTTACAAATCCCTGACAGTCCTGCAAACTTCCAAAGCGTCCCCAAAATCATATCGTTTTCCAACCATGACAAATTTCTTGGTCGAACATTGACCATTTCAATGAAAGAGCTGTCGAATGTCGTAACCTTCGTGTCATTTCAATTAGGTGTGCCTGCAATTATACCCATGAAGATGTGACCGTATGAAATTCAAATCCCAACCTGTAAGCAGGTCGGGTTGATCGGGTCGAGCAGGTCGTTGCAGCCCATGTGGACGATTCTTCCCATTCATATCGTGCAAACCAAACAAAAAGTGGGACCTTTATGTTCACGGAGGAAGCCACTAATGAGTCATGTCACTATTACAATTTATAACGTGTTTTAATCTCTGTCGTCCTTTTGTTTATTTATCTGTTTATAGAAGTGAAAATGAAATGTGTGTTTGTTTAGAATAAAAAAATGTCAACTAAAACTTTTCACTCTCCATAATTACTTTATTTTTTAATTATTTTTTTCATATTTTTCTACACAAACTACCCTACTTTTTAATCATTTATACACAACTACCCATACAACTAACCTATCTATTTTAACTTTATTCTCTTTACTCTTCGTCATTACTCTTATTATATCATATCACTTTCTGTTGATTTGACAACTTCTACTCCAAAAACTTTTCATCAAAAATTTTACCTCTTACCAAACACATCCGAAAAAAAAACCAGCTCTAACTATGGCCCAGTGATGATTGGCATCACTTGAGTGCCAGAAAAACGACGGGCAAAACTTCGCTTCCCACTTGCCAGCAATGCCCGGCACTTGATGCGTTACCATCAGTTCAGTAAGCGCATTTTCCAAATGATGAAGGATTTTTGCATTAACCTATATTACCATTTTGAATACAGTTTTTTAATTTTTAATACAATGCACATCATTACGTTTTCGTCCCAGATATAGATTCAAGCCAAGAATTTGTATCATTTGGAACACGCACTAAGCAAAATAGGATAATCTTTTTAGGGCCGGTATCTTATGAAACAAGTATTGCAATTTTTTATTTTGAAAAAAAATATGCAAGCCGGACCAATTTTTTCTAAATGAAATTTGAATTTTTTGAATTTATTTTATATTATATTTAATTTGTTTTAAAAGGATAAAAATGGAGGTACATGCAAATTCAAAAACATTTGTCAAATCTCATAAAAAAATCTTAGTCGAGCCCGCCTATTTATAAAAAATTATTAAATATCAAAACTTACAATTTTCAGACATGTGTATATATTTTTATTTTAAAAATCAACCGTTTGAAACATTTAAGACATTCGCATCTTTAAAATTTGAATTTTGAGTTAAATACACTTAAAAATATGTTAAAAAGATAATATACCCGGATTGATAGAAGCTCATATTAGTTCAGGCTATCAAGATGATAATCTCTTTTTAAAATATTCTCGCTTTTATGTATTTTAATCTTATATGCAATTTAGATTATATAAATCATAAAACTCATTTATTTTTCCACCAAAATAGTTGTATGTTGTTGAAAGTAGAAAACATTTGACTGTGGCAGTCTACATATTGTCGTATATACTTAAATGCAACCAAAACTATTGTAATCTGTTACATATATAAATGTTAGATGCGACTAAAATGCCTGGGAGACATGAAATAGCATCATCTATGGTAAAATTTGGATAATTTATAAATACATTCACCTAGTTTGGTCAAAATTATAAATATACCTATGTAGTTTTAAAAATTGCAAATAATTTTACATAATTTAACTATAATTGCAAATAACGCCCACTCTGTTATGATGTTGTTATTGTATCGTTATGGTGTTGGGTTATTTGCAATTATAGTTAAATTATGTGAGCTTATTTGCAAAAATTAAATATACCATTTCATTTCTAAAATTATAAATATACTCATATAGTTTGCATATTTTTACAAATATATCCATGTCATGATGATGCCATAACGACATGGAGGTTACTTACAATTACGATTAAATTATATGGAAGTTATTTACAATTTCTGAAATTATATAAGTATACTTGTAATTTTGATCAAACTACTTGCAAATTACCCTAAAATTTTATACCGCTACAAACAATCTAATGCAAATTTAAAAATTTTTGAGAGTGGAACAAAGAAACAGCAGCAAGCAGAGCACGATCATCTATGATTGCTGATGTGATATGTAATTCTTCCAACAAATGTAGTTTTCATTTTTATTATTCACATTAATTTTTATTTTCTATTTAATCTCTATAACAAATTTTCTTTAGTATAACCATTATTTCTGCTGCAGAGGGTGAAATGAGTGCCGTTTTTTTAATATTGGTTGATTTGATAAGTAATATTTATTATAAATTTAAATTTTTATTTTATTACTTATATTAATTATTGTTTTCTTTTTAATCTCAAGAATGGTTATTATGGATGGTAGAATGAGATGAGAAAATTGAATAAAAATATTATTATACAGTGGAAGGTAAGAGATTATATTGAGAATGGAAAAAAGCAAAGTCGTTATGCATTGAAAATAGTAAAAATAATTTAGAAATGAAAAAAGATTTTTGGGCACTGAAGATCTCATTGCATCACTTTTTTGTCCACTATCTTGAACAAGCCACAAATTTTCTTCTGGGTAGCCATTATTTTTGCTGCATGTGGTGGCATCCTTTCTTTGACATTAGACGATCGATGCACTCGTTTCTTTGGCCATGACTCAGTGATTTTTGCTGCAAATAAGATTGGGAAGTGATAAAATGCACTCGAGTGCAAGGAAACTTAAGAGAATTTAAGTGCAAAAATTTATTTTTTAAAAATTTTTTAACAAAATTTTTAATTTAGATGTATTTAATTTATAAACTAAATTTTACTATTTTGGGAGATGTATATATATGTTTTATTTTTTAAAATATGGGTATTTTAGTCCTTCGAAATAACTAAAATGTTCTTATTTTTAAAAAACCAAAGAAGTATATATACACACACATCTCCAGAAAATAGAACTTTGAATACAGATGTTAAATAGAATAAATTAACAGTTTTATAAAAAAAAATTCAATTAAGTTTTTCACCCAATGCATCGAACCGCTTCCCAATAAGATTGAGGTTTCATGCGAAGTTGGCTGCTTTTAATATTTTATATGCATCCGCAGAAAAATGAGCTTGCATGTGAAGTACGTAGAATTACTAGCATTTTAATCCATATTATTTTACTTTAATTATTATTTTTTCATTATCGTCCATCCATTCAACCAGTCACTTCTGACAAAATTAATTCACACAGAAAGGGATTTAGAAGAGGATAAGTACATCACATAAGCCAATCAATCATACCTTTTGTCATTAAATATCCTGATCCACTGTTACGATGACGTCTTTAATTTTTTTTAATCTATGTAGCTACGATTTTAAGAGTCGAGCCGGGTCCCCTAATTAGGGGGAGAACAGGCACGTCTCTAAATTCGAAATGTGTTCCTTTTACATTAACCATCGTCGACGGTCTGCAAAAATGGATTATAATCTTGCTAGGTTGGCCTGGCGTAAACTCATGTTAATCCTGCCAGATACACAATTTTAATTTTTTTAAATTTTTATCAACTTATTTTTCTGAATATATTTAATTTATATATCAAAATTTACAATTTTTTGATTTTCAAAAATCAATATTTTTGAAATACACCTATAATAGTGAATTTTGAAAATAAAAAAATATACGTATATCAAAAAATAATAAAATTTAACATATGAATTAAATACACTTCTGAAAGCAATTTTGTGAAAAATTTAATGATAAATATATTAAAACAGGACTAACATAACCTTATATTATGTTAGCCTAACAAGATCAACCTCCCTTGAAAGTTGAAACTCACCGAATTTATTAGTAGCATGAGGTTGATTGGTCATGCGGTCAGCATTGGACTGGCTGTTTTGATTATTGTTGTTGCTTGGAATTCATAGTCATATCATACGACTGAACGGTGGATGTTGAACTGCATTCCATCGTGCTCTTGACTACAAATAGTTGCTGGTTGCTGCACTCACTTTGTTCGAAGTCCAGATGTAATTAATTTAGGAGATCAATAATTCTAAATGCAATAATTTCTATGCATAAGAGAATCAATTGTACCGGGGAAAGGAGGGAGAAAGAATAGCACGACAAAGGGGGAGATAAATGGGAAAGATTAATTTCAAAATTCTATTCAACAAAATAAGTATATATTTACAAACTTTAGTTTTTAATTAGGTAAGTTGCAAATATATACACATAGTTTGTCCATAGTTACAAATATATATACCCATGTCGTTATGATGTCATGACTGCACCGTCGCCATACAAGTATATTAAAAAATATATGTAAACTATTTGGACATATTTGTAAAAAACTAAATGTACTTACTTAATTTTGAAATTATAAATGTACTAATGTAGTTTACAAATCATCACAAATATACCAATGTCGTAAGAGTATAGTAATTATACCTAAGGACATGACTATATTTATAATTATTGTCAAACTAGGTGGAGTTATTCGTAATTTTTAAAATTATGTAAGTATAGTTGCAATTATAGTCAACAAATTAAGTAGGTATATTTTCCGTTCTAAACAAAGTAAGTATATTTGCAAATTGTCTTTTTTATTAGTATTTATGCAATGTGAAGATATTACAATGAAGCACATTTACAACTTTCACTCAACGGAGAGAATTTTTCTTTAAACATCCCATTCTATGGAGAAATTTTTAAACCCCACCAAGGGAAATTGTAAAATTCCTATCTCAATGGACTTATTTTTAAAAAAAAATCTCTTCACAAAGGGGAGAAAACTCGAAATCGTGACCTCTTTTAAGGAGCTCATTGCCCCTGCTACTAATGATGCACTAGAACTATAAAGCGTTATCATCCTAGTTTTGAGCCTCTATAAATCCCTTCCTGGGTGTATAGATGAGGCATCAATGCCTAAGGTTATTGTAAAGCTTGTAAGGTTTATTTATGACGTGTATTTAGTCATTGTCATGTATACTCATGAGAAAGCTAAGTTGTTTATTCCTACATATACTTGCCATTTAAGCTGCGTGGTCTGAGACTTGTTTCATTTATATTGGTAGATTATTTATTTGATTTTATCTAGCTGACTAATAAATCCTTTGGTTTTCAACCTGCATAGTACCTACTTACAACCTGCAATCCTTTATCATAAATGACTTATAAACAGATTAGTATTAATTAAGTTGTGATAAATTAGTCATGAATGATTACTAATTGAGGTTTTGATAAATGAATTATCAACTAATTAAATTTTAAATTTTGTAAATGAGATAGAATTAGGATTAAACTTATATATAATCCGATACAGTTACTCTCCTGCTCTTTAGTCCCAACTGGGAACACTTGTAATTTGCACGGAAAACCGCAACCGTGAATCAACACTTGATCAGCTTATGCTCCACCAGACTTATTAGTCTATACAACTCTTAAAAAAAATACTGACTTATTGACCTTGCATTCCAAAGTCAGTAATAGTTGCTAGTGGAATCCGAAGACACTGCATTTTGGGCACACAATCAAGAAAAGACAACTACTATTTGCACAAATCCTACTAACTTCATAGGAAATATGACGCCTTCTCCTTCATTTACCATTAATATATTCGCTTTCATGTATTAGATTAAAAAATTATTAAGAAGAAGAAAAATATTCATACTTATTATTTGGGTTATTTCTAAATATGACTACTGATTGTATGCGTATTTATAATGTGACCGTACATTTTTAAATACCAAATATGACATTTTTCTCTATTTTAAAAATAAAAATTGTTGGGAAAACCTTGATTAAAACTATAATCATCCCAGGATCTTCTATGCTAAATTAACAAAAAAAAAATCATAAGCGAAAACATACCTGAATCTAGGATTTTCTGGAGAATGTGATTTATCTTTTCAAATGATGATGAGATGTTAGAAAAGAAACTCTAAAAAGTGCATAACTTCGAGACCACAACCATTTATGTAGTGTATCATCTTTTTTATTTCTAATTTAGCTCATTATAAAAATTAAAATTAAAAATTAGATAATAAAATTTCTACGTATAAGAGACTCATACTTAATTAAATGATTTAAGCTCATAAACCATATAAGATCATTTTAATAATTTTGAGCTGCTATTTATGATAGTGTATACATAATTATTATACATGTGTGTCCAGAAATCCAAATAATACTCTCGTTAAGTTAAAATGTTATATCATATAATGATATGAAGGATAAAATGAAAATTTTTTGCTTTCACCACATGCCAAGCAGATCCAAATATTTAAAACATATTTAAAAGTATAACGTCTATTTCAAAAGTTAAAATAAACATGTAAAAGTAAAATAAACTTCCATCGGAAAAAGAAAAGTTAAATAAACAGTACTTTGTTTTAGTGGGCACGTTAGGTTATGAGAAAGCAACATATTTCTTGTCTTCGGTCGGCACATTTCCACTCCCCATAAGTGAAGGGGCTGGAATTAAATTCTCCAATCATTTAAGATTCAGCTGAAACTAAGCACTGTTTATAATTTTTACAGTCGAAAAGTTGTTGGGATTTCTCATCCAAGTTGCCACACTACAATAGAAAGAGATATGCAATGCTGTTTATCAGTTTATGCACCATAGCTTTTGATTTAGCAAATAACCTCAATTAAAAATTTGTTTTCAAATCATCCCTCACATCTATCATTCATCTTTCTTCGTCTCTTTCTGTGACATTTTTCAGTACCCGAGTATATTTAACTCATTTTTCTTTTCTTTTTTTTGAAAAGTTTTTATACAAATATTAATATAGGTGCATTTAACATGTTTATTAATTTTTACCAAATTTGGAGATTTTTAAATTTTTAAAAATTAGTGGCAATTTCATAATTTGTGAATTACGAAATTGCCACTGATTTTAAAAAATTCAAAAATATCTAAAATCTCCATAATTAATAAAAAATATGTTAAATACATGTAACTAATACTTGTATAAATTTTTTTTCAAAAAATATAAAAAATAAGGGTGTATTTTGTAATGAATAAAACTGTTAGTGAAAAGTTTTGAAGAGTAAAAATTGTCAAATGATATTATATGATAAAGGTAATAATGTGTAGTAAAAAAGAGAAAGTTAAAATAGATAGATTAGTTGTGTAAAAATGATTAAAAAGTAGGGTAGTTGTATAGGAAAATGTGAAAAAATGATTAAAAAATATGACAATTGTGGAGAATGAAAAGTTTTAGATTAAAAAATTTTAACTTGACATGTTTTGTTAATTGCCAAACACACCTTAAGTTTTTGGACATGAGTTCGCCAAAGCTAAGTGCACTAGATGACCCTTCTTTCTCCATATTCAAATCTCCTTTTTATTATTTTGAAAATGACAAGAATGCCCCTTGTTGCTGGGAGGTTGCTAAGTTCCTCTTGAAGTCCGCATTTCACTCTCTTCAAATACCAGCTTGCCACAACCTCTTCATGGAGGACGAAGGCGGGAGTGGAAAATTAGCGTAGAGTATGTAATTAATGGACAATAAAATGTCAGGATGCATTTCTACACGTACGAGTACCTTTTTTGTTGTGAAAATTCGTAGGTGAGATTCGTAAGTTCAGACATGAGTGCTTTGATTCGCAGTTGATTTCGTTCATGATTTATTTTGGCTTTCAGGCTTGCTAAGAGAAATCGAATACGTACGTCAAAAATTTTATCCACGTATCTAATATTTGGAATATAACCCATAGCAGAGACGAAAGAGAGAATTCTTTTCTATTTGTCCGTTCGATATATATTCAACACACCCAACCAAATTTTCGATGGAGAGATTATATTAGGAGAGGCCACAACACTCAGAAGGCTGGCTTCGGAATAGAAGATGAGATCGTCTGCAAAAGGGATGATTTTTGCGCTGATAACCTGTTCAAGATGAGTGGATGAGAAATAGATAAAATGAAATTTTCTATTCATGAAAACTTTTTCAAATTCTTTTCAATACATAATAATCTTACTCTTTTAACTTTTAAGATTACTTTTTCCATATAATTTCTCTTATTTTAATGCCGACTGATCTTTCTAGAAATTCAGCGGTTTCAGACTTACCCAGAAGCATAAATTTTTAATTTTTTTTGTAAATACGTTAATTTACTTATATTTAATCTATAAACTAAGTTTTATCATTTTTAGATGTGTATATATATTTATTTTAAATTTTTAAATACAAAGACATTTAAGTCATTTAGAAAAAAAATTTAGATTCGATCTAAAATACTCTATTCTAATACATAATAATAATAACGCTTTTTCATTTAATCTTCTTGTCCTATTCTCATCTGCACAACCAATACGAAATATTATTTACTAAGTAGAAGCAAACCAGGATACATGAACTTTAGGCGTGGGGAAGATTTGCAAAGAAAATTTTAAAATGGGAGGTAATTTACTAAATAAAAAACGATGAGATATTAATTGCTAAATTTAAACATTTTTAGAGTCATTTACAAATATCCCTAAAAAGATGTTGGGCTGCACAAGTTAGGCCGAGAAGCTCATATTCTATTTGAAGAGGAGAAAAATGGGCTAAGTCCAATTCTTGGACCAGGTAAGGTCATGCCTGTTTTGCCGGCTTGGATTTGACAAATTACTTATTTGTTTATTACTTATTTTATGGATTTGTTGGGACGATGCTTTTTCAATCAATGACAATAGCTACTAATTTCTTATTGAAGGATATTTTATGGTGTATCTCAATTTATATTATATGCAACTCCTGAAACAATTGTAACAAGCTTTTAATGGAAGACGATAATAAGTTTTCACATATCAAGTGGGGAGACCACTAGCTCTCATCTGAGTATAAAGGAGGATCATATGCTCCCATCCCCAACTCTGGTTAAGAATCCCATAAGAAGTGCTGCATATTTGTGCATAATTAATCAATCACCACGAGGTGGGTGGTCATTCAAATGTTCTTTAGCATTTGGGTAGTACATGCACGCGGCGCAGTCTAGCACCATGGATTTGACACTTGTTGTGCACGCGGTTCAAAAATTCAATTAATTCAATTTATTATTATTAGTAGAGTTCTAAGTTCCAACTCGATGGACCAGGTTCCGCCACAAGATGGAACCTCTTGATACTCTTGTCTCTCACATCATTTGTTTAACGGGGCACACAAAGACTCGTGTAAGTTGTGCCTTTTGCAAAGATGTTAAAAAAATCATTTTTTTAAAGATGGGAATAAGAAAATTAAAATAACTTAAAATGAGGAATTAAAATAATGGCCCTGTCCAGGTTGAGAAAATGAGCCCATTCTTCTGGGAGATGTTAGGTTTTTTTTTTTTTAAGTGCGTTTGACTATGAGGAAAAAATATAAACTTTTCAATCTAAAATTTTTTACTTTTTAAAATTATTTTATCTATTAATCACTTATTCATATTTTTCCTATACATTTATCTTACTTTTTAGTCAATTCTACAAAACTACATACACAATTAATTTATTTATTTTCATTCATCATCATCACCTCTATTACATCACATCATTTTCTTTTAATTCGAAAACTTTTACCCAAAAAATTTTTATTTAAAAATTTTATTACTTCCTAAATACATTTTCAAAAACCCTATTTTGATATAGGATCCACGCATTTATTAGCTACTTGATGCACATAATTGATAGTAACAGTCCAGTTTAGCCGATCACGTTCTCCTGAAATGATCCGAAAGACAATTTCAAAGTCAGTGTTTAGTCTAATACACATAGCCATTTGACCAAGTAAAAGATAGTCCATAGAACATTGCCCGTAACTTGGCAGCTATAGAAGAGCATGATGTTTATATATGGAAATTACTTAGATAGCGTGTAGTCAGTCAGCCACATAGGCGAAAAGCCACTTCCCCACCTCCCCTTCTCTCATACTTTCTGGAAAATAATTTGGCATCAATCCAACTACCTAATTTTTTAATTTATACTCGTATATTCTAATTATTTTTTCTACTTCTCATGTCCCTTTACACTCTCATCACCGACAGGACACGATATTAGGTTATAATAATTAAAGGGTACAACTTAGGCGGGTTTGAACCGGACCTCTCAATATAAACTTGTTTTTGGGTTCAAAATTTGGCTCGCTTTTAATCCGACTCAGGATTCGACTCTGGTTTAAACCGAACCAGACCACTGATTGACCGGTTCAATTACTGATTTAAACGTAATCGCCTGAAGATTAAGGGGTGTTCCAAAGCACAAGATTCTTCGATGGAGACTGGAAATTGGAAGACATTTTTTTAAAAAATATTTCGAAGACGAATTTTTAATTTCTAACTTTTCACATTTATAATATAACTTTTTCATTTTCAGTGCACATCATTTCATTCTAATTTCAGTTTTCTCCATCCTTCAAGCTTCTTAAATACTTTCAAACCGGCCCTTAGTTTTATTTAAAAAGGCCCAAGCCCCATGGTTACTAAAAATGGCTAATTTTAAATCAAGGCCCAGAAAGAAGCGGCATCGGACAACGCACGCTCAGGTTTGTCTGAACTCATAATCTACATGAACAAAAGCACGTTCGATCACCGGCAGCAGCTCAAGCTTGTCGTCGGGGGATTCCTGCAACGGCATCTCCGGCGACGGCGAAATAAGATGTCGTGGGATAGGTCGTGACAGTTTCGTTGTTGGGAGTGCAGCAGTAGATGACGAGGATGAACCAAAACGTCACAGACACAATCAGCCCACTTATCCGTCCATCTTCTTCCTTCGTCAAAATCACCTTCTCATTCTGCACGATGGATTGGGTATTAGTTAATGGGTGGATCAAAATTCAATTAAAAAGTTATTATAAATGTTAATGAGATTGATATTATGAAATATGTTGCCCCTCCCTCCAATTAAAGCTCATTAGAGTATTGGAGAGACAAGAGCTGAAGAGCAGCGGATTCCAGCATGATCGATGAGTTGTCATGGAAGGCTGGCCATATACAATCGCTATGTATAACACGACAGCAAAAGTTACAAAAACATCAGCTTTCTTGCGTAGAGTTTGTTGCATCTAATATCAAATGCAGTTGCTTACCCAATTTTTCAGCTAAAAATTATGTCGTTATTTGTATTGAAGTTAAATGGTTGCATTAAACACTTTTGGTGGCATAAAATGTAAAAATTGATCACGGTTGAGCAAATGCCATTATTTTTTATGTTTAATTTAATGCATTCATCTGCATTGAACTTTCAATATACTTGGGTGCAAATTTTATTATTATTATTAATATATATATATATTTAAATAATTTTTACCAATTTTGGAATTGTTTAGTATATTTTTTATTTTTTAAAATAGGGAGATTTTAGTCATTTAAATAACCTTATTTTAAAAATAATATATCTCCAAAAATGGTAAAAATTAATAAATAGCTTAAATGTATCTAGATTAACAATTTATAAAAAAAATTTAAAAAAATTTTGCACTCAGGTGCATTGAAATTTTTATGCATTCCGATGCATTGAAACAAACCTCTATTTTTAGTGGCATAAAATGTAAAAATTGATTGCAATTGAGCAAATAATATCATATCACGTATTTATAACTAAATATACATATATAGTTAAGGGCTTCTTTTATATGTGGCCAGAAATGTCCTATGTGCAATAAAAAATTTAGCCACTTATACAAACATTATATATTTAGGGTGTGTTTGGTTGGAGGTAAAACTTTTGATGAAAAGTTTTAGAGGTAGAAGTTGTCAAATTGATAGAA
>JAXCLR010000092.1:16874157-16887951 GCA_035584095.1 Annona squamosa
TATGAAGAGTGAAAAGTTTTGGGTTGAAAAGTTTTAATTGACAAGTTTTGGCCCCAAACAAACACACCCTTAATGTTGTTTATTTTCGTCATTTTTATATGGTCTAATTTGTCTTTAGTTCATATATTAAATTTTACTATTATATATATTTTATAATTTTTTTTAAAATTTCATCTATCTCGTACTTCCTTGCGTATGAAACTGGTCATTTTTATTTTTAAAATTTTGTAAAAATATATATGTATCCAAAATTTTGGTACATGAACTAAATACATATAAGTCTACATAAAAATGAAAAGATAAAAAGTCGTACATATAAAATACACGAAGATATTATTTAGCTAAGTAATAATCAAGTGCACATAACCATTACTATATATGGGTACTGCTTTAATTTGGAATGGGTATTGCTTTAGTTTGAGGCAAGTGGGTAACACCAAAATTTTTTCGTGTAACTTATCAATTTTGGCCGACCTAGATGATGATTTCAAAGCCATTTTGCCTATTATATTTAGAATAGTTTATTTAGCTAGAATACGAAGTTTCATTCAAATTAAAGATGCGCATAGTCTCATCTAACCAAATTGTGAAATTAACATAATAAAATGATTTGACTTAAGTATTAATTTTAAAAGTTGTATTTTCAATATCTAAGCGATATAGAATATCGATAAATAATTCTAAAAGTATTGTAATACTATAATGCACATGTGAATGAATTTAAGTGTTTTTTTTTTATAGTTTGTATATGAATACAAATTTTGAAGCAAATGCAATTCATTTAGGTCTTTTGATTTGGATGAAACTTAATTTCTTAAGGAAACGAATAATGTTAAATGTAATTGGAGGAAATGGGGAATGCTCTTAACATTATCAAAGATTTTAGGTAGGATAAATATTTAAAATAGTTTTGGATATTGAATTAGAAGAGTCATTATAATAAATTTAAAATCATTCTTGTAAATCATAGTCACTTGTGCCTTCTCAATTAAGCCCCATTATCTTGCAAATCCAAGATGATACAACATGAATTTGCTTTCTTAATCATAAATATCGATGGGAGGAGAAGATTAAAGCAATATGTTGTTGGCTTTGGGGCAACCCTTCATGATTCTAAAGGAAATTTCATTGTTACATAATATTGGCAAGAGAAGGGGAGATAGATTTGCTTTTTTGTTGGAAGGGAGTGCATTATTTTAGGGTGTGAGATTACTTTTGCCAATTCAACAAACTAAGGTTGAGGTGGAAACAAATTCCTTACTTTTATTCAAATGTCATATCAATCCAACTACAATTCATGGTGACATTGATTTGGCTAAGGTGTGCTTAGGAAGTAGTAAAATTTTTAGATGAAAAGTTTTAATATAATGTAAAAGTTTTTTAAATGAGAGAAATAATGTAATATAACAGAGGTAATGATGAAGAGTAAAGAAAATAAGATTAAAATAGATAGATTAGTTGTATCCGTAGTTGTGTATAAATAATTAAAAAATAGAATAATTATATAGGAAAATACGAATAAATAATTAAAAATAATATAGTTGTAAAGAATGAAAAATCTTAGATTAAAAAAGTTTTATAAGTAACCAAATATGTCTATGGTCAAAGAAATTTTATTGCTTAGTTCAAGTGGAGTTGGTATGCAGTTATGCATATCTTAAGAGATGGGAATCGGTGGACGCATTTGCTAGCTAAATATGCTTTAGAATGTCTAACAAATAATTTTATGTGGTGGGGGATCCCAAATTTTCTGCCGCTTTTTGTTATAAAAGAATTGCTTCCTAAATCAGAAATCTTCTTCAATCACAGCCCACAGCTTTAAATACCACTTTTTAAGCACGATAAAAAAAACAATTACTAAGGAAGGTAGTTCAATTTGATATCATCACTTATTGTGAAAACATCAAGATTAAGATTAAATAAACAACAATAAGATCATTCGTATAAGACAAAAAACTTTGTGTGAAAAATTCTTGAATCAAGAAGGAAAAAGCATAAGAGAGAAATATGAATTTACAATGATAAATAAGAAAAGAAGTATATGTAAAATAATTTACCTTCATTCTCTAAATGCCTCATCTGCATTTCCAATTAATAACACTCTGTTAACACCTCTCATACCCTGTAGGAACATCCTAATAACTATATAATTAACAGTTTATTCGTCTCTCTAGGCCCACTTCTAGGGCTCCAATGGATCCCTACTCTTTTTTTTTTTTTTTTGGCCCGCAACAATGGATCCCTACTTAATACTCTATTATATATGACTTCCATGAATACTGGTGAAAAACAAACGAGTTCGCCACACATACTCAAATCGTTATACGAGTAACCTATATATGTGCAGAATACAACAATCAAACCCTAGCATTAGCTAGAAACATGATAGTACTGAATGCTCCGGCCTGTGCGTGCACTCAAAGTCTACATGAACAAAAGCACGTTCGATCTCCGGCAGCCGCTCAAGCTTCATTTGCAGCGTCTCCCCAATGTTGTGGGACTCCGACGACGGCATCTCTGGCGGCAGCACGATGTCCACCTCCACGAAGTAATACGAGCCGAAGCTGTAGGCCCGAACCGTGTCAATGTACTGAATGGCCTCGTGGTGGTTCCAACAAAGGTATGTCAGTTTCTGCAGCTGCTCCGGCGTTGCTGACTGCCCTAGAAGCGACTTCACATTTTCCAGCATGGTTAACGACCATGATCGTATGGTGAACAGAGCAAGCTACATTCAACCATGCATTGTAAGTACTAGCAATTCATCAGCAATTCACCAATATATTTGCAGAGTCTATGGAAGTTTACCAAATTCGAAACCTTTCCTCTCTCTCTCTCTCTCTCTCTCACTCTCTCTCTTTCTCCCCCTGAACTCTCATTAGTTTCATACAGTTTAAATTTCAGAAGAAATTTGAAAGCAATGGTGACTCCAAATATCTGAATGACTCTGTCTCTCTCTCTCTGAACTCTTATTAGTTTCAAACCGTTTAAATTTCAGAAAAAATTTGAAAGCAATGGTGCCTCCGAATATCTGAATGACTCTCTCTCTCTCTCTGAACTCTTATTAGTTTCAAACCGTTTAAATTTCAGAAAAAATTTGAAAGCAATGGTGCCTCCAAATATATAAATGACGATAATGCTCTTTTAGGTAGTGTTTGACACTACAAGAAAAGTATAATAAAAATTTTCTTGCTCATGGTGATATTTTCGTAGGGAGGGAAAGTTTTTCTTATTTATAATATTATTTTACAACTAAATAAAGACTTCCTTGTGTAAACACAAAAATTATAAACTAAAGATAACTAAATTTCTTCTTGATGATTGCTACATGGAATATAAAAAAAATAGTAGGAAATCAAAAATTTTGGGTAATTTGCAAGTATCCTCACTTAATTTGATTATAAATGCAAATATGCCTCATATAATTTTAGAACTTGCAAATAACTCTCATATAATTTGATCAAAATTACAAATATATTCATGTCATTATAACACCATTACTATACCGTTACAATGAGTGTATATTTATAAAGATATACACATTACGTAGGTGTATTTGTAAAAACTAAATATACCCATTTAATTTTTGAAATTACAAATATACTCACAAATGTTACTTGAAACCACATAACCATCTTATATTTATACCTAAAATGCAAATATTAAAAATTAATATGGAATGTGGATGTAAATCCTATAAAATTTGTGCATATTTGTTGAGGGTGAAATTGATTTTCTATTTAAAATTTTTTTACACAATAATTATCTTATTTTTAATAATTTCTTTATGTATTTCTATATAACTATTCTATTTTTCAATTTTTTTTTTACAACTTTTCAACAATCATTTAAGTTATTTTAACTTTATGCTCTTTACTTTTCATCATTACATTTATCATTTCACGTCATTTTTTTAATTTTAAAATTTTTTCTTTTAAAATTTTTATCAAGTTCTAAACACACCCTACATGTCACAGCTCTCGAGTAATAAGTGTTTCATATCCTACATGTCACAGTTCTCCAGTAATAAGTGTTTCATATGTATCTAAATTAAAAATTTACTGCATTCATTAACATTTATCATAATGTTATAAGCTTAAAAGTCAAAATTTCTCAAACTTAAGGTGCGTACCTAGCTATATTCTCGTATTTATAATCGTGCTAATTTGCGGCCTAGGATCAAACAAATAAAATTAAACCTTAAAAACGAAGCCTGATCGATGATCGACGATGAACATCTGATGACTTACAATAATAGCTCCAACGGGGTCGATCCAGTGCTTGGTGTATTTGGCGAGTAGAGCAACTAACAATCCAACGGAATCGTTGACCACATGAGGATACATTTTCACGATTTCGTTGCTCGCAAGGCGGCAGAAGATGACGAGAATAAACCTCACGACTGTCACCGACGCGATTAGCCCAATGATCCATCTTACCTGCTCCTTTGTGAAATCCACCTTCTCCCGCTGCATGCATTTGTATGATTATAATATGCTTGCATTAATGAGTGGACTAAAATGCATGCATTATAATTAAAGAAAGATAATCGATTAATTAAGAGAAATGAAGAAGCAGGCAAATTAAATATCTGATTGGATGCATAATACTTACTTCAGTGATGAGAGTCTTAACTGACTCAATAATAATCTGGAGACCTAGTGCGGCCATGAAGGAGGCAAATACAAGCATTCCCTGCACCAAATCATTGTTATTGATATTGCCAAATTCGAAGACTTGTTTCGCTACAATAAACTTTCTCAATGGCAACAAATTTTTTTGTCACAGTCGTTGCTGATGGATCGTTTGGGTTCATTAATGGTGAAGTGATGTAATTTTGTAGCTAATTTGCGAATGGGCATCAGTAATAGCTGGGGCAAAACAGCGTTTCCACTTTTATTGCCCTGTTACAACACTCAAAAAGAGTTTTATAATGTACCCTAAAATAAAAGATGTTTATAAAGTGGTTACCTTTTGCATCAAATGTATTCATCCACTTTGTCAGTTAAAGTTTTATTTATTTTTTATTGGTGTCATATAATATGATATCTAATACAACCAAGTTTATTCGTCGGTAAGACAACAAGCTTTCAACTATCCTTAGGGAAAACTATGCTCTCACCTATATTTATAGTGGATGAAGCTTTCATAATCGGAACCCCAATTGGATGAGACTCCAACCAATAATCAGCTATCCATGAGGCAACTTGTGTTACTAATAGGCAAAAGTCTTATTATTATTTACTACTAAATGTAACTAGTTATATTAAATATTACTTTTAACTGTGTAACATATAGAAATTTGATCACTATCTCAAAATAAACGTGTATTTGTGACCAAACACACATATAGTTAAATCTATTTTTATATAGCCACATTGTAATATATACAACTAAAATTTTGGCTACTTATAACAAGATTTGATGTATTGACTATGGACATGATAAAACAAAAATTTCAAATTCTGGGGTCAGCCCGAACGTCTTAACTCAAATTGTAACGAGCAATTAAAGCGACAAGCTAAGGCATGTGGAATTGATTAAGAAGGGTAAGTAATAAACAAGTAGTACTGACCAGTGTCTTCATGCGAGTTTTCCCAATTGGATATCGGTACAAGTTAATCGTCCGCATGGAGGATGCTGTGAACCATAAGATAAAGCCAGCAATGAGGTCGAGGAGCGAGTCGAATGTGGATGCTATGATTGCCAAAGAACGACTCTTTGCAGATGCACACACCTTGGCGGCAAAAAGGACTGCATTTCCGATGTTCGTTATTTTGATGGCAAATCTGTCATATGTTAATCTCCTTATAAACTCTTCCTCCTCCTGCACAAGAATATATTAACTCATGTATATTTAATTTGCATGGAATTGCAATCAGGGATTAATTTAACTTTCCTAATTAGCGATTATTTGGCAAGATATAAATAGTGAAAATGAATTGTTATGGAGTGAACATGTTATGGTAAAATAAGAATAAAGTAGAAATAGATATGTAGTTGTATGCAAAGATAGAAACAAATGATTAAAATATAAAAGTAAAAAATTGAAAATAAAATAGTTGAGTAATCAATAAGATTGACTTTTTGCATTTAATTCTACTCCACTCCACATGCAAATTAGCAAACATTTTCTAAGTCAGATCTACAGTTGTCACTACAACAAATTTGACTTCTGGGAAATTTTTCTTTCATGATTGTTGGTGATGTAGTGTTGCACTTACTGTTGCTAATTAATGGGTAACTGCAACACTCAATCGGCAACAAAATACTATGGTAGATAAACAAATTAAATTCTATTGCAGAAAGTTGCAGGCAGAGGGAACATGTTTTCATGCATGCACCCAGGTGCAAATATCCATTTTCTTGTATTTTTTTGAAAATATTTTTACAAGAATATTAATCTAAGTACATTTAACATGTATATCACTTTTTACCAATTTTGAAAATTTTTATATATTTATTTTGAGTTTTTTAAAATCAGCAACATTTCAGTAATTTTTTCAAAAAAAAATATTAAAAAATAGGTTAAATACGCCTGAAAGTGCACGCGGGTGCAATCATATTCCCAAAGTTAGAGTACAGATAACAAACCGCTGGAAATGTGAAACCTTCAAATTCAGTCAAAGCATCCACTTCTTTGAATTGTTCCAGTACCGCTCTCTGCCGCTGATAGTACTCAGCCACACCATCTTTAGTACCTAGACATGCCCCAGTTAATTAAATTATAGAAAATGAAAGGAAAAAGGAAAATAAAAACAATGATTGAGGAAAAGATAAACAATCTCAACGGGGGATTCGATCTCTAAGTTTTGGACGAGTCCAGCTATAAAACGAATGTTTCTCCTGTTACTTGGATGGGAAATGCCGTCGACATCGTCAGAGTCTCTGATGGTGGGGGGGGGGGGGGGGGGTTTCGGATTACTCCATCCCGAACCCGGTCATTTGATGGGGAGGGGTCGGGGTTGAGTAATTCTTTCATAAAAAAAAAAAGAAAAGTCTCTGATGATCATAAAAAATTGGGACGCTGGTTCACCCAGGTTTTTTTTACTTTTTTTTATGAAAATGTTAATATAAGTGTAATTAACATGCGTATAAATTTTTACCATTTTAAAAAAAATTTAGCTATTTTTTTAAATTTTTTAAAATCAATGATATTTTTAGCAATTTTAACATCAGGAATATTATTTAACCTTTAATATTCTAGTTCCATAACAAATATAAATGGTATAAAATAGCCCAAACATGAACTTAAGTTATCCCACTTAAGCTACCTTTAAGTTTAAAATTTTGACAAATAGGCTACTTCTAATCTTAAAATATCTCTATTCGCATCTTATGAAAATGACTGAAAATTTAGATGTAATAGATTTTTTTACTATAAGTTTTAAGCAAAATTTTCCATCATTTTTAATGAAATAAAAATGAGTTCCGATTCCATGCTAATTGAGCAAGCTATGCTCTTTTTATGTTTATGAATTTTTGAATAAATGCATGGGCCCAGCTTAGATATCACTCGGCCAAAATTTTTTATTTTTAAAAACAGAAATTCCATATTTTTTTAATATTTTTTATGCACACGTGAAATGCCGAATTTTGCATTTTAAAAAATTAAATAATCAAATAAAAGTATAAAAAACTTTAAATGTTAAACCTAAAATATTTCTACCCAAAACGAGAAGCATGAACAGCATGAATTCAGCTTATCGCTTATTTGGCTAAAAATTTAGCCACCGCCCGTAAATCTAGTAATTGCTAAACAACAAGCAAATTGAAAACAGGTTTGTCACCAGTAAAGACACGCGGCCTAACAAGGCCTTAATCCACTTTAGTGGATTCGCCTTTGGGCTTAATTTTATAACACATATATTTTTTAGTTGTGCTAGTATATCCCAAGATTAAGTAATTTCGAGACGGTTTCTATGGGGATGTTCATGTAATTGTTTAAAAAATGCAGACAACATTGTTTGATATTTAAGGCTGGCATAGCCTACTTAATGAAAATTTTCGACTTAGGGACAACTGAACAATTATTTGAGTATTTGTCTAGCAACCTAGGTTCAAAATCCGGTGCACAACTTTTGTTTCCTTTTAAATATTTGAGAGCGTGTGGTCTTTACGAGACTACAGTTATCCTGTCTATTTTTATTCTGCTTTTACTTTACTTCCATCTTATCCATTCCATTTATCATTATCCATTTTCGTTCTTATGGTACCAAACAAACTCTACGTTGAAAACTAAAAAATTATGTTAGAAACAACAATATACTAAGGGTGTGTTTGGTAATGAATAAAACTTTTGATGAAAAGTTTTGATGAGTAAAAGTTGTCAAATGATATGATATGATGGATGTAATGATAAGTAGTAAAGAGAATAAAGTTAAAATAGATAGGTTAGTTGTGTGGATAGTTGTGTAAAAATAATTGAAAAATAAGGTAGTTGTATAGGAAAATGTGAAAAAAATGATTAAAAAATATGATAGTGACGGAGAGTGAAAAATTTTAGATTGAAAAATTTTAAGTTGACATTTTTTATGGATTGCCAAACGCACCCATAGTCTTTCCGTCAAACACTTGTAAAAATTGTCTAAGGGCTTTGATTGTAAAATGAATTAAGATATAATGTATATATATACCAAATAAAAAAAACTATTAGTGTATTAATTAACAATTTTTAAGGGAATGAGTAATTCGAAATTTATAAATGATGTAGATATATTTGACATTTTTGAAAATAAGAAAATGTTTTTAGTTTTTCGTCATATGTAGCTGCTACATTTGAGAAAAACCTTTTTTTTTTTAACTAATGTTTTATTCCATTTATAATATTTGTTCGTGATTCCAAAGTTCATGTAAATTAGTAACATGATTTTTTGACAGGGAACCATATGGATTGGTCTGACCAGTACCCAAAAGTTTGACCTCCACAAGACTGATATTGCTCCTCCCAAGGATTTGTTAGATCTCGACTGTCAAGCAAACCACAACCTCAGTTGCGCGCAATACTTGCCAAGAGGCGATCACCCATATCACCAAGAGAGAATTAATAATTTTCAATTTTTAGAATGTATAAGTTTCCAATTAAGTGAAGTTTCCAATCGTCAACAAAGAGGTATGGATAAATACTATAATGGATTGGATTTAAGCAAAAGAATCAACGGCAGTTTAGTACGACACCGTTCAAGTTCTAAGAGCAATGAACTGATTACATTAGTTGGGGATGCTTATTCGAGTGCTGAAATTGTAGCATAAATGCAAAGACAGACTAGTATTAATGCAAAGACAGACTAGTATTAGTGCAAAGCCCAGATTAAAACGGCTACGCAGATAATTTGCCAGTAATTGATGAGGAAAAATACATGTATATATCAAAAGCAGAAATCAAAATGAGTGGTCGCTGGAAGAAATCGTATTTCGGATGTAGGAAGAAGAGGGGATTGTCCATGGAGACAAAGCGTGGCGGCCAGCAAAACAAGAAGCCAGAACGAGATTAGCGGCTCGGGCTAAGTACTTAATACAGGACTAAGTGACTACTAACAAATTTAGACTACTTTACTCCGAAAGAAAAGAAGAAAATAGGAAATTCGAGAGAGAGAGGGAGATATGCACAGACCTAAGAGTGATCCAAGGCAGTTTTTGAGGCGGCGGCGGCGGTCCGGCTTCTTCTTCGAGTCCAACGGTTGCAGCTGAACCCCATCGAAATTCAGCTTCCAGGATGGCCGCACGTCGCCGGAGCCGGCTGGATCCAGCATTATATCCCTGGCTGGCAATGACACTCCTGCTACTGAAGATGGGTGCGGGAAGCGGCAGGGGCATTGGCAGGCCCCAAGGAGGTCAAAGCATCCACCATCCAATAAACAAATACATGCATTTAATGCTCGGTTCTAGCTTCTTGCCGTAAACGTCCCTATATCTCTGATTACAACAAATACACGCTCTTAAGTGCCACGACACTGCCATCGTGCCTTTGGGACGGAGGTACGATGTCTGCCTCGCAAGATGGGCGATTGTGATATGGAAATTTTGTAAGAATGTCTCGGGGCTTGACTGTGATACAAATTTGAGATGATTATTTGAAAATTTTACATTTAAAAACTTCCATGACACTTACCCTTGCGCAGCTTCAACCAACTTCTAAGTTCTAAATAATAATAATAATAAATAAATAAATCATTCACACTAAGTTTTGCATCAATGCATTTTAACTATGAAATCATCCTACTTTTTTGTTATTATCTCTATGTTCTAATTATTATTTTTATATCTTTTCATGCAATTACCTTATCAATTTTCTTTTTATCGGTAATTATTATCGGTACCATAGTTGAGGTCGATAAAATTTTGTATCTTGTTAAATATAATTTTGTATCTTGTTAAATATAGATGGTACAAGATACAAAATATATAATATATAGAGGAAATTTTGATTTCATCATTAAAATAGGCTCATTTGTTCATAGTGCAACTTAATTAGGGTGGAACTTGATGGAACTAATATAGATCCCAATTTTAATACGGGCTAACGGCCAAGCGTACATTTTTGTGAATATTGTGAATTAATTTTGTATATTTTTCACTTTATGCGAAATTAATTTATTTAATTTTTTTATTACGTTGGACTACAATAGAGACTGGCGCTTTTATCGGCACTCGAATCCGGAATTAAACTCGTGCACATAATGAAAATTCTCATTTGAAACCGTGTCAATGCGACCGCAGGTTATACTACACTCAACGAACTTCAAGATTATATGCAAGCAAACCAAGCACTAAATTTAATCTATATACATATCCAAAAATGATAAAATTTGGTTTCTAGATTAAATATAACTAGATTAACGTGTTTATAAAATTATTTTTTAAAAAAAAAACAAAAAAATATCATTTTGGACCGGTCGGAAATCACCGTAGATGATCAGTTCTCTATAAATTACTGTAGTTTTTAGTATGCAGTGGCGTATAAGGAGCTAATTGTACTAACCGCTATGAGTAACTTCATGCAACCGATATATTTAAGAAAAGAAACTACCGGATCTATTTAAGAGAAAATACAACATTATTCTTAATGAAGACTTGGAGAGAAGTTTTATTTTGTGTGTGTGTGTGTGGTGGCGGCGGGGGGTGGGGGCAGGAGGTGTGTGGGGTTGTCCTCTAGGCCGTACATTTACATTTAGGATCATGTTTGTTTTAAATGAAAACTTTTCAAATAAAAATTTTCAATCTTTACGACTGTCTTTTTTTTTTAAATCGTTGTTTCATATTTTCCTATACAATTACGTTATTTCTCAATTATTTTGACCAAACTACTCATATAATCAATCATTCTATTGTAATTTTATTCTCTTTATTCTTCATCATCACCTAAATCATATTACATTATTTTCTTTTAATTCAAAACTTTTATGCAAAATTTTTTATGTAAAATTTTATCACTTTCCAAACACATTTAACCAAACTCACTTAGAGAGTAAAAGCCCTTCAAGTTCACTTGATGAAGGGTGTTTTATGAATTTTTTTTGCCATCTTCAGGTTGAGATTCTTGGGAAAATAAGGTAAAATGATGAGGTCATATAGCTTTGCTAGCATTCATTACCTCTTACTAGCATCACTATCAAAGAAGGGGTTGCACTCGTATGCACCGAAGTGCATTAAGGCTCAATGCATTCAGATGTGTACACACATTCATTCATTTTGTTTTGAAATTTTTTTACATGATTATTAATATAAGTGTATTTAACATGTATATCAATTTTTACAATTTTTAGAGATTTTTTCATATTTTTAAAAATCAGTGACATTTTAATTACTAAAATGCTACTGATTTTTAAAAATAAAAAAATATCTAAAAATCTCAAAAATGGTAAAAATTGATATACAAGTATTCAATACATGTATATTAACAATTTTATGAAAAAAAGTTTCAAAACAATTTTAAAAAATAGTGAAGTACACTTGGGTGCATATGACTGAATTCCGTTAAGGAGGCAAGATAAGGTAAAATAATGATGCCATGGTATGCTAGTGTGAGTGTTTAGAGAGTCAGTTAGGCATGATGACTTGTAAGGTTAACCAATGTGGTTTTGTGGGCATTTGGTAACATGTCTGAGAATGGGGTGGGATCTATACACTACGTATTTTCCCACGAATAATTTACTAATTCAACAATTTTATTTTTTTCAACTTTAACTTTATAGTCCAATTATTTTTCCTTCCAACTACCTTATTTAATTTAACTTTATCCTTATCATTTCACATTAATTACATTTGATTTATGATATAAAGAGGTGATGATTTATTAATGTCAATCTCATGTATTGTATTTACAATCATTTATAATAGTATGGAAATCTTTTCATTTGTTTAATATATCTATGGATGAAACCCATCTAAAAATATATAAAACCAATCTAATAAAATGGTTTATGCTAACTATCAATTTTAAAGTTTTATTTTTAAGCTTTAAACCATCTAAAATATTATTATTGCATGGATAAATAATTATATAAAGTATTATTATATTCTACTACATATGCAAATAGATTTAAATGTTTTTTTCATAATTTGTACATAATTATGTATATTTTTTGACAAATGTGGCATATGCCCATACTTGATTTAGATTTACATGAAAATTATTCTCTTAGCTAAACAAATGATATTAAATATAATAAATTAATTAAATTTTTTTTTATCAAATATCAAAATTTTAAAATTAAGAGGGGTCATATGAAATTGCTTGCATAGCCCATTATAGAAATCTCATCATTTGTTTGATATTATTGGATATTAACCTTGTCTATAAATGTATAAAATTGAATTAATAAAAGGGTTTGATGCTAAATAATGAATTTAAAGTTGTATTTTCAACATTTAAATTATCTAAAATATCATTGCTACATGTGTAAATAACCTTTTTAAAATATTATAAATGGATATGAATAATTTTCATAATTTACACATAATTATATAGTTTAAGCAAATATAGCTTATTCACATCTTTGATTTGAATGAAACTTAATTTCTTACTTCAACAATTCTATTAAATATAATAAATAAAATGAATTTTCCTTTAATTATCAAGATAAAAAAAATGAACAAAATTACATCAAATCATTTCTTAAATGTTCTGCTTATGTAAAACTTTACTTTTATGTAACCCTGGATATTTTATTTATCTTGATAATTGATAGGAAATCCACTTCACCCTTTATATTTAGTGTAATTTATATTGTTACAATAACCTTATCATTTTTTAATATTATTGCACATCTTACCTAAATACGTATAAAAATCAATATAATAAAATGATTATTACTAAGTTATATTTTTAACATCTAAACTGTTTAAAATATCGTTATTGTATGGATAAATAATGTTATAAAGTATTATTATACTCTAATGCATATGTAAACAAATTTACATTCTTTATAATTTACACATAGGGGGGGTGTGTGTGTGTGTGTATGGATTTGTTCCGGTGTATGCGGCTGCACCGTGGGCTCCACATGATCATGAATGGGAAATCCTCCCCACCCATTGTATTTAGAATTGTGCAATTTATTAGCATACCAATTTTTATCTAAATCCAACATGTGTGTGATCCCCATCTTAAAATGGTGCAAAATTAACGTAATAAAATAATTTAATGTAAATATTAAGTTTAAAGTGGTATTTTCAACATTTAAACTGTCTAAAGTATGATTTTTATATGGATAAATGATTGTATAAAGTTTTATTGCAATCTAATATGTGTGGGGCCCATTTTACAGCGGACTGCACCTACACTGTATCATATCC
>JAXCLR010000092.1:16888051-16905498 GCA_035584095.1 Annona squamosa
TATATATATATAAATGTGGCCATGTACATATTTGATTTGGATGAAATTTAGTCTCATAATTAAATAAATGATGTCAAGTACAATGTACAAGGTAGAAAAAGTGAATCTGGTTGCATGAAATTACTGAGGGGCACTCGAAGTCAAAACTGGTCTGATTTCATCTAGACTGTCTAAAAACAAAACAAAAAAGGACACAAATTAGAAAGGAGAAATCTGGAAAATTGAAAATGGAGCTTAAATGCTGAGACGAGAACGGAAAGATTTGAAGAACCGCAAGCTCACAGTAGAAGACAGCATCCGTGTCTAGCATTTGTGTAAAAGGCTAAAAGCTTGTGCCATATCAACCCACTGAATTTGAAATTAAAACATCCCCAATTTTCTCTGTAATCATAAAACAATAATTCGTATTTATACAATTCAAATTTTACTAGAAGTGAAAGCAAAATTAATTTGAAAACAATAGTAGTACCGTTCAAACAAAATTAAATAATAAATGCTCGAACCAGTTCGTATATCTGGTTATCCATAACAATCACCACATCGGCTGACCTTGGCGCTAAAACACGCTTAGCTAAAAATGTGCCAAACTAGCCAACCAGGTTGTACTCGGTGGTGGACGACAGTCAGCGGGCCAGCTACTCGTGTTCGAACCTCATGTTAGGAAAAAATAATGGTGAAAAATTAAAGTCTCCCTTTGAGGTTAAGATGACAGCTTGTTGTCTCTTTTTGAGGATACATGAAAGTTTGTTATCTCCCATTAGTATTTAGGATCCTATACCTCTTTATTGATATTTAAGAACTTGTAGTATCTCTTTGAAAAATTGTATCGGAACTTGATTGTACTGTGAGTTGAGATGTAGTATAAATACACAACAATAAAAAAATAAAAAAGAAAAGTGCCAGCTAAATTCGTTTAATTTGCAGATTGCAAAGCGTAGGCCTACGAGATCGTGCGAATTTCGACATTTCAAGATGTCAATCCATCACAACTAGCTGCATACCTCCCAAGCAATTGCGCTTACGGATTCATGAATCAATACGTAGTCGGAGTTTTGAGGATTTACAAGACATTTCTCTCAGGTTGATATTCATATACCCACAAAAATTCCTTTGCGGACATCAGCAAAAATAGATTGATTTATAGATGGGTCTTCGCATGCTCAGGCCTGTGCGTGAAGTCATAGTCTAGATGGACAAAGGCACGTTCAATCTCCGGCAGCTGCTCAAGCTTCTCTTGCAACGATTCTCCAATGTCGTGAGCCTCCCGCAAGGGCATCTCTGCTGGCAGGACAATGTCAACCTCCACAAAGTAGTGCGAGCCAAACGTGTAGGCTCGAACCGTATCAATGTGCCTTATGGCCTTGTGGTGGTTCCAACAGAGATAAGTCAGTTTCTGCAGATATTCTGGTGCAGCGGCTTCGCCAACAAGAGAGTTGACATTTTCCAGCACCGTTGAGGACCATGTTCTAATGGTGTACAAAGCCAGCTGCAGATCAGAAAAAAGCATGAATGTTAGCATGTCTGCAAAAGGAATTCAATCCGGCGTCCTTCTTGTATATGCCTTTTCAAATCAGTACTGGCATCACGCATGCATTATGTTGTGCAGTAACTCAGCAGGAAAGCATGGATGCACAAGCATGAAAGTCTGACAATCAGACCATGATAGAAAGCAACAGATGGAAGTGAAATGTCTTCAAAAGGGTTGAGTATCACTTACAATTATAGCCCCAACAGGATCGATCCAGTCCTTTATATATTTGGCAAGAAGAGCG
The DNA here is from genome assembly GCA_035584095.1 of Annona squamosa. Taxonomy (NCBI): domain Eukaryota; kingdom Viridiplantae; phylum Streptophyta; class Magnoliopsida; order Magnoliales; family Annonaceae; genus Annona; species Annona squamosa. The sequence goes on from JAXCLR010000092.1 coordinate 16,889,824, forward strand.
GCTATGAGTCCTATCGAATTGGTGACCACATCAAAGAAGTGATCCAAAGCATAGGCCTTGACAATCTCATTTGTGAACGTGCGGCAGTAGACAACCAGGATAAGCTTAACAAATGTCACAGACACCATGATGCCAATCACCCATCTTTCTTGTTCCTCTGTCAAACTGAACTGATTCTGCATTGGTGGATCAGAAGGCATTAAAATGATAGCATTCCCATAAAGCTAAGAGTATGTATTCAAGGCTGGAGAAAAGGGTATTGCAAAATAGTAGTAATTTAGGTGGCACAAGGGCCTCTGCCTGATAATGAAATTAGTGGACTCATTTCAAGATGTAGAAGTAGGTGACATGTAAAGTCAGAATCTGACTCAGCAGCATCCAATCAGGTTCAATACACTGAATCAAGCCCGCTTTGGTGTTTTTGGACCAGTCCTAACTCCAATCCAAAATAAGCAATTTGCCCTCACTCAGGATTAACTTAACCATGAATTGAGGGGAGAATTTATACTGGGTTAAAAGTGACAAACGCTTATGCATACAAGCAAATTCGATAACAATAGGGAGTTTGTTTGGAGAGATGACAATTTTCATAAGCAAAGAATGAGTAAAGATGCATTTGTTGGCTGATATGACTATCTCATGAAATTAAAATAATAATTAAAGAGAGAGAGAGAGAGAGAGAGAGAGAGAGAGAGAGAGAGAGAGAGAGAGATTTAGTAGAAATGCACACTTACGCCAACCATCAGATTCCTCACTGACTCTAAAATTATCTGCAGACCTAGTGTGGCCATGACTGAGGCAAAGACAATGATTCCCTGAAGCAAAATCATTATTGTAGTACAAAATAGATGTCAGACATTCAAAAGTCACAACAAGGCAAGTTTTAGCAGCATTTGCATGAGAGAGAATTACAAAATCTTTGGGGAGGATGCTTTGAGCTATATGAACAGGGAATACATGCAAGACCCAATATCGAGGGTAAGATGCACAAATACTTAAAAGACACGAATGGCTACAAAATGCTTATAGATCAACTGGCAGCAATGGTATCAAAATGACAAGATAAGCATTCGGAAAATTATATAATGATATTCCACCAAACAGAAGTTACAAAGTGCTTACATATGCCCCTTGAGGCAAAATTGCATCATTTTCCACCTTACTCCCCGCAAATACAACTGTCCTTGTTCAAGATTATTTTATGTAATCTTCCAAAAAAAAAAAAAGAAAGAAAGAAAGGAAGAAAAGTTTCAAACATCAACAGCCCCCTTTTGCATCTCAAGAGAAAAGTTAGATCTCCCAGATGACAACCTTTGGCATACCAACAATGTCCTTATTCTGAAGCAACTTCTTATTGCCAAAGGAACAAATGTAACATTGAGAGAACAAGAAAAATGTTTGGGTCAATCAATGCAACCAACACTAGAAGAACGAACAGACTAGTCTAAATCCACAGGCTGCAGCTTGCAACTAAAATAGCTACCGTATTAAACAAATAAAATTTTCAATATCACCCAAAACCACATTCACCAATCAAAATGTTTGAGATTATCTGACCAGGGTCCCTTCCTACAAGAAGCACATGTCAATTTAATTAGTAATTACTGCTGTCCACCTTCATGCTATGCCAAGAAGATCATCACAAAAATCAAAAGGCAAATACAATTAAGGGACTGGAATATTTTAGTCAAATAAATGTGGGAAATTTAATTATGAAACTTCCTTGCCTCTTTATTTCTTTCATTAGAATAAAAAGGACCATTCAAATTATTTTTTTTTAAAAAAAAAAGGCCGTTCAGAGACTAACCAAAAAACATTGGGTTGAGGCATTTGCCTCATTTACCCCTTCCCTGGAGTACACTTCTGTTAGTTGCTTGATCATGATCCAGAAGGGGAAAAAAAAAAAAAAGACTAACCAAAAAACAAATAACAGAAATAGGCCTTCGTGAATGTCCTTGAGTCGCAGTTTATAAAAACATAACAAGAAAAGAATGACAGACTAGGGTCTAGAATGATGAGCAGCATGGCTGAGCACATTCTATATCCAATCTCACCTCTTACCAATTGGATAGTGTTGAAACAATTGTAAGTTTGATAGCCACCCATGTTGGCCATTACATGCGAGCTTATTCCCTTAATGCTAGCCCTAATTATGTCTTAATAAATGGAGAAAAAATAAACTATTGACATGCATAGGGAAAACTGGCAAATTTCTTTTTCTTTCTTCAATGGGGTAATTAAGAACATTACAAAAAGAATAATCATCCATATATATTCAAGTTCAAACTTTCTGATGAGTGCATCTGAAGGTAACAGTACAAGTTCCCATTATCAACAAATTCACCCTGGAAGAAATAAGGTTGGATCAAATAAACTGCTAAGCAGTAAAACTATAAGGTGTGCATGCATGTGCAGTAAGGGTACTCACCAGTGGCTGCATACGCTTTTTCCCTATAGGATATCGATAGGGATTTGGAGTCTGCATAGAGAATGCAGTAAACCACAATATAAAACCAGACAAGAGGTCAAGGAGTGAATCTAATGTGGATGCTATAATTGCCAGTGAACGACTCCTTATAGAGGCATAGACTTTGGCAGCAAAAAGGACCATATTTGCAATATTGGACAATCTGATGGCTAATTGTTCACTTCTTGCTGTCTTTTCACGTTCTTCCTGGAAAACATAATTGCATTGCGTTAGACCAAGAACGTTGTTGCCGGATAAGCCAAAAAAAAAAAAAAGTGAAAAAAAAAAATACTAGTTCAGGACAGCTGTTACGAATTACAACACAACCAACCTTTGTCATTCCAGGAATATATCCACGTTCTGCTAAAACATCCATTTCATTGAATTGTTCCAGCATCTCTACCTGCTGCTGATAGTATTCAGCCACAACATCCGTACCTGAACCCACATCCAAACAAAATAAGTAGAAAAACGAAAAATCAGACCAGGAAAACTGCAATCAGGGTGGTGGATTCTTGCACAGTTATACATGGCCACAATTCACCTAAGAGGCAATTCTAGGTAGATGGATACAAACTTCCAAAATAGTTATAGATCAATTCACACATAGATACTCTAGTCTCAGACCTGATGCAAGAAACTAATCAAATATGACAATATAAAATGAACAGAAAATTCAACTAAGTGACACTAAAAATGATAGAACAATTCAGATATCAATCACTTCATCTAAAGACTAGAAAAAATACAATTTCTCAAATCATGAGGTTCCAAGTAGTGTGAACCTGGCAGGTCAATCAAAGTAGTGTGATCTGGACAACTCAGAGACAATGATTATACTCAGGCACAGCATAGATGCCAATTCGTTTAAAATAACTGTTTTAACCAGCTTGAGACAGTTATTTTTCGTTTGAAGACTTACCTACTTAAAGTGTTAAAAGCTGAAGAGACCATCCTTGATAAATTTTTCATCCATAAAAAATTAGACACTGGAATCCCCCTAGTCTGATGAAGAGCAAAATTCAAATCAACCCAGAGGTATGACAACAAAACATGAAGCTTTCATATAATTTTTCATTATGTTTAAATAGCTCATGTAAAATCATCAAAATAAAGCTAACCGCCCTAAAAAGTTAATTATAAGAGAAAAAATAAACTAAAGAATTTTCAAATTCTAGGGGATGTTTGGGAATATGAAAGTGGTGGGAAATGTGGTATTTAGTGGGAATAAAAGATGGAATATTTTGAAAATCGTGTGATTGATATGAAATAATAGGGGTAAAGTTGAAATAAATAGGTTTGTTGGAAGGTAGTTGATTGGTGAAATGATTAGAATATAGGAGTAAATATGGAAAAATATAATGATTAGTTGTGAAATGATGGATCTCAAATCTGTGCCACCACATTTTCCCTCCCACATTTCCCACTCCATGTTACCGAACGTCTCCCTAGTGTTGCCAACAAGATATTATACCGGAATGACCAATTGCGCACAATTATCCTTGCAAATTTAATATTGTGCATAAAACCCAGTATATTATCTTCGCATGAAAATAAAATAAAGTTCCACTTCACGGCCTTCATTGGAGACGAAGAATTACATATTCCTGAACCAAAAGAAGACATGATTTTCCAAACGTGTACAATATTCATTATATCCCCAGTAGCCCCGAAATTCCCCTTAAATATTGGATCCGACAATCCATCTTTGGTGCATATGCATTCAATTGACCGTGCAAAGTCGTCAGAATTCTTTTTTAGTTCCCCCCCCCCCCCCCCCCCTCCCCCATCGCTGCATGTCAGCTACCCATGCGTAGATATGGGCCAAAAAACACTCTAGTCAACTAAGAAGTCCGCTTGTTCAGATAGTCAACTAAGAAGTCCGCTTGTTCAGATAGAAATCTATCTATCTAACACTGGATTGTGCGCCTACTCTAGCGAACAATCGAAAACTGAAGGAGAAACGATTCGTTGAAAAATAACGATGCAACTTCAAAATTAAAGTATAAAATTATCTCAATTTCAGAAAACCAAACACTTCCATGGGGAATATTCCAAGTCCTAATAAACATCGACCGAAGCGTGACATTTGCCACAGCAAGTGTGACAGTGCGCGGTACACATGCATATGTTTCAAAAGGGGGAAGAAGAAAAAATGAATTCTTTCCCATTCCCTTGTTTTCATTTGTTCACTGATTTACCACGAGTCAAACTTGGAAGATTAACTAGGGTTTTTCCAAGTAATTCCTTCCGTGACATTACGCAACCAGCACGAAACTAAGTTGAAAAAAGCAAAAAACCAGAGCAAGAAGGGCAGAGAGAAGAGGATTGAAGGAAAACGAACAGCAAACAAAAACGACGGTTATAGAGCAAAATCAAACGGCTGAAAGCAAATCAAAAGATGGACACAGAGAGATTTACCTAAGACTCCGAGACAGTCCTGGAGCCCACGGCTCTGCTTCTCCGTCACGTCCGATCGGGGGATTGTATCAAAATTCAGCCGCCAGGATGCCTCCACGCCGCCGTTTTCCAGCAGGAGGAGCTCCGTGCCCTCGGAGGCGTCGTCGGAGCGGGACGGATCCGTCATTATCTTGAGATGAGTGAGAGGCGAAACTAGAAAACGCGGCGGCGGAAACCAAAAACCGACGGACCGCGCGGGACGGCTACTTCGCTGGGAGAAGAAAACGAGAGAAACGCAGCTCTAGAGACGCTCTTGCGTATCTAAGCGGACGGCCTGGATTTCATCTCTCATCTCCCTTCTTTTTTCCGCCTACCTCAGGCTCTCCTTCTTCTGTTACTGTAACGACGGGACGCTTGTATTTTAGAGCGGCGGAGAGGGCTTTTTCGTTGTGGTGGGAGATGGCGGTTTTTTCAAAAAAAATTTTAAAAAAAAAAAAAAAAAAAAAAAACCGCAGGGAGCTTGGGAAAAACCAAAAGATTATCTGAAAGCGTAGCATAGGTTGCGGCGGGGCCGTTGAGATTGCGCAATGCTCAGATATTCATCGCGCGCGGGTCGGGCCCAGGGATACTAATGAACGGTGGCGATGCTCCCAAACTTGATGGTTTTGTGGGCCCCAAGGCTGTTTTTCAACCCGGGAGCGGGCGGGATTCACGGGATGCGGAGGTGAGATGGGAGATTAGAACGTCTGGTTGTCCAGCTGGGACTGATCACTCTGGGTAGTAATCTCGTTGGTGTGCTGTTAAAGCCACGTATAAATGGAAGAGGGAGGGACAGTGGATCTTCACACGCCACCACGTGCTGGCACGTGTCATAAATAAACAGATATAATATAGGAATTCACAAATATATCCACCAATTTCGACCATGATTTTTTATATGCTCACGAATTTTACCAACATGCCCAATAATTTTTTTTCGAAATTTCTCTTATATTTATGCTTGTGCGGATATTAGGAATTGTCATTAACACGTATAAAATGACTAATATGGTCCTGCAAATAAGAAAAAAATTATAATATTAATTATATTTTATTGCACATCGTACGAAGAATCAAGTGCAATGAGTGAAAAAGTGAACATTGGGACGATTTTTTTTTTTTTCCTGAATTCAGTCCCTGGTACAACAATCATGGGATATATGTAAGCCTCGGGTTTCAAACCAAGGATTGAGTGGGCACCATGCCCGCGTGCGTACCACTGCACCACTGGGGCTGGTCGCAAACGGGTTGAATGTTTTTTTGATTGGAAAACGGGTTGAATGTTGATTTTAGCCATTTCATACACCGTTAGCTGATGTCAACCAGCTGACTGCATGAGTATAAGAAATCTTTTGGGTAAATTTTACGAGTAAAATAGAAAAAGAATTATAAAAAATATGTACATATCCGAGGTGTGTTTGGTTAGGCGTAGAAAATGCTAACAATGACCTTTGAATAAAATTTTTTTAACTCTTCATCACTATTTTATTTTTAAATTATTTTTTACATTTTTTATATAAATTATTTTATTTTTAAATTATTTTTTCACATTTTATATACAAACTATCATATTTTTTAATTATTTCTACACAGTTATCAATACAATTAATATATCTATTTTAATTTTATTGTCTTTACACTTTATCGTTATTTTTATTATATCACATTATTTTTTGTTAATTTACCAACTTTTAAACAAAAAATTCAAAATTTTTTTTGCCCCCAATCAAATATATCCTAATCAATTATAGACTAATTCGTTGATATAAAATATATATGCACAATCTCTGGAAAAAAAATAAAAAAAAACCATATCACGTGACGCACTGCAGTCTCGTGATTCTGGTGGGTTCGGCAGAAGAAGCTGTGGCGCGAGCGGCGACGGGTTGATCCAGGCCAGCTTGGAAGCACGTGGACGGGTGGATCAAGGCGTGAGTCCTTGATTAGGTGAAACCGGCAAGATGTGGATTGTCCGCACGTTTTGTTCGCTTGCCTAGCAATTTTTGCACGGGAGTATGGAAATATTGACGGCGACGTGACGAAGGGAGCAGTGCGAAGAGACAAGCGAGTGTATGGTATGTGGGGTTCCTTCGTAGTAGCCGTTCCAGGAGTCGGGGAAGGTTCGAGGGACGATGCTGGCCGAAGGGATCGGAAACATTACGGAGGACGTCCGCGACGTGGAAACGTCTAGGATAGCCGGTTGCTCGATCCCGTTACGCCGTAGGCCGTACCGCCCAGGATGGAAGAAAGGCAGCTGTCCTGAATTGGAAAATAAGATAAAAAGTACGCCGCCGGTGGGATCGTGTAGGAGCATGCTAGGTGGGTTGGAATCTGGTCAATTTTTCCCCCGTTTTAACTTGACAGTGATAGTAGATACTTGATAGCGTCGGCTGCTATTATTCAATGACCCATGCTTTTCACCCAAAGCTGTCAGTCGTCCAATTCAATACGTGTTTGGGAATGTAAGGGGAGGTTTGGAAGTCGGAAAAATTTTTAGTAGCATATGAATAATAATACATGATTTAAGTAAATCAGGGATAAAAAAAATAGTTGTATGAAAAATAATTAGAATATAAGAATAAAAATAAAAAATAGAGTAGTTATAATAGTTAAAATGATTGAAATGCATTGAAAATGAGTTTCTCATCTCATCTCCCCGTCCCCTCTCTTGTTTCCAAACATTCCTAAAGTATAGGTTTTTATTGAATTTGTCTTTTTTGGTAAGTAAAGGTTTTTTAGTGAATTTATCTTTTTTGGTAAGTAAAGTTTTTTTTGTGAATTTATCTTTTTTGGTAAGCAAAAGGGACATTTGGTAACGTGATTATGGCGGTAATGCGTTAAAGTGGGAAGAAAATATTTTGAAAAATACAAAAGTGTTATGTCATAATAAGGATAAAATTAGAATGGATAAGATAATTATGTGAATAACGATTATAACATAAAGGTAAAATTGAAAAAAATAGAGTTATTATGTAGTTAATATATCCAATCATTTTTATAAAATGTGTATGAAGATAAATTATTTCCATAATCCCACCATTAATAAATATCTTCCAAGAATATTTACTATATTTGGCAGGCAAAAAGCAAATTATTAAGGAAGAAGTACAGAAAAATGAGAGAAAATGATTTGACGGAGGTAATGATTAAGGAGTAAAGTAATTAAAGTTCAAATACTACTTGGGGTAAATTGTGTGAATATTTGTTATAATTAAATTTCCACGACCCCACCATTGTTATAAATATAATAGCATAAGGAGTAAAGTAAATAAATTGTTATAGATGTTATATAGTTAAAATATTAAATTATTTTTAATAAAATGTGTATAAAGAGAGTTTCCACAACCCCACCATTAATGAATATCTCCTAAGAATATTTATCGTCCTCATGAAATACTTATATTTAGCATGCAAAAATAAAGTTCACAAAGGAAGAAATACACAGCAGAGAAAGTAAGACATTTGAAAGAGTAATGATTAAAGAGTAAAGTAAATAAAATTAATTTAATATGAAAAGATATGAACAAATAATGAATGTATTTGAAAATAATAAGAAAATGTTTGTTATGCCTTTATTTTTATTTTTTAATAATTACTTCCATTTTTATATAAATTTTTTTTTTCAATTATTTTTATATCTTTTTATATAATTGTTATATCTATTTAAACTTTATTCAATACTTATAGCAAGCATGGAAATTCTGTGCTTATTTTTTGCTTTTTATTTTTAAAAATATACTTTTAAGTCTAAATCATTTAAATAAATGATCCTCTAGATAGACAAATAATGTTAAATACAATAAATAGATTAGATTTTTTTATTAAAGATTAAAATCTTAAATTTCGAAGAGGTTATATGGGTCCGCTTCTGTGTAACCTAGTTAAATAGAAACGGGGGTTGTTTATTATATTTAACATGCCTTTTTTTATTATACTATTAAAAATAATTTTTAGTGAAAATTTCTACTTTGTAAAAGAATAGTATCTTTCTTTATTAAAAAAGAAATATAATTACTAAATTTTGTTAAAAAATATTGTATAAATATAGTATATAAAAGTTTACAATACATACAATTTTTTAAATCATAAATAAATATACATATACATAAATAAACATAACAATGATTTAGATTTTACAAAAAATATTTCAAAATGGTTAACGATTTAATACTTACACCATATGCATGGCTTCATGCTTACTCTTGATTTTGTAATTTTAAAATATATTTTTTAAATATATACCAGTTATAATGTTTAATGCATCTTGTTTACTATATTATTAAAAATAATTTTCATTAAAAACTAATGTTTCGTGAAAAAATAATTTTTTTAAAAAAGTGAATGCATGACTATTAAACTTTTTGAAAAATTTATAAGTAACTTCTAAAGGTTTATAACACATGTAATTTTTGAAGTCATAAATAAATACATAGAAATGATTAACTATCTAAATTTCTAAAAAAATCAAAATTAAAAAGCTAAGGTTAAGCACGGAGCCTTCATAGATGTTTAGTAAATCATATTATCCAATTAAAAAGATCATAGATGAAAGAGTGACTAAAAGCTTAGATAATAATGGAAATGTAAAGCTGTTAAACAGTTAAGAAATAAAATAACATCAAAACTAATGAAGAAAGGGGATGCAATTTGTTTTCACCGGTTAACTAACAAGACCCTTAATTTAAAAAAAAATTAGTAAGATTCACATGTAACCTTACAGTGAATCATTAGATTGTATGATTCGTCTAAATTTTAATTACAATAACTTTTAGTAAGGTGCATGAGTGCTTCCGTCATTTCCCTTCATGGACTAAAAGGGCAACCTATATATATCCCCACCCCGATTCAATTGTTTTAATAATCTATCCGGTTTGTTAAAAAGGCTCAATATCATGGCATCATTTGGACATGAAGCATAGTGAAGAGTGACATGTTCATGCACCTTTATTCTAATTTTCCACCACTACCATCTATCAATCCATCCATGGCTGACACGTGGAAGATGTCCCAACATCGCTGTCCAAACGGTCCAGCTGAATATTGATGGATTAAATTTTTTTTTTTTAAAAAGTTGTATGAGAATGGAAAGAAATTGTATGAAAAATAAAAGAAATGAATTGCTGTTTTTTTTAACATAAGAAAATATTTTTGAAAAATAGAAGACATCATCCAATCTTCCTCTTCCTTTTTTCCTCTTGTCTCAGTTGCGAATAGACCTTGACAATAAGAAGGAATGCAACAATATTTCTCATTTTTATTATTATCTTTTCGTTTTTTTCATTTTTTTCATAATAAGGGTGTATGAGACAATCATGAAAACTTATCTAAAATTTGCACTCTCCATAATTTCTTTATTTTTCAATCATTTCTTTATATCCCCTTATATAATTATTATACTTTTTAATTATTTTTACACAATTAATCATACAACTACTTTATCCATTTTAACTATATTTTATGTACTCCTCATTATTACCTCCATCATATTGCATTTATTTTCCTATTTAAAAATTTTTTCTTCAAAAATTTTAGAGTTATTCTAAAATATATCTACTACGTTTGACCCTAGTTCCAAATATGTCCATTATGTTTCAAAAATTCTAAGTATACTCATTATGTTTGCATTTAATTTCAAAAATACTCATTCTGTGAGCTAAGACTGTTAGAGAATATATAAAATTACTAATATGACCCTCAAATTTAGGGCAATTAAATGATTAAATATTATAATTCACTAATGCCTTAATTGCACATGAATTATAAATTTAAAGAACCTTAATTTCAATTTTTTTTATTCATTTCATCATTTATTATTTTACAACAGTGGTATTTTGGGTATTTTAAAAAAATAACTAACAGTTTTTTACAAAATGGACATTTTTAGAATCGAATGCAAACGTAGTGAGTATATTTGAAATTTTATAAATATAGTAGGCACATTTAGCATTAAATTCAAATATAGTGAATATATTTAAAAACAACCCAAATTTTTATCAAATGCCAAACACACCCTAGTTTTCTTATTCTGGCTGTTATAATGATAGAGATGAAATAGCCTAATCATGCACGTGTGGCTGTATGAGCAATGACGTTAGGTGATGCTGTGTATAAAATGGGAAATGAAGGAGAGATTCAGCCTGACGATTGATTTGTAATGTTTTATCTGTTTTTTTAATTTCATTTTTTAAGAATTGTAGTTGTAATTAAATTCAGCTAGATTGTAATTAGGACTCCGTAAATTATAATTTGTTTTTTTAATTTCTATAAAATTCCTCTTTTCTGCAATCGATGGATATGGAAAATATCAAATATAAACTCGTGGGCCCGTGGCCTGATCCTCCAGAATATCTAATGCCGTTGCTCTTAAGACTCCATGAGAGCGAAAGAAGTTTCAATTTTCAGATGGTTGTATAACTGCTAGTTTACCACCACCCAGACCACCGAAAAGAAGGACACACGCCGCACTCCACGTTACTCGTCACGTCAATCAGATCCGTCGAAATGAGCTGATTAAAAGGCAGTCTGAGATCGCCGTAGCAGATGGACGGTTGTATCATGCAATCGATAGGCAAGATCTATTGCTACGTATGTGGTGGTTAACTCACATGGCCGCTCAGCCAAGGTAACACTGACTCATAGCGGCGCACTGGGGACTGGTCAAAGTCCTCCGATGATATATTTCTTCAAGAACATGGCGTTTTATTATTATAAATCGATAATGGGCCACTTCCCGTAACGCGTGCTGTCAAATCAAGCAAGGCAATCCTGTCCATTTTGTCATTTATAATCAAACATAACCCTCGATGGGGCCTATTTGAAAATAAGGGAGAAAAGGTAATAAATGTTAACCTTTTAAAGTATATATTGTTTGTTTTTCACATGGTATTAAAAATCATTTTAAAACGAAATTATGAGATTTTAATTTAATCATCAAGGTAATCTTTGGATGGAGGCTATATTAATGAACTCCTTGCACACAAAGTGCGACTTTCAAGCAGAGGAACTTGGATTCCTCACCAAATTGGTTGCACGTTTTGTAACTACGGTGGAGAAAAATAGAATTGCCCACAAACTAGAGAAGCATTTGCAGTCCAGTTAAGAAACACTTTGTCAGCAGCAACCGTCAATGATATATGGGATGTATTCAGATATATAATAAACTTGAAGAAGCCATATATCTTGAACCTTTTTTGTGGTTTCATGCTAGAGATCACAACATCTTAGAAAAAGGTTCCATATGGAAGGAATTAAACCTGTCTTTAATGATACACATGATTGCAGCCCATGTTATATCGCTGGGTGATCAAGAGTAATGTTGGTGAGGTTTTCCCACAATTGCATTTTTGAAACACTTTGCAAGGATTTGGTTTTACTAAATGAATGCAATGAGTAGAACTCTTCCCTGCCCTGCTATTCATTGTCTTCCCCTGAAAGGATGATAGTGGCTGTTGGGAGTGGACCTCCTATATATTTTTAACATTAAAAAAAAAACTATGAGTTTTCTTTGCTATAACTAACTTTCTAAGTTTAGAAAATAGCAAATTTAAAGTTTGAAGAATAGAAAAGATAATCCTTTAAGTTTGATTCCAATGTAAATTAAATCTTATATTTTAAAATTTGTCTTTAGTCATCTATTTTTTCTCTTCCCTACTTTGGTAATGGATTTAAAGGAGAACAAGGAAACAACAACAATAGACTTGTTAGTCTGTCATCTCCTCACAATTCAACTTATTCACCACCACCTGTTTCCACCTAAATCTTGATCTCTCATGCAACAATTTAGTGTAGTTAATTACAACAGTTATGTCCCAATTCACCTTTAGATACAAGGATTGCAATGTGTCAAATTCGAAAGACACTACGCTGTTCAAATTGTTAATGTTTTGATCTTCCCCTCTTATTCTGTTGTCTTATTGCCTTCTTGTAGCATCCATGTCATTTTAATTCTCAATTTTAGAATGTTGCCATAATCCTTGAAGTTCTTTTATCAATTTTGAGCGCTTAAGATCAAAGAACCATACATCTTTCACCAATTGATGTAATAAAATAAGTTAGGCACTTGTGGAGGAAATAGTCATTTTTGGCCTCACCCCAAAAGGTGCATCGATCATTCAACCAGAACCTCCACTTATAGCCCAAGCTTCATCCTTCATCCTAACTGATGTAAGATGTTACATCCACCCCCTTAGGGATCCAGTGGTATCTAGCATCCTCGCTAGATTAGTTCCCATTGGACACACTAACAGGATATCGGGAGTTGGCTTTGATATTATTTTATCATGTTTTGGCCAATAGTCGCAGATATTGTTCGTTTTGGGCCTTGTGGTATGTTGCATCCACTCCCCTTGGGGATCCAGCATCCTTGTTCGACACACCAACAGGATATCGGGAGTCGGCTTTGATACTCTTTTGTTACACCCTGGCCAACAGTTGCAGATATTGTTCGCTTTGAGCATTGTGCCTACACGGTTTTTTTTTTTTTTTTTTTTTTTTTGGGCTCACCCCAAAAGGAGCCTCGATCATTTGACCCAAACATCAACTTATAGCCCAAACTCTCTTCTTCATTGTAACCACTGTGAGATGTTACAAATGTTGATAAGGGAACACATTTGGGTGAGAGTTTCAAGAGTGTGGAAGTTAGACATGGCTAGGAGTTTAGCTAGTTTAGGACTAACTTGTAACCCGATTGACTGAACCCAATTTGGGACAAATTAGAGTTAAGATTTTTTTAACTTGCCAATATGTTAAAGAGTTGATCTTATTTAGCCATCATTATGATAATTCAACATGGTTGACTTATCAACTTGTATAACCCATCTATAACATGCAAGATAATAAAGTTAACATTTTTATTGATATTTATTTTATAACTTATGCATAAATATTAAAGATGGGATCAAATTTTTAACTAAAAATAAATATAAAAATTTATCTTTAAAAGTGACTAGCATTAGAAATCTTTTTGATTGTTTTTTTTTAATTACATTTTAAATGTTTTATGATTTTTATTTGTGTATTGTTGAAGAAATTTCAACTTGTTTAACTAACCCGTTAGCAACTCGCGATCTGATTTGTTTATGTTAAATAAATTATAAATAATGTTGAGATTTTTATAAATGGTTGTAAATAAATTATGATTGAGATTTTTAAAATGGTTTACGGATAACCTTCAATCCATATAACCCAATCCAATTACACCCCTGTGCGTGGCGGGCGCATTGGAGGGGTTAGATTTTGGCAACATGACCGAGTTGGGAACTGGACCGGCGTATATAAAGATAATGTCGTTGCTGATGCTGATTGTATTTTATTTCAAGAAGAGCAGAAGGGAGGGATTTTGCTAGTAACAATCGTGATTGAGATCGATAACACTAGCGTGGGATGAGTCTCTTCGTGGGTAATGAGTTTCATTGAACAAGAGGGTTAAGAAGAAACGAAGGTATCATGGAAAATTTAAATTATAGTGTTCTATTTGTAAAAAGGCTAAACTTAAAGGGCTAGTTGTGCTATAATTGAAGCTTAAGGAGCGTATTAACAAATTTTCAAACTTTAAGGGTTAGTTATGCAAAAAACCGGAAAAAACTAGTGGTGCTAAAATTTTCAACCCACCATTTACGGTGTGTTTGGTTACACACAAAATATGTCAATGAAAACTTTTCAATCAAAAACTTTTCACTCCCCATAACTACATTATTTTTTAATTATTTTTTCACATTTTCCTATATAAACAATCCTACTTTTCAATCATTTTCACACAAATACCCATACAACTATCTTATCTATTTTGACTTTATTCTCTTTACACCTTATTATTACCCCTCTACGATATCACATAATTTTTTTATCAACTTGACAACTTCTAATCTGAAATGTTTTCATCAAAAAGTTTTACCTCCAGCCAAATGAACCCTTATATTTGTTTTTGAAAGGTCTAATTAAAAACAGCTTGTATATTAGGGTTGCCAAATTGGTTACTTTTTAGTTTCCAAAAATTCTTTTTATTCTAAATTATCCATAATATTAATAAATGAATGTATTAATGACACTAAAAGTCATCTAGGATTCATAGGAGTGCAAGGTTAGGTAAATATACTTTCCGATTAAGTATAACCTTTTCTTATTTTCAAAAAGTCTTACCTCACTTTATTTTAGTTCAAGTCAATTCTAATTTTATCTCACACTATTTTTTAAGGTTAATTGAATTTTGATTTTGATTAAAAAATAATTCTTTAAAATAATCATTATATTATATTTGAACATTTTGATTACGTTTATAAATCTTACTTAAAAACTATAATGAATATCATAATAATATAATTTTTAAAATGCATTTAAGAAATCTACTAAATAATAGGTAAATTAAACAAGTTTTTATATATTTAAAATTATGTCTTTCGATATAAAATATAAAAAATATATTGAACATATGTTAGTATTTGGGGTAGTTTTGAAAACTTAGACCTTGTAAACTATTATATCTTTTTTTTTTTTTTTTGGTTACATGAAGCCATTCGCTCCTATCTACACTCAAAACCAGGACTACATACATGCATACAATGTGAGACCATCACCCTAATTCGCACTATCCTAATTAAATTGGAGGTTTTTTTTACTTATAACGTACCTTACCATATAGGTAAAAAAAAATTGCGACTTAACCTAGCTAATGTAAAATATGAATATGAGTCAGAAAATTACGAAAATGTTATTGTATTTAAAAATAAAAAATACTTAAAAACATTCAAAAATAGTAAAAGTTAATTTACAAA
>JAXCLR010000092.1:16905598-16924551 GCA_035584095.1 Annona squamosa
AAAAATACTTAAAAACATTCAAAAATAGTAAAAGTTAATTTACAAATTAAATACACATAACTTTATATATTTATATAAAAAAATATTTTTAAGAGTGTCCCGTGGTCGGACGGAACGGATCTTCTCTCTTACATCTTAAAAATATTAAAATATTTTCCGGTTTAGTGCGTAGTTGGTGGACGAATAACAACGCGCGTGTAAAGCTCGCGAGTCCGCTCAAGCTCAGGCGTAGTAGCCCGGCCGCGGACTCCTCCGATTACGATTCCCGGCCCTCCGGGCCCACGAACCTTGTCCTTACTCCTTTCGATCAGAAACGAATAGGATAAAGATATACTTCGCTTTGCAATCGACGTCGTGGGGGCCATACGCGAACTCGGAATCACAAATTCCACTCGGGCTTCAATTCCCTCCTCGGGTTGCTTGCGACCTGCGCGCATATCTGTACCGTGCCGTCACCGTGTACAGTGACTGGGCAGCCTAACCTTGCCACGGAAATTCGGATGATTGTGTGGTGGATTAGATGCACATGCGGGTCGGAGTTGATGGACCACCACAACTGAAATGAATTTAATTCCCCAGTTCGAATTTCGATTGAAAGGCACTCCCACCTCCAATATTGTGACTCTTTCTTGCCACCAGAGGCATAACCTAGTTGGATGATGCTCTAACTCTTATGTCAGTTTTTTCCATTTCAAATTGATGAAGGAAATCATTTATCTCTCATTTATTAGTGAGAGTTTGTCTCCCATTTGTATTAGGAGTATAATTTCCTACTATTTGACATAAATTTTGTTGAGTTGAGTAGTACAAAAAATATATATACTTTCGTATTAATTATAAATATAACGATAAAAAATCTCTTACATTGGGTGGGAGGTTTTTGCAAAATAAATTCCCATAAGTATGCATATTTGGGTCTTGGCATTTTGCAAAATATTCTATGTAAATTTTATTTTTTGCAAAATATTTGTGATTTTCAGCTAAATTAAAAAGAAAATTTTATATTTTAATTATTTTGGGAGCATTTTTAGGTTTTCAGAAGAATTTATTTCATTTTCCTGTTCATTTGATAGTTCACTTCCCTTGACCCTATAAACTTAATTTTGCACAAATTTTATAAAGCCAATTTGTTTTGGAAAATGTTAAAATGCAAGCATTGAAATGCAATTATGCATACTTTCGTTTCCCTTTTGTAGATGTAGCTTTGCATATTCTTAAATTTTTGTAGTTGTTTTCTTGACCTTGGGAATCATTCCTTTTATCAATCAATAAACCACTTGATCGTACATTTCAGAAGATCATAGCATAGGACCCTCTTGTCCTATCAGACTACCAAACAACGTCCAATTCCGACTACCCTACAACGGAACAATTGATGGCTACAACTCTGATCTAATCTATATACCACACCTCTTTCGTTTTTTGTATCCCTACCTTTAAATCCCTCTCCATATTTGTGCACACGCCCACGAATATTTAGCAATCACATGGGATGGATTCCTATGTTTTATTTTTTCGCTTGAATTTTCTCCATTAAATAATTTAACATTTAAACTATTTCATAACTTAATTTGTTATCACTTTACTTTTATATAATAATTATTTTTTAGCAACCACCCTGTTATTCTAGAAAAATGCTTCAATGCATTAGAGTGTAAAACTCCCTTTTTGTATTTTTTTGAAACTTTTTTATAAGATTGGTAATCTATATATATTTAATTTATAAGCCAAATTTTACTATTTTTAGATTTGTGTATATATATATTTTTTAATGTTTTAAAAAAGGTTAGTGTAGCCATTTTTAAGCGACTAAGATATCATTGTCTTTAAAAAATAAAAACATATATTTATATATCTTCAAAAATAGTAAAACTTAATACATAAGTTAAAAATTTTATAAAAATATATATAAACAATAAAATTTTATACTCTAATATATTGAAACTTCAATACATCAACATGCATTAAAACATTAATCGTTATTCTAACTCTACCGATAACATGTCATGTCATTTACCTTCAAAATTTTCGTTTCCGCTTCTCAGAAACCGATTTTGGGTGGGTTCTGACAGTGGTGAAGCCGACGTACACGTACGTTGTCTAGGTTCTGATAAGCCATGCGTGCCCTGACGCTGACACCGTGATTGAGCATTGGGTAGTGCACTAGTGCCTACTGCCTTGTGACATGGCGTGCATATCTATTCGGCTCTTCGTTGGCGGAAGAAGAGATTTCTAAGCCTTTCCCACCATTGCGGCAAAGGACACGGAACGGTGCCGTGCATGGGTAGTTTCGTGGCTGTGCGAAACCACAAATTGGACTAATATCATCACTGATTAATTTATGGAAAATTTGTCTTATATCATGATAGTTTTTCCTAATTCTTCATATATTTATAATATTTTATAAATTTTTCTTATACTCTTAACATTTTACTTAAAATTTTTCTTATGTCCAAACCGTCAATACAATCATTATCTACCTGGTTGAAAATAAGATTTTACCCATTTAAATTTTTTTAATTAAAACGATTTAACCTTAACATGACTCAATTGATAATAGTAAATTATTAATATATAATATTAAATAATTTAAAAGTCATAAACGTTGAATTATTTTAATTAGTGAAATTTTAAAATGGCAGAATTTTTTTTCATAAAATAGATAACGGTTGTATTAACGATGTGAGTATAATGAGAATTTAAGGCGAAATGTTATTGGATACAAGAAGAATTTGTAAAATTTTACGAGAATATTATGAATTATATGCAAATGTTGAGGGTATATAAGGAATTCTCCCATTAATCTATTGTGAAATATAATTTATAAGGAGTCCGGTTTAGTTAAGAGATCCTTTTCTATCCCATTCGTCTTTAAATGTGACTCAATTGTATAAAAATAATTACATGTTTAACTTTAAATCTTCTACATTTTTCATTATATTTTGAAAAATATTTTACAATTATTGGAAGAATTTCATCATTTTAAAAATTTACATCTCCCTTTTATCATAAAAAATACAAACTTCTGCATTTTCTTTGATTAGTACTATATTGTTGGCAGGAGAGGAATTAAGGTCGAACATTATTACGATATGTTTCTTTGATTAGTACTATATTTTTTATTTGCTCCCTTTTTCTTAACGAAAAACTTAAGGGTCATAATTAAGAGCTGGGTAGCAAGGATTTTAACTATTTCTGCATCCGCCCATTGTGGGCCGTTGGGGCAAGCGGTAAAAATTTCCATTGTGCGATACAATCTTTGGTTTTAGCTAAAATAGGTCGCTGTAGAGTATTAAATGCAGGACAACAAATTTCCAAAAATTCGCACACAATCTTCTCATCGGCTCTAGCTTTTGGCACACGATCTTCTTAGTGAAACCCACCTTTCAAAGTTTCGAAACAATTCTAACAATATTTCCAAATGGGGAGACTATCAGCTCCCAACCGAACAAGGAGGACCACACATGCCCTCATAGAAATTTTTTATTCGAAATCCCATGAGGAATTCGAACACGCGACGATAGGAACGAAAGTTTTCGTTGCCGCTCATTTGGTGGAAAAAAAAAGTTATAGTGATGCCAAAAATAATTTTAAAGTTGTAAAGAAGAAACTTGCTAAACCATTACTTGAATTTGTAATGTATAAATGAAAAATCCTATGAATTTATGTACTTATCTCTTTTTGATTAATTTTGACGATGATTAAAGGATTACACTTGTGTTCTTGATTTTGATTTTATAAAATTATGTTTGATGTTCTTGAATAGAGTTTAAAAAATTGTAGCGTGTTTATAGAATTATCATTTTGAGTTTCTAATATAATTTGTGATAAGATGAGTTTGAAATCGATGGATAACTTGAGAATGAAATATGCCTGTTGGAATGTTTTAAATAATATTGGAATATGCTTAATTAATAGCTTCACTTGGAATATGATATAGAGGGTATGTTTGGCAATCGTTAAAAAGTGTTAAGTTAGAACTTTTTCACTTTCCACAACTATCATATTTTTTAATTATTTTTTCACATTTTCCTATACAACTATCCTACTTTTCAATCATTTCTACACAACTACCCACACAATTAACCTATCTATTTTAACTTTATTATCTTTACTACTCATTAGTACCTCATCATATTACACCATTAGACAATTTTTACTCTTCAAAACTTTTCATCAAAAGTTTTACTTATTCTCAAACACACCCAGAATATACTTTTCGAGATGTACTTAATCTTGAATAAAGATTGATATACTCTTTTATGATTATTTTGAGTAGATTAATATGCAATTTTAAATTTTGAAAACTAGGGGAAAAAGTTGACTTTTGTCTGGAAAAATGATCCCCACATAGTGATAAAATATAATTTATTCTACACATTGTATTTAGAATGATGTATTCTATTACCATACTAATTTTTATCCCAATCGGATATATATATATCATATCTGAAAATAGTACAAATTAAATGTAATAAAATGGTTTAATATAAATAATAATTTTAAAATAATTTTTTTAATATATGAATCATTTTCTAAAAAATTATATATTAATAAATAATTTATAAAATTTTATTGCATTTTAACGTGCGTGGAGCCTGTTTTTGAGCAAATGAACCACTCGGGCGCAGCAGCTCTCATATAGTCGTATATACTCAACAGACAAAATAGGGAACCCGTGTGGACCTACCGGTTAAAGGCCATCTGGTCTCGAAATTAATGATATGGATGTTACGCGACCATGAGGTGTAAAGGGCATCTAGGAATCATCATAGAAAAGGACATGAAGCAATAATACTAGTACTGTTACCCACCTGCATGGCTGATGATTTTTTTCCATCATGAAGCGTGGTGGGAGCGCAGGAAGGATAGAACAGGAGGATGATGTGCGGTTGTTGCATATTGAAAAATAAAAAATATTATATTGGGAATTATAAATGTATTATTGAAAACGGAAAACAAGGTTACTATGTATTGAAAAATAAAAAATTATATTAAAAATGAAATTTTTTTTATAATCCTAAAATTTATCCCATTTAATCTAAATAAGACATAAGACTGTATGAGGATGAGGCAATGACAATATGAAATGAAAAAAGTACGATTGTATATTGAAAATAAAACGTTGTATTAGAATGCAAAAAAAGTTGTATGAAAAAAATAAGAACATAGATTTTTTTTTTTAGTATGAGAAAAATATTTTTTTAAAAAAAAAATTAAGATTTTTGTCTCTTATCGGTCTCATCCAAGTTCTGAACAGGTTAGTTACAAGGCCTTGCAGCCGCAGCAGTGCTCAAGCAACCAGCTCTTACATTTGAACACAACAAAACATGCTTGAGTGCCTAGAAATCCCTGTATCAGGTAGACATGGCGGCTAGGTTGATTTAGCAAGGAGAAAAGGACCCTTTTATTAATTAGGCATGCATGACCTAAAAAATTCAAGTTCGTAGTCCCCCATTAAATTAAATTTAGTATCACTTGGGGATCTCAAGTGAAATATTCCTCATTCCGTAGAAAAATCTCAAAAGGATCATTCTATTATTATTAATCTATTCGATTCATATTCTATTTCAGTTTCCAAAGCTCATTTCTTCGGTGCCATCGAATGAACAGGTGGCGCAAAAAGAAAATCACACAACAGCATAGGCTCACCACTATTTTCCTCACTGGAAGTGATATGTTTAAGGTGGATTGTACCTAAAAGAGGGTGCATAGATGGTGGATTAGAGCAATTAGCGGCAATATGAACACATACATTTTAATGAAAAGCATTTAAAAATTGAAAAAATAGGTAGTAATAAAAAAAATAGAGTTATTAACGATGGTCAATAACTCAAGTCATGACATGTCTAGTAATTACGGTGGAACTAGCTGTATTTCAAGTATGGATTTTATAAACTTTTCTGCATGTCATTTTTGGTTGCATATAGTATTATATGCAGCAGTTGTAGTTTCGCTACAAAATAATGTTAACATGTACTACTTCCAGCCAAATCCACGTGGGAACTTCTCTTGTTGTGAATAAAAGTAGATTATTGAGGTGATTTAAGCCATAGATTATAAATTAACGTTAAAATAGGAAGAAGATTACAATCGAAAATATAACAGCCATGAAAGAAAGTAAACTTATCGTGTTGGAAAGGGCTCAGTCTCGGAAACTGTAACAAAATACTTTTTTTTTAAGGGTGTGTTTGGGAATAAATAAAACTTTTGATGAAAAGTTGTAAAGATGAAAAGTTGTCAAATGATGTGATATGACAAGGGTAATGATGAAGAATAAATAGGATAAAGTTGAAATAGATAGGTTTGTTATATTGGTAGTTGTGTAGAAATGATTGAAAAGTAGGGTAGTTGTATAGAAAAATGTGAAAAAATGATTAAAAAATAGGGTAGTTATGAAGAGTGAAAAGTTTTATATTGAAAAGTTTTAACTTAATAACTTTTCGTTGTTAACAAACACACCCTAAATATCTTATACATGCGTGGACTTATTAGCTCTTTTACCCTTTGAAATTTGATAATTTTTTAAATATCTCTTTATACCAAATAAATTTAATTTTTTGCTTGATTTAATAGGGTAGAAGCTCTAGGTGGGACTAGCTGATTATCTTAATCATTTTTTCAGTCTTTATAGTTGCGTTTTGTAAGGTTGTGGGGGAAAAGAGGGGAATGGAGAACATGTTTTTTCTTGTACTCCAATCATTTTAACCACTTTATTTTTCTATTATTACTTATATATTTTAATAAATTCTGTGTACATAACTTTATTTTCACTTTATCTTCATTACATTATGATTACAATTTTCAAAAAATTTCCACTGTTTGCTTTCTCTTTTTCCCCACTTTGATTTGGTGTCATGGTGGTGTAGACATCTGAAAATTTTAATTGCAAAGATGTACGAAGATTAATATAAATTTCGAAATAAATATTTAAATTTTAAAACAATAATTTTGTACCTATAGCCTCAAATCAATAATATTAAAAACCAAACAATAAACGAACTAATAATTAAAGGCGAATAATGAATAGCGGTTATAATCGCTATAGTGGGCTTCTGAACGCATATTGCTAATTCATTTATTAGTGCAATTTCCAAGTAGTTTGACTTTTTCCGAAATATTTATTTCTGAGATGTGGAATAGAACTTGGAAATGTTCAAATTTATCTATTTTCAGCCGGTTTGAAACTTGTTATCAACCAATTTTGCAACTGGAGCAATTTACTTGGCACTCAATCCCAAAATTCGACGGGACTCTGCTCCCGGACGCATGCACCTATTTTTTTATTTTTTTGAATTTTTTTTATAATATTGTTAAGCTATATGTATTTAAGATGTGTATAGATTTTTATCATTTTTAGAGTATTTTAGATATTTATTTTTGATTTTTGAAAATCAGTGGAAATTACCTAAAATGCCATTGATTTCAAAAATAAATATTTAAAATATTCCGAAAATAGTAAAAATTAATACATTGGTTAAATACACCTAGATTAACAATCTTATAATAAAAATTAAAAAAATAATAATAATAAAAGTATATGCGCCTGGGAGCCTCAATGCTCCCGGGAACCCGGGAACATAGGATCAAAATCCAATTCGACGTAGATTTCAATCACGAATTTTGAAATAAAAGTAGGATTGGATAAGCAAATGACTGGAAATACCCCAATCCAACTCTCCTCAGCGAAATGCAAGTGAATATTGGGAGTTGGACGTCTTATCCGTCCATCGAAAAAACATATTCATGTTAGGGTCATGATCGATCGGGTTGAAAGTTGGTGGTTTACGTCCGCCCTTTTCTGCCGCCAGATCTTGCGAGAGAAACGTGGAGCGTGGGATTGTGCAGCACTATATTAATCAGCAGAAGTGCCTGAAATGGGCGCTTTCTAGCCTCCATCAAAATCACAATCTAAGAAGGATTGAGTCAGAAATGAGTAACTTACAAATCATAATGTCAAAACAAAATGTGGAATTGGAAAAAGTGCTGTGGTATATTTAAAATAAGTAAATGGATATCGAAATTGAGAAACGTTATATTGAAAATAAGTAAATGTATATCAAAATTGAGAAACGTTGTATCGAAAATGAAAAAAGTACGACGTTATCTGTTAAGCTTGGAAAGAGCATTGTTATATTTGAAAATAAGAAAAAGTGAATTGGGATAAAGAAAAGTTGTCTCGGAAATTAAAAAAATATATGCTCCTGTTTTTTGGGAATACAAAAAAAAATTGTGAAATTCCATTTTAATCCCCCTTTTAACCCATGCTAGAAGTGAACAAATAGGCTTGGCAACCATGTCATGGCCAAATTCCACGGAATTCGATTGATGAAACTCTCCCAATTAACAAATGCACCCTTTGCTCAGAAAAAAGGGCAAAAAAAAAAAAAAAAAAAAAAAAAAAAAACAAACAACAACAACAACAAAAACATGCACACCTCCAATGGCATCAAATAGCAACAGCAGCATTCACCCAAAATGATGACAATTACAATCAACTATCGAGGTTCTAGACTTCTGGTCCAGAAAACCATACAAGGAAAACATCAGGTGCTGGTTCAGTACACACGCAAGCGTTGAGCCTCAATGCTTCCGGGCGTATATTCTTATTTTTTTATTTTTTTGAAATTTTTTTCATAAACTTATTAATTTAAGTGTATTTTACATATATATCAATTTTTACCATTTTTGGAAATTTTAGATATTTATTTCAAATTTTTAAAAATCACTAGCATTTTTATTTTAAAAAATCAGAAAAAAATATATACAAATCTTCAAATCTTCAAAAATAGTAAAAATTTATACACATCAAATACATTTATATTAACATTTCGATTTTAAAAAAAAAAAAAGGTGAAGTAATGCTCCCGGGTGCATTGAACCAGCACCTGAAAACAACCCCGTCGCCGAAATCCGTAACTGAGACGAATGCAAAATACAACGAGACAGAACATACGAATGACTTCAACATGAAGAATGAAGAAAGAGAATATCGTCAAAATGGCACCAGAGATCTTAATCCTCTTACGTCTTGACATCTCTCTCCAAATCCCAACCCTCGTCCAAATTGGATTTCGAAATCTTCCAAGCAGCTACTGGAAGCAACGTTCTCCCAGACAGGAGGGCAAGGGCGACGGCGCGGGAAGGAGAGAAGCGTGACTTCGATTGGGGAGAGAAAGGGCAGGCGCAAGGGAAACAAAACACCCGTATCAATTTTTACTATTTTTAAATTTTTTAGATATTTTTTCAAAATTTTAAACATCAATGGTATTTTTATGAATTTTTAAAAATCTAAAAAAATATCTAAAAGTATTAAAACTTGATACACATATTAAATACACTTAAATTAATAGTTATGTAAAAATATTTTCAAAATTTTTTTTAAAAATAAGTACAGTACACATAAGTGCATTAAGCTTCAATGCACCCGGGTGCACAGGATTGCGCCCCTTGTTTTTTAGCCCAAGCCGACAGAAGCTCGCTGTATGCACCTAGGTGCACTTAGACTCGTGCAATCGAGTGCAATACCCATTTTTTTTTGAATTTTTTTTACATAATTGTTAATCTAAGTGTATTTAACATATATATCAATTTTACTATTTTTATAAATTTTAAATTTTTTATTTTTAAAAATCCCACTAATTTTTAAAAATAAAAATATATAAAAATAATAAAAATTAATAAGCATATTAAATATGCTTAAATTACCACTTGGATGCATATAACTGGGCTATAAGTCGATGGGGTAATTTACATTTCCTTTCAAAGCAATCCAACGGCAATAAAAGGATGGACGTAAAGTCATAAACTCTTTTCTTTCAAACCAAATGCAAAAGATTAAGGCCCAATGCTAAATATTTATTTTAAAATTGTAGGGGTACTTGATAAAACTTAAAACTCTTTAATCTAAAATTTTTCAATCTCCATAATTACACTATTTTTAAATTATTTTTTTTACTTCTTTCTATATAACTATCAATTACATGTTTATCTAATCTATTTATTTTAACTTTATTCTCTTTATTTTTCATTATTATTTCTATCATATCACATTATTTTCTTACCTTTTAAAAACTACTAGACAATTTTTCATCAAAAGATTAATCACTTCCCAAACACGCCCACATGTATTTTTAACATTTAAATGGTCTAAAATAGCATTAATGTATAAGCAAATAATTCTATATTGTTACATTCTAATGCATATATAAATGTATTTAAGTATTTTTAAAAATTTACATATGAAAAATATATAGTTTTAATCAAAAGCGAGCCACGCACATTTGAGTCGGATGAAAGTTGATCACCCAGCCAAATAAATGGGACTAAATATAATAAATTGTGCATTTTTCATAAATCATCAAAGTGGGAACAAGTTACATGAAATTGCCTCGATATAACGTAATTACAGTGCAGTGGCACTCTCCCTCTATGAATTACCTATGCCCCCACACACAAATGAAAAAAATTTTAGAATAAAAAAGCTCGAAAAACACATTTATCAAATTATTACCACAGAGAAACCGAAAAAGAAATTCCCAACGCGCCCCACCATGTTCCCAATATATTAGGAGCCGTTTGTTAATGAGGCGATGCGGGGAGAAATGGAAAACCATGGTGTACACATTATACCATAAATGATTTAGACAACCCAACAACAACATTTTTCCAACATTAATAGTATATTTCAATCATTTTCTCCTTTCAACGACTCTACTCATTTCATCTTTATACCTATAATTTTATATCAATCATAGCTTCTCATTCAAAAAAATTAATTTCCTAAAATTTGTTACTCCAATAATAAGATTTGCAAAAATTTCAAACTTGTTTCGGAGCTCATAACAATAACTATAGAAGTATTAAATATTTTTAAACAATATTTTAAGAATGAATTTCTATCAAATTGAGCGGCATGCAATAATTTAATTCCAAAGGAAAAAAAATTATCTACTAAGATGTTTCTGACAGAGATCTGCCTGCTCCCCAAAAATTACAAAATTACCTTTTTCATTGACGCCTGCTCGAACTTGGCCTGCATAAAGCTAACATACCAAAATTAGCTGTCGAAAATCCACGGCATAGGAATTTGGCAGCCGCAGCTGCATATTTGCAACTTTACCACTTAAGATTTGCATCTTTTTGCATCGTACCCCACGATTTATTGGACCTCAGTTGCCTGGGGCCGGGAGCATGCAGTGCTGCATGCTCTCAGGTGCATACACCTATTTTTTAAATTTTTTTTTATAAACTTGTTAGCCCAAGTGTACTCAAGGTATGTACCAATTTTGAAGATTTTTAGATATTTATTTTTTATTTTTGAAAATCAATAGCATTTTAAGTAATTTAAAATTACCTAAAATGCCATTGATTTTCAAAAATAAAAAATCATCATCATAAGCCATTTCCCACCTATGTGGGATCGGCTGCATGGATTTTGTTATGCCATTCTTGGCGATTTAAGACTAAATTTGCAGTAATTTGTAATATTTTTAAATATTTTCAAAAATAAAAAATAAATATCTAAAATATTTTAAAAATGGTAAAAATTGGTACATACATTAAATACACTTGGGCTAATAAGTTTATGAAAAAAATTTCAAAAAAAATAAAATAAAAAATAAAAAAAATAAGTGTATGCACTCTCGAGCATAAGATGAGGATCTCGATTTATTGGTTTGCTCAAAATCTAGTTTTGAAATTTCGGACTGAATGCACGTTTGGGGGATAACCAGTCAAAACTGAACTAAATGGACTTTTGGAAACTGACTATAACCACACAAATGCACACTTAAAAATGATAGCTCAACACAAATGTGAAACAATCATACCATTTTTTCGTCCCTGTGCAACCAAATGGATATAACCGGATGTATCCCTGTACAGTAGTGTAATCTTACAACCACCAAAAATCGCATCTCTTTCTACTTGCCCTTTGGGCAGAGGGGTAAAAAGCATTCCTCTCGATCTGCTCATTTGTTCCTCAAGGATCATGCCCCACCCGTAGAAGAACAGCTCTGACAGCCTGACGGCATCGAAGATGAATAACTTAAGGATCCTGTATTTACAATGGATAGACGCACCTTCTGAGGTCTCTTGTAAAGAAGGGATGCACGAGAGCTTCATGTGCTTTCAGCCGCTTGTTTGGATCATAGCGAAGGAGACCTTGCAAGAGGTCAATCAGGTCCCCTGCTGAGTGATCTACGTGCTGCATTATGAGGTTCTGCAATGCAAAATTCAAATCATGGTTTAGAGAACATCACAGAGATACTGCATGGTGGGCAAAATAGTTGACATGCAGCAAATAAATGCATCAAGACTACCCCGATTCACAAACATAAAACCAGCACATCAATGGGGCTCTGCCAAAGTAATTTCTATAAACGGTTGATAACATCTTCTCCAGAAGTTAACAGCATCAAAATAGGAGTCTTTCCTGGTGGACCCAGACCTGCCTAGCCATGAATAGAACTTAGCATGAATTCCACAAGATTCCATTAATAACACTATGGGCACGTTTGCCCTGACTATTTATTACTGCACATTTGGATCTTATCCGTATGGCACTTTCTATGGCTTTTTAATGCAAAAATTTGAGCAGAATGGATAAGCAGGCCAAACATCCCTTAGAAGCACAAAATTTCAGCACTTTCTGCTAAAAGCAAGGCCAAACACACACATTAATGACATACGGCAGTCCAATTTTTCCACATGTTAGCCCATTTTCTTACCATGATTGTAGTTTTGATGTTATCCCTTACTAAACTGAGTTGCTTTTTTTGTTCTTTATATTCAGCATTTGAAGTTCTCTCAAGCGCAAATTTAGGTTGAATTATCATGTATCCAAGCATGACGATTTTCCTGTTTTAACTAAAATGCAGTTAATATGATGAATTGATTCTGAAAAAATAATAATAATGTAAAGAGTGACAACCAGCTGGTTCCACATGTGGAATTCTAAGTGAAAATAACCGAACAAATTGTAGCTGATTCTCCTTTACAAATTTCTTATATCAGTAAGAGATGAGTGAACCATCAAGTTAAATTCCCTCCTCACCATTCAGCTAGTTAATTTCAGGGTACCCTCACTTTCTGTTCCTCAATCTTCTGAATCTGCCTCAAAAATTAGGAATTTTAAAATTGTATGAATGCATGACATGACTTTGTGCCCTCAAAAGTGTAGTGATCTGGGTGATTGATTGATTGCCTCCAACAAGCATGATACCTTTAACCTTATCATGATGGATTACCTGGAGACGAGGCAATTTCCAGACTGCTCTCATGCTTTCCCTTGAAGTTGCACCCTCAGGCCAATCCAATCTCGCACCCCTTCTGAAATACCTCTCAGCACGCCGACTGCAGGAGTCATGAAACCACAGTAATTAGAAACTGGTTGCATTGTTCATGCATCAAAAAGTTAAAATTGAAGTACACAATTCAAGTCAGACGTACTCAGCCCTATGAACCATATACTGGGGTAGCGGGCCAAGCACCCTCTCCATCATAGCTAGATGTTCCAAGTTTTCATGGGTTTGGAAAAGGGCCTCTCCCTGTTTGCATAAGAACAAGTGATTACAAAACACACAAATGACCAATACACAGAATTGCAGATACGCACTAATATCATAAAACCAAAGGGCTTGTCTTGGAAGAACAAGGATGCCTGGCTGAAAAAAAGAAAGAAACCTCATCCTTATGGGCTGGCCAGCTTTTAGCACCAATCATCAGCCAGGCCATCCACAGATGGCAAATGCCACCCTCATAGCAAATTCTTAGGAATGTGTTTTTATTAGTGGATTAACTAATAATAAATAATCTGAAAGATGAAGTTCAACCAGCAGATTTAAACTCACCGAGCATAACTCGACGAGAATGCAACCCACACTCCATAAATCACAAGGGTAATTCCATCCAAGCCCTGCAAGATATAATTACAGAAAATGGTGATTCCCTGTAAGAAAAGAGAATAAGAATTTAGGAAGAATCAGCAAGGAAATTTTAACAAAGAACGATTACCAAGGATAACCTCAGGTGCACGGTAATGCCGTGTTGACACCACATAAGTGTGATCTTGATGCTCAAATGTAGTGCTACCAAAGTCAATCAACTTGATTGCACTAGATTTTGGCAGATTCTTGAAATATGAACCATCCTTGCTACACCGTGACAGATACTTAAGGAACAAAATCAGACAAAAATCAGCTATGATATCAACATCATTTGATATAAGAAAATTTCTGCAGTGACCCTTTGCATGCACGCCAAAAGACAACTTCAACAAAAAATTAAAAAACAAAATAATGCCTTGCTTAATTTAATTAAATTTTTTATGTGGAAGGTTGTAAACCTTAAACTAAATGATTTGAGTACCTTATAATCAGGCACCTTCACAGATTCAGAGGAAACAAGAAGAATGTTTTCTGGCTTCAGGTCAGTGTGAATAAGTCGCAAGTCATGCATAACTGCAGAAGAAATAAATATACATGCACGTGTAAGAAATCAACCAAACATGGACTGGTATAATTCAAAAAAGCTGCCTACAAATAGCCACAATTGTCTGTAAAAAGCTAAACATCGCAGAATTCTGAGTACCCAACCACTACAAGATAAACATGCGGGGACACTAAAAATGGAAAGCAAGAACCATTTGGCATCCAGTGAAATGCAACAGGGAAATAGTGGCAAGATAGTCCACACACATGCTACAGACTCCAAAAGTTGTCTGCCAAGCTCCCGAACTAGATCAATGGGAAATGAACGGTAGCTGTTTTTCCGGAGAAAATCGTATAAGCTTGGTCCAAGCTTCTCAAATACCTGTTAAAACCATTTAAATCCACCGGCAAGCTTTAACTCATATAAAATTGAGGCAATGTGTAGATCATTGTCATTGGAAATTGATCAAATCACAAGCACCAACATACTTACAATACAAATATGATTACGATAGTCAAACCAATTCCGTATTTGAACACAACTGCAAAGAATAAAAACACTTTTACGGAATCTAACTTGATCATTCTAGAGTAAACAAAAATAAAGTAGGAAAAAGAGGCTCACCGAGTGCCCCCAATGTCATTTTTCGCAAGCTTCTGCAACACATCAATTTCAATCATGGCAGCTTCACGATATTTTTGAATTGAACGAACAATTTTTATAGCCACTGATTCTTTCTTTTCCATGTCCCAGCATTCCACAACTTGCCCAAATGTCCCTATAGTTATTTAACAACGCAAGATGGAGACAGATAAAAACATAAATCAGTAAAAGCATAACCATTTTCAAGAAAAATGAAGGTCACATTGATAGTATAAGCTCAAGACCAATGGTACTGAAACAAAACCTGTAGCCGAACTGATAACTTGACTAGTCAGCGAAAAACCAGTACAACTTTTTAAAACTAGCTTGCTCATGCTTCTATATATAAGGGAAAATTTTTAAATACTGTTATTTTTATTTGAATCTTGAACCAATGACCATAGCAAAAGCAACCAGACTGTCATTCAGCAACCTTAATTGCACTATTTTTACACATGTTTTAGCCAACCAGAGAATATGATGTGAAAAAGCCGATGATGACCACACCACCCACCTTCCCATTAGAACTACTAGTCCCACCCAATTTTTAAAATGCTGTTTATGACAACTCAGCAATTGTCAAAATCAAAGACATCGACTAGAGATATGAACCCACAGTGAACAGTTGTATACCTGAACTAGCAAAGGAGAATAAACAAACAAATTATCAATATAGGGGAAAAAACTAACCTTCTCCCATCTTGCTGAGTATGTTATCTGCAGATAACCACAAGAAAACAATCAACATTACAACAAGCGTAAAAAGATTAACTATGAATCACAAACAGAAAGGGTGGGGTAAGGGCAGTGAAAAATGGTGAGTAGCCAACGCTAAAATAATCTTTTCCGATATGGAAGGAGAGGATAAGAAAACAAGCAAGATTTGCTAGATCACATACAAGCATATACCGCAGAAACAAAAGAAGTGATAGTGAAATTACAGCGAGGAGTTAAGTTCTCGCCAATTGCAAAAATATAGTGCCCATCTTTATCATCATTTCGCCAAGGAGGGGAACCATTACGAGCAACTCCCTTGTAGTAAAGAGAAGAAGCAAGACTATGGTTTGAGATGATTGCATTCCCAACCGCTGGAGCCTGCAAATGTCCACTCATTCTATCAAAAAACAACATATTCCCTCGTTAACTCATGCCCCACACATTCAATTTCAAAAAATTCCAATTTTCCAAATCCTGAGATATGCTACCACAAAGTTCTTATTTTTCACCTGCAACGTGAACTCCCTGGTCCAGAAACACAAATTCACAAAATTCTGGAAATTTATCAAGCCCCGAAAATCCAATTTACAAAATTTCGAAATATGACCGCTTTGCCACTTTCTAGCGCAGAGGGAGAGCATCCACCCCATGATCGGGTTTGCCTCCAAAACAAGGAATAACGGGGGATTTTTAACAAAGCAATGACGACGAAGAGAGGCCATCCCATTCCTATAAAGGAGAAAACCATCCTGCATGTGCAGGTCAAAATAACCTAATGACCCTTGCAGCATTTTCACCTCATGGAACGCAGGGAACAATTTTGGGTAACTCCCCATAAAAATCTCTCCAAATTACAGAATTCGCAGAAGGAAAGCCAATTAATCAGGGCTTCATCGAAAATGATAATGAGAAAAATGAATCAGCAGAAATCTAAAAACCAAAATTTCTTCCATCCCGGATGAAATGGGAAGCAAGAAATCCAGGAAAGCTAACCAATATATATTTTTTTCAAAAAAAAAAGCCAAGAATAAACAGAGAAAACATATACCATGGGGATCACCGGAGGTATGTCCCATGTCAATCTAGGCCTTTTCCTGGGGCGTTTATCCATGCTCGTATGCGGAAATTCCGGCATCCACTGGGTCTCCATAGAAATCCCCTTTACCGGATCGATATTGGCAGCGATAAGGAGGATAGATCCCCTCGAGAAGAGGAACTGCAGAAATTCAGAGAGAAAAAATCCGAATTTCCTTTCCAAAGACGGAATTTTCCTAGCTGCGATCGGAGAATGCAGAGAGAAAGAAAAACCTTACAGGGAGAAGGAAGCGCCGGAAAAGATTGTTCCGAAACAAGGAGGGATAGGAAGGAAGAAGCTGTCTTCGTCAATCTCTCTTGCAAACCCTAATTTCAAGGCCGCCCGATCTGATCCGAGGGAGGGCCGCTAACCTTAGCCCGGGTTTCACAGGCTAACCCTGGTTAGTCTGGACAGCGAAGCGCAAAGGTGGAGCAAGTCCGATGGCGGTATTTGCAAAACAGACCCTAAAATTCTAAATAATGATAAATTAATTTTTATATTCTAGATATTAGGAAATGCTTTCATGGTATGAGACCCTTGAGGATGCCAATAGTGTCGCGCCATTTTAGGCCGACCTTGACGATTATAAATTTTTATATACAAAGCCCATTTATAATTAGAATGTGCAAATTAAGTCTCATCCAATTTAAATAGTTATATAGCCCTATTTAAGTGTGAAACCAGCTTAAGATTTGTTCATATTTAGGATGAGATGATCTTCAAGGTAATTATAGCTTAGCACACCTCAAAAAACTTACTTAAAATTTTTTTTCTTTATTCACTTATTTATCTAAATACATTTAATATATAAACCAAAATTTTATCATTCTTAAATATATATATATTTTTAAAAAAAATTTTAAATAATGAAGTATTTTAGCCATTTTTAATAGTCGATAATGGCTAAAATACCACGATGTGTAAAAATTTTAAAAAATATATGTGTGTATTCAAAAATAGCAATACTTGACTTATACATTAAATATATTTATATTAACAGGTTTATATGAATAAATTTTTTAAGATAAGCTAAGTCATTACTTTATCTTTAAATTAGAATGATATGAATCTTCCGTTTTCCCAAAAAAAAACTTTTACAATTCTAAAAAAATAACTTTTTTTTTCATTTTCAATACTTCATGCATTTTTTCATTTTTAATACACAAAAATGCTTTTCATCCTATATTGTGAACAACTTCTTAATAACAATGCAAGATGTCTATTTCCATTTTAAATATTTTAATTTAATATAGATTTAAAACCTTCCAAATATTTTTCAATTTATAAATAATTCAATAAATTATTCTGACAGATACTAAAATAATGAATTTGAGTGTTTTCATATTTTATACATGAGTATTTTTAAGAAAGTACTACCAACGCAAAACATATTTTGAAATGATTTTGAATACTATGATAAAATAAATGATATTAATGAAATAAGTTAATTTTGATTAAATTACCTATTTCTAATTTAGCCCTTAATTAATTTCGAAGGAGCTTCTTAATGCTCCGTTTTGGTGAAGCTTTTTTACCTTAATCATATCAACTTGTATGGAATGAAGAGAGGATAAAATCTCTTATTCTTTAAAAATATTTTTCTATTATCGAAAAATAACAATCTATTTTTTTTTATATAACTTTTTAAAGTTCTTATACAACTTGCATCATTCTTATACAGAACAGGGCCTTTTTCAGCCGATATTTTCGTTTCATCGTAATCTCATCCAAATGGTGAATAAGATTTTAGTTGACAACTAAGATGGTTGAGTTTTTTGCATCTCCACCAATACTAATCTCATCTCTACCCGTTCTGCCTTTTGTTTGTTGGGTATTTTCATTCCCATCTTCTAATTTGCCGAAGTACTTCGGGTGGCCTACCCTAAGCTACGTTTCTTATCTGACGTCCATCCTATCCTAATTTAGCCTATCTATGGATTTTATCTGACGCCCATCCTACATTGATTGAGCCTATTTAGGTTGCTCATATTTTGAGCCCTGATCTTTTACGGTCGTGATTTGCGACCGGTCAAAAAATATATTTTTTTTATTTTTTTTTGAAAAATAATTTTATAAACATGTTAAT
>JAXCLR010000092.1:16928375-16971737 GCA_035584095.1 Annona squamosa
TTAACATATGTATCAATTTTTACTATTTTTGGAGACTTTTAGATATTTTTTTTCGATTTTTAAAAATCAGTGGCATTAATTACGGAAAATGCCACTGATTTTTTAAAATCGAAAAAAAATATCTAAAAATCTCCAAAATAGTAAAAATTGATATATATGTTAAATAAACCTAGATTAACCATTGTGTA
The DNA here is from genome assembly GCA_035584095.1 of Annona squamosa. Taxonomy (NCBI): domain Eukaryota; kingdom Viridiplantae; phylum Streptophyta; class Magnoliopsida; order Magnoliales; family Annonaceae; genus Annona; species Annona squamosa. The sequence goes on from JAXCLR010000092.1 coordinate 16,928,564, forward strand.
AAAAAATTTTAAAAAAAAAATAAAAAAAAATAAGTGTAGTACACCCGGGTGCATTGAGACTGACTGCACCCGGGTGCATGTAATTGGGTTCCGACATCTTTTACTTGCGTAAAAAAATGTCACGGAGTTTTACAAAAAGCCAAACAGACCCTTATTTTACCGGAAGCTGTTCACGCAAATGGGCCTGAATTAGGCTTAGATTTGACAGCAGGCCGAGCAGTACTCCTTTTTTAGCTTTTACAGAAAAAAGGTAATGGTAAAAGTAGATAGGCAAAAATATTTGCTAAAACTAGCTGCGAATGTGTGCTCATATTTGCTATACAAATGCATGATCATATTTGTAAATTGGTTATAATTTGTGGCCGTGTTCGGAATTAACAACCTAAATTATTGTTGCTTACTTTTATGAAATTTTAAAAAAATCAGTTTCATATAATATTTTTAATATTTAATTTAAATATTATTTAAAATTTATAATTCTTTGGGTGTGTTTGGGAAATGATGTAATTTTTGGATGAAAAGTTTTTTGTGTAACAATTTTCGAATTGGAAAAAAATGATGTAATATGATAAATATAATGATAGGGAGTAGAAAGAATAAAATTAAAATAAATAGGTTAATTATATGAGTAGTTGTGTATAAATGATTGAAAAGTAAGATAATTGTATTAGATAATATAAAAAAATAGAAAAGAGTTTTAGATTTAAAAATTCTGGTTTGAAAAGTTTTGAGTGTGAATGTGTGTAGGGGTGTAACGAAATCGTGTTGAATAAATTGAAGTCTAATCCTAGTCTTAATATGTTAATTATATCTTAATCCTAATTCATTTATTAACTCATTAAAAAAAACTTGAACCTTAATTTATTCATAACACATTTAAAAAATTTCAACTCTACCACTAGGCCAATGTCCTGATAGTATGCCAACATGGGGCAAAATGAGCAAGTGGAGCACAGAGTCTCCATAGTTGTTGTGGGGTTTTATTAATTTCCCTTAGACAGAGGTTTTTACAAAATTCCTCGCTGTTGTGAAGAAATTTATAGAAAAATCTCTCAATTGCATTAGAGTTAAACATGTTAATATCAAATATTATAATGTACATGTACTAATTAAAAAAAGCTTCAACTCTAATATGTTTATAACTCATTTAATAAGCAGATTGATGAGTTATCAATGACTTATTTACATTATTACAGAGATGTAAAGGAGTTGTAAATATGTTGTAAGCCAATTAATTCTCAATTATATGAAACAAAATAAATTTAGACTAAAAATAATAATAACTTATAAACAAACCTGATAATCATGAGAAGTTATTTATAGTTGGTCTAAATTTTAACATTAATGAATACCTAATAAGTGATAATAAAAAGTTTTGCATCTAGATTAAAACTTCAATATTAGGGTTTGAGTTTACATACTGAAGTAACGGGTTGTTAACGAGTGAATAGGCTGGGCGAGTTTGACGGATTAAATGGATCACTATATGCGTTAGCAAACTATTTGTTTAAAATAAATGGCTTAAAAGGATTACTAATTGAGTTGGGTACTCGTGATTAATTGCAAGGAGCAAATTTGAAAGGTCTGCTCTCAACGAGCCAACCTGGCGTACCATGATGAATTTCTGAAGTGCGTATGCTCTGATCTATAATTACTTGGGTAATGGGAAGTTCTCCAATCAAACCCGTTGCGACTTGTAATCTTTTGGCCATTTTAAATTTTTGATAATTCTATTTGGATCCAAGCCATTAGTTATATCTAAAATTATTTATTTAGAGTAAGTATAAAAAATCAGCTTAATTGAAATTTCATTTGTATTTTCATTTACTGCGACTTCTACATAAATCCAATTAAAATTATTTTTCATTTATTAAAACATTGCAGGCAACATTATCATGCATGACCTGGATCTAAACAACACCAAAAAAAAATGAGAGAGGTTGCACTTTGAAATTAGATTCATGGGTGCATTTCCTAGCCAGTTTACAAATAGTAGCAGATTCTCTCTTATCACTGATGATGAACTTTTTATTGCTGAATGGTCCCGTTTGAGCCTAAGGTTAAGGGCAATGCAACAGAAATGTGTACCAAATCCACCTCACCCTGCACGGTGACGGCCCCATCAAGTTGGGGGTTATGGTTTTAAAAATCTGGATCCACAGACCATGCAGTGCTGCATGCTCTGGTGCGCGTGCAACTGAAGTCCTTTCAATCCTAACAGCAGCATCGCATGCGAGTAAAAGCGGTAACCTTATTTTTCCTAGCAAAATGATCTTTTAAGACTTGTGCGTCTGGCCCAAAATTTTTTTTTATTTTTTTGATGGATAAATAAATCTAGGTGTATTAAATTTATAAATCAAGTTTTATCATTTTTGGATGTTTTAAAGTATTTTTTATCTCAAAAAATTACGGAAATGCTACCGTGTTTAAAAATCCAAAAAAATCCTTAAAAACATCCAAAAATAATAAAACTTAGTTTATAAATTTAATACACCTAGATTTAGTTATCTATTAAAACAAATTAAAAAATTAAAAAAAAGCTTTCATGCATCCGGTCTTAAAAAATAAAATAAAATAAGGCTCCCCCGCATCCGGTCTTAAAAGATCAGACTCTCCTTACTAAATTTTAGTGATCCGATCTTAAAAGATCAGACTCTCCTTCCTAAATTTTAGTGAAAGCGTCTGCCAGTTAGGATATTTACAAAATATTATTAGGAATATTGGTAAGATATTCATAGAATATTATTAGAAAATTATAAAAATGTTTTAATGTTTGATCGTAATACCAATTAAGATAATGTAATATAAGAATATGTGAATACCCATGAAAAAATCCACCTCAACCTTGTATTGGGCATCTCAAGTTTGAGGAATTTGCATCTGGAGTTTCATAAATTTGCTATGCGATCAATCCCCTTAGCTGAGGTCGATGGACAGACAATACTTTTTATTTATTTATTTAATTTTTTCCTGATGAAGTCTATTTTGCAGTCTGATTTTAACCCTGGAATTTTCACACACGCACATGTTCGTAAACTGGTTTCAACTACCTAATCACTACGGTGTTTATTTTAGGTGGGTTGTACTTGGATAAAAAAAAAGTGCAAATCCCGTGTGTACCTAAAAGTTTTGCCGTTAGAATTTTGTTAAATGGGTCATTGATCTCTCTAGGAAATAAATATGACAAAGCACTAATTATGATTATATATCATTCCACAAATAGTTGCAACATGTTAAATAAATTACTACCGGCATGAGCATCAAAGTAATTTTGGATCAATTATGAATGGGTTTGGGAAGGAATAAAATTTGTAGATGAAAAGTTTTTTGCATAATTTTTTTTGAAACAGGAGTTGATATGATAAATGTAAGGATAATAACTAAAGAAAATAAAGTTAAAATAGATAAGTTATTTTTACGAGGAGTTACGCAAAAATAATTGAAACATTGGGTAATTATATAAGAAAATGTGAAAAAATAATAAAAAAAGATAGTTGTAGAGAATAAAATGTTTTAGATTGAAAATTTTTAATTTGAAAAGTTTTTTATTTAGGTGTGTTGGAAAGTAATAAAACTTTTGTAAAAAAAATTTTGATGTAAAAGTTTTTAAATTAGTAAAAAATAATGTGATATGATATGAGTAACGACAAAGAGTAAAAAGAGTATGGTTAAAATAAATAAGTTAGTTGTATAGGTAGTTATATAAAAATAATTAAAAATAGGATAGTTGTATGGAAAGATGTAAAAAATAATTAAAAATAGGATAATTTTGAAAATTGAAAAAAAATTTAAATTAAAAAATTTTAGTTGAAAAATTTTTTATGGTCGCCCTTTGGTCAAATGCAACACCCTGCATGAGTATTTATGAAAATTCTCAAATATCATATATTTATATATTTTTGAAATTAGGACAAAACATATGGATAAATTTAAAATTTGCTGGTAAAAAATAGAAAGGAAGGGTTATTTGCCAATATAATTGCGTGAATTTGCGTGTTTATAATTTTAACATCGTCATATTAGAAGTTTGTATATTTTGTAAAATATATAAATTTACTGACTTATGTTAGAAATATGCAAACCATGATTTGAAATCATGTATTTAAAAATAGGAAAATAAAATCTAAAACAAATAAAAAATTTGACAGACATTTCATCTGACTCGGAGACACATTTTAATAAAAATAAAAAAGGTCTTCGGCGCCTGCAAGCACGTATCGTCCATGCACGTGGGAGCACTAGATTGAAACCTATATAAAAATTACCATAAAATAATGATAATTATATGTATTCAAAACAAGAAATCTATTTTAAATAAAAATTTATTTTCGATCATATAAAACATTTGATTACTTGTGTTTAAGAATGTTCTACACTAGCAATTCGAATTTTACAAATATACCTTGTAAAATTTTCAATAAGAAATTTGATTTCGTGGTTTATATATTTCTAAAATAATCCAGTAAAATTGCAGGTTTTACAAGAATGCGAACTTATAAAGCTTATTTTGGAAATATTTAAATCCACAAGTGAAAAATACATATATATAAATAACATAGTTTATTTTATAAAGTTCGATAATAATAAAGTTAAAATATTACTCACTTTATATGTACATGTGAAAAATACAAATATAAAAATAGCATAGTTTATTATATAAAGTTCAAAAATAATGAAGTTAGAAGTGTGTTTAGTAATAAGTGAAAGTTGTAAGTTAAAATTTTTGAATTTAAAACTTTTCACTCTCTATAATTATCCTATTTTTTAATTATTTCTTCACATTTTTCTATATAATTACTATACTTGTCAATGATTTCTACGTAACTACCAATATAACTAACATATTAATTTAACTTTATCCTATTTATTCTTCATCATTATCCCTATCACATCACATCATTTGACAACTTCTACTATCTACAACTTTTTATCAAAAATTTTATCTATTCTCAAACACACACTAAATATTATTTACCTTCATGCATAAAAATCTAAATATTTAGTTGTGTACACTTGAAAAGTCACTACTATAAAACTGACCTTTAGCAACGAACTCGATTCATTGCTAAATGTCTGATAATCGTTGACAGTTCGTTGCCACTGGCCCGTTGCTAAACACAGCATCAGCAATGATTTAGCTGAAAGGTATTGGCAACGAAACAAAAATATCGTTGCTAAAGGTGCCTAACTAGTGCTTCAACTTCGTCGCTAAAACTCAATTTCAAAATTGTTTTATTTTGTTGCTAATTCTCAATTTCAGCCCTGTTTTCAAATTAAATTAACGAATTGGAACAATCAAGATCTAATTATTTCAAAAAAATCACCACAATACAATTTCAATCTCTAAACAAATTCGCTATAAAAATTTTCTAAAAATGCAAACAAATAACAAAATTTGACTGAAAAATGAGCATTTGGAGTGGACAACATTTAGTCTCTCTTCTTTCCTATCATGACTGACTAACTTGTCTCCTATTTGAGCCCTGCCCAAAATAAACTGCTGTTCTCAATCACTTCTATATCTATTCCTCATACATCACTGCTCTGTTCTGCTTCCCTGCAAACTGTTTCGAGCAAATTGTCCAGACTAAAGCATCAAACAGCTAGAACATTCAAGCAACAACCTGTCCAAAGCAAAAAATACGATCAGCCACCATAAACATTCAAGCAGCAACCGAACTAATGCAAACTGTCCAGACTAAAGCACAAAAAATTACCAAAATCAAGCATTGAACATTCAAGAAGCAACCTGTCCAAACTAAAGGCAGACAACAAGCATTGGAATTACAGGGTGAAACCAGTCCAAACTAAAGGCTATTAACCAATCATTGCACATGATAATTATCCACACTGCAAACGCAACCTGCTTATACGCGTAATCATAAGCTGCTCATAACATAAGCACAAGCCATTAGTAAACATAAACCATCACCATTCCAAATACATCCCATTAGTCAACAGTCGAACACATCTGTGAATCTTCATCAAGTTTACATTTTACTGGAGGTGGTCACAGGGTTTTTCATCCTACCCATACTGGACATAATAGATTTTCTTTTTGTAATTTATAAACTGATAATGGATACATACAACATAGGGATAAAATAACTAGATGCTAAAGTCTTGCTAGGAAACTTTCACCATTTTCATCTTCCTGTTCTTGGTTCACATGCACTACTTAACCACAACGCTTATTTTTCTTTCTACCTCTCCAGCTCATTCCTCCAAAAGGAAAAAAGGTAAAATTCAAACAATTCAGATTTACCATAAACATGTCTAATGTTCTACACTAAATGGTTTGACAGGATAATTCTTGCAATGATGATGACACAGTTTTATCAAAAGCATGGGAGTTGGTTAAAATTTATACTTACTTCTGAGATTAATTGTTCTAGTACAGCTGAAATGCGCCCCAAAGAGGTCAAGCTCAGTTCACCTAACAAGACCTGCATAAAAAAATAAACTCAGTTAAATATAGAAAGTGTTTGGAATGCAATGGAATTGGGTAGAAACAACACTTTTGGTTCACCATAAATGACATATGTATCAAATGGTATAAATAATCTACAGATCCATAATAATTTAACAGTAAAAAAAAATTTCTATATAGTTATCTGTGATGACATTTTATCATGCATAGTTAAGTTTGAATTGACAAACAAAATTGATTTGAACTGGATCTGAAGTGAATAACATTATTTGGTTTAGTGTGATGCAAGGTCAAAATCCTTTGGGCGTAAACTTTTGGTAATAAAAAAAGCAAAGAATCAAATCACGATGGCAAGCAAACTCCCACATAGTCTGTGTTTCGAAAATCCAGTAAGTTCAAATCATTAGTTGAGAGTTTTTATCGATCCACAATGTCCAGCCTCAGAGTTGAAAACTTATAGCCAACTGAGACCATATGAAAGTATAAATGAAGGCTGTGCAGTTCGGGTTGTTTTAGAATGTAAAATCTTCAAATTCAATCAGTGTGTTTCCTTTCTGATGAACTGGCTACAGAGATGTGAGTTCCTTGCCCTTCACATATATTAGAAAACCTTTTTACTTGAAGACAAATAGAGCCAGGGAAAAAAAGGACAACTGCTTTCTTTTCCAAGTATATTATGATACTTTCACATTTTAAATAATGATCAGGATACAAATGATTCTTGTTCTTTGTTTTAATTTTTTGCTTGCACATTTTTCACCTACAAATCTACAATAATGCAAGTGACACATGTTAGAGTTTCATTCTACCACCGCAAATTGAGGGTATTCAAACAGAGAATACAAAGGCAGTTTTTTGTTAAGAGAAATCTTGAATCTATAGATGATGCTTCTTGCTTTCTCTCTTCACTCACCCTCGAGGTTACAATCTAGGTACCTCAGTTCCTAAATTTTCTAGCAGCTCTTTTTTATAATAATTTTTGTGTTTTATTATTGTTTTTTTAGCATTTTGTTGCACACATTTCAAAAACTAAAAGTTTGCCTACAGATTCAGATGGAATTGTCAGATGGTTTGATTTCTCAGGTGTGTAGATCTGATTCTGTTTTTTAAGGAAAATTTTCTATTTCTAAGTCCACGTCAAGTATCATTAGAGGATGCTCTGAGATGAATACAGGAAAATTTTCATCGTTAGAGATTTAGTCTAATCAAAATGGCACAGATTCATTCCATAGATTTATGCATGACACTGTGAAAACAGTGGACGGAGCTCCAGCCACAACTTTTGGGCTGTTTTGCAAATACGACTACATAGTTTCAGTGAGATAATGAACAAATTACAAATAGCTCTCACAATTTTTACCAGTAATTGCAAGCAAAGACACACCATCAGATTTCAATCTAAGGTTGTGTTTGGTAATCTATAAAACTTTGTATGAAAAGTTTTGAAGAGTAAAAGTTGTCAATTGATGTGATATGATAGGGGTAGTAATGAGTAGTAAAGAAGATAAAGTTAAAATAGATAGGTTAGTTGTATGGATAGTTGTGTAGAAATGATTGAAAAGAAGAATAGTTGTATAAGAAAATGAAAAAAAATAATTAAAAAATACGATAGTTGTAGAGAGTGAAAAATTTTATATTGAAAAGTTTTAACTTGACATTTTTTGTCAGTTGCCAAACACACCCTATTATCGTTCACATTCTTATTCAATTTTAACAACATTGGTATGGTATGGAGTGAGTGAGGAAGGAAGAGAGAAAATATTTTTAAGAATTGTGAAAGCTGAATGACATAATACAGTGGAACAAAACAGCAAATTCTAGAAAAGAAACATGATCAATTGTCCACGTTGAGTACACACGCTACTAGTCTGTTTATTAACGCACACCAGACAGAGAAAGCCAAGCTGCCAACTACAGTACATAACGCTTTTTATGTTGCTGAGAAAAGTAGTCTTGTCTTCTCTATGAGGTTTCAATTTCAGTTGGGCGGAGGGAAGAAGATGGCATCTGTAGTTCTCTTTGACCGGAAGAGCTTCTCCACATCAGCACCCACGTTGAAAGAGGCTTCAAGCACTTGGGGAGAGAGAGCCTTCCACACAGAGGTCTTCCCTGCCAGATGAGTGAAAATGGGGCTGCAACAAAAACCAAACAAATCACACGTCAGAATTAATGGAGCTTGGTAGAAGAAAAACAAAATATATGCAAGAAATGAAGTTCTTACTTGGGTGTGGTGATGATGGAGAACCAGTCCATCCCATCAGCATCAGCAATCTTTGAGACCACAAAGAATCGGGGGACGATGAAGAGGTACCCAGCTTTGACATGAGTTTCCAAAACCCTTTTTCCATCAATTCCCACAACCTGAACTCGCCCACTTCCCCTCACGATGTAAGTCACCTGATACGCCGAGTCACATGAGAAACCGGGCGAGCACATCGAGTGGGCATCAATCCTGACCAGATCAGCCCCCAGACCAACCTGCCCCACCAATGGCAGGTTCTGAGTGTTTAGGACCACAACGCGGCCGCCCCTTGGAATATCTGTATCCAGAGGTGCTTCAAGGCAGTTCAAAACAAGGCCGTTACGATCATCTTTTGATGGCTCCGGCAGGGCGATGCCAGCCTTCACCTTTACAATTACACTACCTGTTTGGCTCTTGACAAGCTTGTTCGCCTGCTCCTCGTCCAAGTCCCACGCACGACTGACAAACTCAGTGGAAAAGCCAGTGAAGATGCCATTGGAACCAGTGAGTTGGAAGTTGGTAAACTCGCCAGGCCGGTGAGCAGTGGAGGTGTCACCCAAGAAAAGGATGACCAGGTCAGTGTCTTCGTCGTTGTACCACCAAGTCACTACACCGAAGGGGAGAGCCAAAGCATCACCCTTCTTGATTGGAATCACCTTTTCTTTTGGGGCCTCGGGCAAGGTAATTCCAGCCCTTCCACAGCCTTGAAAATGAGCAGACCAGCAAATCTTAGTTATCCAATGTTTATGGTCCAGTCTTAGAACCTGCCAGTAACACACGATCCACAACATCCAATTCCAAAAAACATGCCTGGAAAAACATATTGATATCCCAATTCCAATAAAAATGTCTCCATAACTTAGTGGTATCCCAATTCTAATAAAAATGTCTCCTTCTGATGCCCCAATTCTAATAAGAGGGGTGATGGGGTGTGGCTGGATGCGTGGCTGCCCCATGCATCTGGCCAAAAAATCATTATTAAAATTATTTTGATTTTTTTTTATAAACATGTAGAATCAGAAAATTATAAAAATGTCACTGTATTTAAAAAGCGTAAAAAAATACACATTAACTTTATATGTTTATAAAAAAATTTTAAACAAAGGGGTCCCATGGCCGGCCAGGATCTTGTCTCTTCACACCCCATTTTGTGAAACGATTAAATCTTTATTTTTATTTTCCAAGCGTCTTCTCTTTATTTTATAATGCGCACTATAATATGTCACACAACTTACACCCCCATGACCAAACGAGCCTCGACGGGCGCGAAACGAGACTTTCGTTTCCGCCCGTCGCGTGTTCGAGTCCCGCGTGGGACTTCGAACCAAAAATTAAGGTGGAGGCAGGTGTGGTCCTCCTTATTCGGTTGGGAGCTGGTTGTCTCCCCATTTGATATTTGAGAGCTGGTGGTCTCTCTTTGGAAATATTGTTAAAATTGTCTCAGGACTTTAAATGTAATATGAATTGAGATATGTTGTAAATATACTCCAATCAAAAAAAAAAAACTTACACCCCCATGTGTGTATTCATCCAAACAAGGCTAGATTGATGAAAGCATCCCATACTTTCTCAGTAAAGAATATGATCAAACATGAGAGATGCAAAATTTCTTGATGTTAACATTGACCACTGCGTCGTAAAAATCAATAGATTATCCCACCTTGATTAATGGATCAACAAATCCCCAAATTCATGGTTAAACATCAACGTCATGAAAAAGAGAGAAATATGAAAGCTACCTTGCAAGACATAAGCAACCTTTGCTGAATCAGAGTAAGATGGAATAGCGAGACCGCCCTTCTCCAAGGCAAGCTTAGCGGCTCCAATCTTAGCATCCTTGAGCATTGGTAGTTCGGAACCAGACCAGGCATAGTAGGCACCTCCATCACCCCCGTAGGATTTCGTAGCCAGCTTTGGAGTTAGATCAACATCCATGGTTTAACCAGCAAGGTGTAGACAACTCGACTCGACGCAGAGCAATTAGGCTAATTAAAAGCAGGGAATGGAGAACGGCAACAAACAGGAGACAGCATTTATAGACAATTGAATAAATAAAAGATAAGGAAACTTCGTATTGCTGGCAAAAATCGAAGTTATTTATTTAATGAGTTTTTTATGATAGGCTTAAGTTGTGTTATGCAAATGCAAGCTCATTTAGGAAGAAAATAGGTTAGTTTTTGTAACGGCGACTTAAAATTTTGACTTGCTTTAATAGTTAAATTACGATTAGTTATTTTAGTTAATATTATTTTATTTTATTATGGTACCAACAATCATTTGAAGAGAAATCTTGCATTGGTGATACTTGTTTTAAAATATTGATAATCATATATAAATTATGAAAGTCATTTAAATTTATTGCATTAGATGTGTTCTAAAAATCTATAGAATCATTTCTATGTATGTAGAAAGAATGTTTGAAATGATTGAAATATTAAATTAATATATTTGAAATAGTATAAATTACGAAAGTCATTTAAATTTATTGCATTAGTTGTGTTGTAACAATCTATATAATCATTTCTATGTACGTAGAGAGAATGTTTGAAATGATTTAAATATTAAATTAATATATTTGAAATAGACTTATAAATCGTTAAATTAATTTTATACTTTTATCGAACCGGCAAGGAAAATAGATGTCATGCCATTTTGTTTATCATTTTTAAAAATAAAAACCTTTAAAATATTTATGAAATTTAGTATGATAAATCTAAGTAGAGCTTATAATCCATTAAAATAAAAAAAATAAAAAAATTTTGCCAGCCGTAATTCAACCTCAATTTGGGCGCTAGCAAAAACTAACTTTATTCCTTATCCGCAACGGACTCACGCATTCTTTCATAAATAATTTTACATTTTTAACTATTTAATAGCACTATTACTCTAACTTTCTTCAAAAAAGCTATTTTCTAATTGCTTCTGATCCTTTAAAATTACCTCCCCCCTCCCCCAACCCAAAAAAATAAAAAGAAAAAAGTTTTACTTTAAAATTGCTTTCACAGGAGCATTTTCTAAGGGTTTGTTTGGTGACGAGCGAAAAATTACAAAGATAAATTTTTAAGAAAGTGATAACGCAATGTGATGTGATGTGATGGAGTTAATAAAATAGATTGGGTGGTCTATGAAAAAAAGTAAAATAGCCATTATAAATGTAGTTAATAATGAAAAAAATTATAAGCAGTTAAAATGTGATATAACATTAGGGTGGAGAGTAATTTTCCTTTTACGAAACACCGTGTTCTAATGATAACAAATTCTCTCTTATCTGTAACATTTTCTCTCTTATCTGTAAGATTTAGTTGAGCTTTTATCGCTGAACGGATTCTCTGTTATCTCTAATATTGGATTAGATTTTCTCTTATCTGTCATATTTAGTTGAGCTTTTATTGCTGAACGGATTCTCTCTTATCTGTAATATTGGATGAACATTTATTACCGAATGGTCCTGTCAACGCAACAAGTGTATATGCTAAATCCACCTCACCATTTTTTTATACAGCAAGTTTTTCTATTTTCATCTCTTTATTTCAATTATTTTGCTGCGTCTTTCTAATTATTTTTTCATATATTTTCAAGTAACATGCTATTTATTTTTTTTCTTTATTCATACTTCTAGCTAGAGGTGGGAATTGCTGTACGGGGTCACCATTTGCCCAATCTTGACCTTCCTTTTAAAAAAATTTTATTTGACTCTATTTTTATATTGTGTCAGGACAATGTTAGTTTTATCTTCACTTTTTTTAATAGGTTTCGAGACAATCTTCGCGTTAGTATCAGATTAGTTTCGGGACAATGGATCAGATAACAAATAAGATTATTTTAAGAATTTATATATTTATCAAACATAAAAATACATCTATGCTAAATATAAACGTTATACATTTTAATATTTTACTAATTATTAAAAAACTCATCATTACTAAAACAAAATATGAGAAAATATAGTATAATTTTATTAAAATAGGTTAATAATAATTTCATGTAAGAGTTATATGTATACGTGCAAATTTTTCTTATTGATTCTTATATCGTTTTCGGGACAAATTGATTTTTCTATAGTTAATATATTTAATTATAACAAACGTGAGAATTTTAAAAGAAAATGAAAATAAAATTTAAATATAAGCTTATAATTTTTAATAAATTTAATATATGCGGAGTGGGCCGGGACCCTACGGAGTGGGAGATGGTTGACTCACCTCCACCTTATGTTTGAATTACAACCTCCTCCTATAACAAGTTAAAAAAATATTAATTTTACTTAATCAAAAACAAGTTTGTGGGAGCCGTCCACCGGTGGGAAAGTTTAGAAATAGTAGATAATTGTTAGCAAAATTGTAAGAATGTCTCAGAATTTAATTGTAATACCATTTAACGTATGAATACTCATAAAAAAAAAAAAAAAAACAGATCAGATCTGGTTAAAAGCGGATCATGAGTCGACCTACCCCAGTTCTCGCCCCTATTTTTAGCATATCGATTTTTCATTCATGGTTTCCATTTTCCCCGTCCAAACTTATGCATTAGAATAAAGGAGACTAACTCGCTCCTCAAACGAGAAACACGATACTCTGAACGACCATAAGTCCCCTCAAATCTCAACAGCCATAAGTCAGAACTTTTACCTTTGTTGGCAATACCCTTATAATACTAATATCAAAACAAAGGCAGCACCGTTAGGTTGAATTTTTTTTTTTTTTGAAAAAAAAGCATATAATACTAATGCATAATAGGGAATGACAAGAATAAAATTGATTTTATATTAGTATGAATAATAATGAAAAACAAATGATTAAAATTGTTCAAAATATTAAAATGTGATGTTAACCTAAGACAACGTATGTGGAGTGTTTATAGATTCCCCTTGATGTTCGGTTAGGGGCAGCACATAAGTAGAGAAAAATTCACAAAAAAAAAAAAAAAAAAAAAAAAAATAGTATTTCTGTTTTCCTTTTCTACCCTTACCCAAACGTACAGTCAAAATAAATTAGCCGGTTCTATGCCACTGCAACTGACCACAAATACAATCACGGAAAAATTAGGTTTTAAACTCTCTAGCTATGCATATTTATATTTTAAACCCAGAGGTATGACTATTAGCACTTTAAGGCATAAGATGTTTAGTTCCTTACATTTTAGGCCCTTATCACTTTAGAAATTATGGTGGATTTTGCATTGCATCACAACTGACAATAAATAAAATGAGGAAAGCATAGCTAAGATCATATGAAATGTTTAAAATGCTCAAAATGCTTTTTGTATTTTACACTCTCTAACTTTATGTATTAGCATTTTAAGTTCCAAAGTTTGTCATTGCATACGCATTATCTAATGTATTTTGCTAGAACATCCATTTAAACATTTCTTCACTACTAATTTATATATTCTTCGTCTTACTCATATCAGATTATTACGGTTAAATATTCTTAACTAAAAGTTTTATTTAAAATTATTTTAAATTTTTTTCCTCCTTTTCCTTATTATAAAACAAGCATTAGTTTATTAAAGTATGTAAATAGATGAACAAAAAAAATATAAAAGATGAGATAGTTTATTATATGAAAAAATAAAAAAGGATAAAAAAGCAAAATCAGACAAAATGCCATTCAGTTATCTCACAAGGTCATATGTGGGTCGAAAGCCAAAAGAAACATATTTTGTTTTTCATTTAAAGTCATTTTGGATCATTAAACAACTTTGCAATTTTATTCTTACTATCTAACAATATTTTTTAAATATAAACATCTTTGCAACTATGATTTAGATTTTATCAACTCTTCTTAGCTATAAATTTTTTAAAATTTTCAATTCTAATTTTTAGTCAAAAAATTCATATTTGCAGCTTTTTTTGTCAAAATCAATTGAACAAAATTTTTGAGATTAATATTATTTTTGCTCGAGTTTTATGAAAATATTTTTAAAATAATTTCAAATAGAAATTTTAGATAAAAATATCTATGTAATAATATTATATATGAGTAAATATAAAAATATACAATTATTAAAGATGGAACACTTAAACAAGTACTCTGATAGTGCTTCACATTTACATAATAAGAAACATATGTAATGTCAAACTTTAAGAATATAAAATACAAATATGTAGAGTTTTAAAATGGAAAAGACATTTTCAACATTTCAGGATCTTTTTGGTTTTTTTTAAGACTATGAGGGCTGAGAATTTAAAATTTTTCAAAAAATTAATTTTTAAAATACGAATACGCATAATTACAGAATTTAAAATGCAAATTTCCCCACAGTTAGCAGCCATCTTAACATTGGAAATAAGTGCAAAACGTATTTACTTGTATTATATTTGGAACATTTTGAAATGTACTCGAGTGTACTTAGCCTCCGTGCACTCGAGTGTATTTAACCTATTTTAAAATTTTTTATACAACTATTAAGTTAAAGTGTATTTAACATAAGTACCATATTTTATCATTTTTTGAGATTTGTAGATATTTATTTATATTTTTTTACAAAAATGACACTAATTTAAAAAATTCAAAAAATATCCTCAAATCTCCAAAAATGATAAAACTTGATATTCTTGTTTAATACGCTTAGATTAAAATTTTTTTTAAAAATTTAAAAACTAATTTTTTCACTCGGGTGCCCTAGATTAGCACTCATTATATTTCATTCTATGTGTTTATATATTTGCAATAATCCACAATGTCTCTCATAATTTCAAATAGCTAGCTTTATGAAGCTACACTATCAAGTTGCAACACTTTTGCCTCGTTTTGTTATCCGTAAGGATATGTATAAGTTATTCGCTCATTTTTTACGTTAATTTCTTAAATTTTTATCATAATTATTCTATTATTTTTTGATGAAATACTATTTTTTTAAAGAAAACCTCATTTATGAACATTATAAGGATATAATTTTTAATTTTAAATGAATTAGATCTAATTATAATAATTGTTGTATCAAAATTATATTATGCCAATGACACGGTTTAAAGCAGTTGAAACCAATAATTTAACCGGTTGAACCTAAACCGAAACTAAAATAGCTCAGATTCTTATTCAATTTTAACAATATTGGTACGGAGTGAGTGAGAAATTAGGGAAGAAAATATTTTTAAGAATTGTGAGAATAGAACGACATAATAGAGATAAAATGAAATAATATTGTAGTTGTGTAAGAAAATAATTAGAATATAGTGACAGAAATGAAAAAATAATTAATTAAATAATTAATATGTTAAATTATTTTTTCAAAAGTGCGTGGAAGAGATGAAACAGTTTGCTTCCTACTCATACTCGTTACAAAATAGAGCTTTGATATTTCGATGCTTGATGAATAATGCACTCTATTTATTGTATTTGACTAAAAAACCTAAGTTTCATTTAATCATGTGCATAATACATATTGGTTAAAAAAAATATATTCATGTGTAAATTATGAAAAATGCATCTATTTATATGCATATTCTCTTTATTCCTCATCATTCACATATCATATCACATTACTTCTCCTATTTTGAAGTATTTTACATAAAAAAATTTTAGGTAAAAAATCTTATTGAATGCCAAACAAACCCTAATTAACACCCTTTGGTGATAATTGACCGTTAAGATTTTCCAAATTTTGCTACTTATATGGATTTCTCTCAATAATTCTTTTTTTGAAAGATGATCAACTTAGACAGACTTTAAGAGGTATTTTTTAAGGTCTTTTATAAAAATGTTAAGTTAGGCATATTAAATTTATAAACCAAAATTTACTGTTTTAAAATATTTTAAAGCATTTTTAAAAAATTTTTAAACAAAATAGTATTGTCATAATTTTCAGTCATCTGAAAAAATTACGATAATGTTATTATGTTCAAAAAATTTTAAAAATACTTAACAATATCCTAAAATGGTAAATTTTGATTTATAGATTCAGTACACATAACTTAATATGTTTGTAACAAAATTAAAAAAAATTAAAAATATATTTTTTTAAGCCGATCAAAGAGCTGGACCAGTGCCCTTCTTCTTTTCCAACTCTTAATTTTCTTGGTGTTTTCTACTTTTGTTGGTTAAGCCACGGGGGTTGATCTAAGTCCACTGCTAATTATGAAATCTTACGGAGGTGCCTACTTTCTGGCGTAGTTCCAAGCTGCCAATGCTCCAGCCGCTAAGCTCTTCCATCATAACAAATGTTGCTTGTGTCCTGCGAGGTAAATTTTTTTTTTTTTTTTTTTTTTTTTGTGGGTATTAATTTTTTTTTCCATCATACTGTTTTTTCTTTGTCATCTACCAAATGCTTTCTTCTTTTACATTCGCTCATTGAATGGACAATTTGGGGTTTTGTATAAAAAAAATATAACCAATCTGTTGTTGGTTTACACTGCACTGCCCAATGTCAATTTCCAGCTCTCACGTTTGATGATTTTGTTTGATAAATTTCTGAATAAATGTTTTTTTTTTTGAAGAAATGGTTTCAGTACGTTCTGATCACTCATCTCTGTTCTTCTCACCTACCATCCATTTTTTCTAACATGCACACATCCAAACATACCCTACATTTGACATCAGAGAAAAAAAACACACACACATATACCCTACATAATGTTTGAGATTATTAGAATACTGTCTTGCTTCAAGAAAACTTTTTTTCTATGTAATTTCTTCCATTTTTAATATTTTAATACTACATCTATTATAGTGGGTAATTTGCAAATATACCCACTTAGTTTGATCAAAATTGCAAATATACCCATCTAATTTCAGAAATTATAAATAACCCATACATAGTTTAATTATAATTGCAAATAACGTCTACATTATTATAACACCATCATGGCATGAGCGGATTTGCAAAAATATGCAAACTATGTGGTGCATTTGCAATTTCAGAAATTAAGTGATAAATTTAATTTTTGCAAATAACCTCCACATAGTTTAATCATAATTGTAAAAAACCACCCTCATGTCATGATGATACATTAATGGTGCTACAACGACATGGAGATTATTTTCAATTATGATTAGATATATGGGGTTGCTTGCAATTTTAAAACTATGCAGATATATTTACAAATTATCCACTATATTTAATATTATTTATATTGTTATGAAAACTCTTTCATTTATCTTATGTCACTTTACACAGGCTTCATCCACAAAGTATTTTGTTGTTAACTATAAATTTCAAAGTTATATTTTCAACACCTAAACTATTTAAAATATATTTACTATGTGGATAATGATCATATAAAGTACTATTATATTTTAATATATATGCAAATGAATTTAAATTTTTTTCATAATTTACACACAATAAGTATTTGTCAACAATTGTGGCAAATACAAATATTTGATTTAGATGAAATTTAGTCTCCCATCTAAACAAATAATATTAAATATATGAAGCGAATTTCACATCAAGGATTAAAATATTAAAAAAAGAAAGAGATTACATGTAATAATGCAAAGCCATTAAAATAATGGAGTATGATTATGTATCATGATGTATTTTAAACTAAAATACAACATTGTTTATTTTTAATTAGTTATATTTTTATTTTTCTTCATCCAAGTGTAGTTAATATATAATCAAGTTTTACAATTTTACAATACTTTTATATTTATTTTTTATTTTTAAAAATTAAGTTTTTAAGGGGTGAGAAATGACTTAAATGCTCCTTAAAATTGATAATTTTTAAAAAATAAAAATTAAATATGTAAAAGTATTATAAAATGACAAAATATAGTATATGTATTAAATACACTTAGAAAAATATGTTTATAAAAAATCGAATAAAAATGAAATAAATAAATATTATATTTTAGCATAAAATACATCACAATGTATATAATGAAGCTTATACAATAATTCTTATTTTATTATTTAGCTTTCAGTTAGCTAACTTGCTAGTGTGTTCATTTTTAAGGCATTGGAAAAGGCTAAAATTACCTTGCCTTAGGCCCCAAAAGAGAAGGTGATTTTGATCAAGAAAGGTTATGCTTTGGCTCCTCCCTTTGATGTAGTGGCTAGATGGTAACATTGTAAATAGGGATGGTATATGCTAGAATCCAACTAACCCAATTAGATTTATAATAGACGCACTCAAATTAAGTTAAGTACTTAAAAAAATAAGTTATATAATCCGATTTGAACTTAACCAATCGATTTCAAAAGTGGATTAGTTAGTGTTAGATGATTGTTAATTCAACTTAATCTGATTTCATATATTAGATTAAAAATATAATATATTATTAAAAATAGCCATATATTAACATATAATACATAGAAATTAATTAGACATTATTGCTTTGAAATAAGATTATTTAACAATTATATTATATATTCAGTTCCGCTTCTATGAAACCCCCTTTTGATCTAAACTCCTTCATTTTTAAAATTTTGATGATTGATAGAAAATCCACTCCATCTATTGTATCTAGCATCAGGAAACTTTTTTATTTTTTAATTTCACTGCTTATAGGTCTCATCTATAAATGTGTAAAATCAACGTAATAAAAATGTTCAATGCTGAAATAACAACTGTAAAATGATTTTTTCAACATCTAAACCATCTAAAATATTAATAATATGTGGATAAATGACTCAATGAAATATTATTACACTCTAATATATATGTAAATGGATCTAAGTATTTTTCATAATGTACACATTAATTTTGTATATATATAGTTGAGCAAATGTGGCCCATGCATATACTTGATTTGGATGAAATTTGCTCTCATAGCAAAACAAATGGTGTTAAATACAATAAATTGATTAGATTTTCTATCAAGGATTAATATCTTAAATTTTGAGGGAGTTACTTGGGACCACTCCCTTATATATAAGTCATAAATTAAAAAGTAATTTTTTTATAAAGGATTAATTTTTAGATTTTTTAAAATAGATTTAATTAAGAAAAATATTTTAAATATTATATATTCAATAACCTAATTTTTGACCCAAATTGATCCGATTTCTATTGGGTTGAAATAGAGTTAGGTTGAGGTATAAAAAATAAGATTGAAAGTAAGGTGAGTTAGTATTTTACAAAGTAGGTTAAGATTGTATTTACCTCACTCTGGGTCAATTTGACTGAATTTACACGTAGTAGAAAGGTGAAGACACTGACTTGGTTATCCTTTTCTTGGGTGATACCTCCATTGGTCACCGGCCTGGTGAGTTTACCAACTTCAAACTCGCTAGTTCCAATGGCATCTTCACTGAGTTCGTCAGTCGTGCATGAGACTTGAACGAGGCGCAAGCGAACAAGCTTGTCAAGAGCTAAGGTCAGCAATCGACCAGCCGAAGCCGTCGAAGAACGACCGCAACAGCCTGATTCTGAACTGCCTTGAGGCACCTCTATGTATAAATGCGACCAATCTATGACCTCAGATATTTCATTGAAACACATTCATACCCCTGACTCCCTGAGGCGCCTCAATATGTATAAATGCCACTAATCTATGACGCCAGATATTACATTGAAACACATTCATACCCTCGCACCATAAAAAATAATCGAATAGTAGACCAGTGGGCATAAATGCCACTGCTATTACCACTAGGGCAAGGCCCTGATAGCAAGACTCCACCTTTCTTAATAACATAAAAGTGCAGCAGATTGTAGTTAATTATCAACATCAGCTTTCTCTGCTTCGTGCCATAATCAGATTAGTAATACTGCAGTTGCAGACTTGCGGTCTCGTACGCATGGAAACGTGGTCAGGGGTCACGTTTCATCTTGTTTCGGAAAAATTATCCCTTGTATGTAGATTAAATACGACATCAAACATCACTAATAACTAATCAATCAATGGAATAACTATAACCCTATTTAGGGTGAAAAATCCATTAATGTGAAACAAAAATTTTCAGGACGTGGACAGAACTCCAACTATCCACCAACTGGAAACAAAAAAAAATATTTTTTTAAAAAAAAGAAAATTACTGCTCGCAGACTTGACTTCCGCACGAGGCCATGCGTAAGCTAGAGACCTGATCGTATGCTCCCGGGAGCATTGAGATGCACACACCATTAATTTTTAGTTTTTTTAAAAAAAAATTTACAAGATTTTTAATCTATGTGTATTTAACATGTGTATAAATTTTTACTATTTTGGAGTATTTTAAATATTTATTTTTTATTTTTGAAAATCATTAACATTTTAAGTAATTTTAAATTACTGAAAATGTCACTGATTTTCAAAAATAAAAAATAAATATCTAAAATACTCTAAAAATGGTAAAAATTAATATATATGTTAAATACACTTTGATTAACAGGTTTATAAAAAAAATTTCTAAACAAAATTTAAAAAAATGGGCGTATGTTCCCATAAGCATTAAGCACATAATGATCCCGGGAGCATACCACCAAGTCCCGCGTAAGCTATGCGCACAACATTTTTTTTTCTTCTTTTTTATGGATGGTCACACGGCCGCAGCCCAGGGGGTCGAACGCTGGACCTTGGTAGACTATGCCTGGATGCCTGCGAGCTGAGCGCGCACCACACTTTTATATTGTCTAGAATTTGCATTTTTTGTTATTCCTAACTGATTCAAATTAAAAGGGTATAGAGAAATATTTATTGTTTTTTTTAATTAATATTGTACATTGTAACATCTTATATGTGAAATCTTATAGTAATGTCAAACCCATTCATCCAAGAGACTAGAAGCTTGTACATATCTAAAAGGAAACATCAAGTTTTCATTTATTTATTATGGGAGAATAACTGCTTCCACCTATATTTTTAATGAAGAACAAGACTCCAAATTTAATTGAGGTCGAAGTCTCCCATTTGAGACTCAAACCACCGACCGCAGCACATCAAGTCCCTATTTCGGCCGTCGTTAGTGAGAAGTGTATATTGTTGATAATGCTGTTATAAAACTTTCCCCTTTGTAATCCTTTTATTTTGAATATTTTGATATTTGATAAAAAAAATTCGTTGGATTTAGCCTCATTTATAGTATCATAAAATTTTTTTCACTCGTCTAATACCAATGTGCATGACTCTATTTACAAATGTGTGAAATTAATGTAATAAAATTATTTAATATTAAATATAAATTTTAAATTATATTTTCAATATGTAAACCATCTAAAATATCATTTCTATGTGAATAAATAATTTTATAAAATATTTTTACATTCTAATGCATACATAAACGTATCTAAACATCTTTCTCAATTTACAAGTGAATATACCTGTTTTTAAGCAAATGTAGTCCATGTACATATTTTATTTGAATAAAACTTATCTTCTAAATAAACAAATAATGTAAAAAACTAAGAATGAATTAAATTTTCTATCTAATTTCGAAATTTTAAAATTTAAAGAGGTTATATGAAACCACTTCTCAAGCCTATATATCATCAAATCTAATATAGAAACTAACACGATCTTCCGTTACAAAACAGTCTCTCATGATTAGCCTTCGCGATTTTTCGTCCACGCGGCAATAATACTTTTCTCGTTTGCCCTGGTTTTGATAAATGATAGCCGAGAGTAAAGCATCTGGACATAAACGTCAGAAAAAAAAAAAAAAAAAAAAGTCATATACATAGCACCTCCAATTCATATAAAACACAACCATATATTTTATTTGAAATGACCACAATTTTTCATCAATATCAGATATGATCATATATTCTATCATTATTTTTCAAATATGACCCTGCCTATCATCTTTTCAATTACTATCATACCAAGCAGTGATATGTTTATAAATAACATCAAATGGATGCAAAATTCATGGCCATATTTCATATTACTTAAGAAATATATGTGCATAATCGTATTTAGAATTTCATATGCTCACATTTGAAAAATACCAAAGAAATTTCCAAAAAAATTGTAAATGTCAGCTATTGAATAGCATACCTCAAAATATGTTTCCAAGTGAGACAAATATCGGGGGACTTCCCACTTCTTGACCTTCTTGAGCAAAATAAGCATTTGGTATATCTGCGGTGCCAACTTCAAATCATGGAAAGTAATATAATCTCCTTCAACAAAGGGACCCTGCAGAAAATTTCTTCGGGATTGTAAATGTACTTGAATGTAATACTAATTGTCATATTATATAAATCTCAATAATAATAAAAAAAAGAATGCTCACGCTTGCATGAATCCTCTTTTTCAATTTTTTTAAAAATCTTTTGTGTATATATGTGAGCCAAACATGAAGTTTCTATATATATATATAATTATAAATTTTAATTCATTTAATCATTTTATTTTAAATTTTGAAAATAAAAATATGACGTTTCTCACGTACTTAAGCTTACATATGTAAAAAAGTATACAACATCAAAAAAGTTCATGCAAATTGAATATGTGCGTTGAAGTGTATACATTGAGGCTCAATGCACATGTTTGCATTGAATCAAGATTTAAGATTTATTTTTTTATTTTTATTTGATTAGCAATTTCGTATTATCCAGACATTATTTTTGAAGGAAGTTTTTTTTTCTTTCTAGTACTACAGGAAAATTCGACCTTTTGCTACTAAATTTTAGCTGCATAAAATTAAAATTTGGTTTCAAATTAAATTTACGTTGAAATGTTTAACGGCAACCAAAAATAGGATTTAGTTGCTAATATCCCGTGGTAAAAGTCGACAGACCTTCAAAATTTTTCCGGTCGCCAAAAGGAAAGCATTAATTTTCCTTGAAACTTCTTATATAAGGTGCAAAACTGAATTTCATTGAGTTTCTTGCTTCCAGTAAAAGTAAGAATTTGGTTGTTGTTCGCTTATAGTGGTTGCTAAAAATATATGTTTTGGTGGAGCAGATTCCAACCCTATTATTAATAAGTTGTTCAATTGTAACAACCCCAACCAACCCCCCCTTCCCTTATTAATTGATAAAAAAAAAAAATTCATCTCATTCATTGTATTTAGCTAAATACCAAATTTCATTAAAATTAAAGATGTATATAGCTACTTTTATAAAAAAAATGTGTATAGTTACATTTACTTGAAATATATATTTATGTGTAAATTATAAAAAATATTTAAATTCATTAGCAAATACATCACAATGTAACAATACTTATTGAATCATTTATGTACATGAGAATTATGTTTTGGATAGCCCAAAAGTTAAAAATACGAATTTAAAATTAATATCATAATTTACGGATATACCTATAAAGTTTGACTATAATTGCAAATATATCCGCATAGTTTCAAAAATTGTAAATTACTCTACAAAATTTGACCATAATTGCAAATATACTCACGTTGTTATGACATCATTATTGCATCGATATCGCATAGATATATTTATAAAAGGTTTGCAAACTAAGTGGGTATATCTGCAAAAACTAAATATACCAATATAATTTTTGAAATTGCAAATATATTATCATAGTTTGTAAACTTTTGCAAATATATCTACATCGTAACAATATAGTAATGATATTATAATTGTGTGAGTATATTTGCAATTATGGTCAAACTATGTAGAGGCAATTTGTAATTTCCAAAACTATGTTGGTATATTTACAATTTTGGTTAAATTAAGTGAGCATTTGCAAATCACCCAAATTAATATCTAACATTAAACTATTTTATCTCATTAATTTTATACATTTATAAACGCATACATAGTTATCCTAGATAAATGAAAGAGTTACTATTGTAATATAAAAAATGCTCATTATAATAGATGAAACAGATTTACTATAAATCATTAAGATATTAAAAATAAAAAATTTATGCAGAAGAAAAGTTTCATCCAAATAAAGCAATAATATGATTTGATCATGAAGATATATAGACGCGTACATATTGTCTTAGATGCTCCTCCAATTTGTAGAATTCAGAAATCATTGCCACCGCCGATCCATCATTGGGGTCCGTGCAATTCAAAAACCGAAGGGAGGTTGGAAAAATGGTTGCACCCCTGCAACACCCGACAATAGGAGAGGTTAGCGTGTTTGCCCAGCCTTAATTCAGTAGTAGAAAGCAGAGCCTAACTCCACGCTTATTTGTAAGATATAGTTTTTTTTTTTTTTTAAAGGTTTAAAATTATCCATTTTTTCAGGAGGAAACACTTCCATTGCTAACTACCGTACGATTCATCAAAAGTATTATCTTCTAGCTGGTGAGCCCAAAACTAAATGGCCTGTTATAACATCCTAAGACGGCCACTGTTCTTAGAAAATTATGTAATCATGAATAAAATAAAAAGTTTAGTTTTATGCAGTCACACAATCTTACAATCATACGTCTTCATAAATAATGTTTTAGAAGCTATAAACATTCACCTCAATAAATTTCCTTTTATATTGTTAATTTTTTAGTGGGCGATGATTTCGTTAGCGTGAGTAAAGAAAATTACTTCTTAACCCTAGCAAAAAAAACACTTTTTATAAAAATATTAATATAAATATATTTGACTACGAGTTATGATCTCATTAGAAAAAACTATTTTTTAAAATTTTATTTTTCATTAAACTGTTAAACTTATTATATTTAACTTATATAATAGGGTTTACTATTTTTGGAGATGAGTATATATTATTTGGGATTTTTAAACATTAGGCATTTTCAAAAAATATATATACACATTTCAAAAAATAGTAAACCTTATTATGTAAGTTAAATATGCTTAAATTAAACCTTTATAAAAAACAAAACATATTGAATAGATGGGTTTTTTTTACTTGGGCTAATAAACCCCCAACTTTTTTAGTTGCGTGTAACATATATTTAGTTGTCTTAGATTCATAGTCGATACAATTAATTATTTAACTACGGACTACTTTTGATTGGTGGCATTTGTTTAAACGTATTATTTGTTATTAAATGCAATCAAAAAATAATATTCAATACAAATAATTAGAATTTGGATCCAAATAGCAATACGATTTTGTATTTCGACTATATGTTAAGTCGGTCTAATGCATTTTTTATTTTTAGTTTTTGTGAAATTATTTTTGCTAGTGCATTTGATTCATACAATGAGTTTTATTAATTTTACGTATATGTATATTATTTATTTTATTTTTAGAAAATCAGCATATGGATGGGTAAAGTGACTTACGTACACCAAAATACCTTAAAATGACTTAAATATCTCAAAATGGTATCTTTCAAAATAAAAATATATACATATATTAAAATTATAAAACTTATATACATAAAATACACTTGGAAAATTAAATTGATGAAAAATTAGAAAAATATAAAAATAAGCGGATTAGTAAAAGAAGCTAAAGTGAGGCCCATCTAACAAGATAAACCTCCAAAAACTTCCTAATATATGACTTAGCCGTATTTTGTACCAATGCAATCAAATTGAAATTTGGCTGAAAAATGATCGTCAAATGTAATAGATTTTGTTATAGTAGTTTATTTAAGATTAAGGTTTCTCCCTAAGGTTTCTAATTTATATAATAATCAAATAATTAACGAACCAATATTGAATTTTATTACTATAATAAATGTTATTAGAAATAACTACTTTTTCAACAAAGACAACTTTAGTTGCATCTATATGTATTTGGCTGAAAATTTCCATTGTTAAAGGTGATAACACTCGCTTAATGTAACCAATTTTAACCTTATATGTAGTCAAACTTGTTAACAACTTTGCAGGAATGGGTATGAAGACAGGAGGATATATTTTATTTTCGAAAATACTTTCCTTATTCCCACATAAAAAATAACTTATTTTTTTCATTTTTCATATAATCTTTTTCCATTCTTATATGATTTTTCTGATTCACAATGCATAACGATATTTTTTCTATCTTGTATTCTTATCATATACTCATTCGTTCCAAGTCTTTAACATGCCTAGGGACTATTTCAGAATAGCTAAAAGTTAAAAAAAAATTTACTACTCCATCCTTTTATTAACTATCTATTTCATTTCATATTTTTTAATTTTACTATCCTATCTGTTTTCAATTTTATTCTCGTACTTCGAATTATTATCCATATGATATCTTATTTTTTCACTTTTAAAAAATTTCTCATTTTTTCATTTTTTATGAAAAATACTTTGGGTGCGCTTGCCTACATCTAAAACTTTTTAAACAATTTTTTTTTTCATTTCAACAACTTTTCGTCTAAAGTTTTATTAGAAGTACACATTCTCTTGTAATCATTTACGTTTGATTACGAATAATAATAATTTTTTATTGCAAATAGTAATATTATTTGGCTGCGTTTGACATTAGATGTGGACAAGTCTATATTTGGCTGCGAAAAAATAGCTTCATACATGGATTTTTGTAGTAAATTTAAGTGATAAAAAGTATGTAAATCTTTGATTTAGAAGAAATTTGAATTTGAATTAAATAAAATGCTTAGCAATATTGGATTTTAATTAATCATCCAATGGACCTAAAGAAAGCTGCTCGCTTCAGATTCTGGAAATTTTACAACAGCAATCCATGATAAACTTACAAGGAGGACAAATCCGTGGCATTAGCCAAGGAAGGAATCGGGTATATTTCTTCAAGCTTCTCTGAAATCGCATCGGAATCAAAGTACCACACACCATCTATGTTCAGTGCTGGAAGCTTCCCTTCCGGGCTTATCCTCAGAAACCTATGCATGCATGCAGCAACCACGCTCAAACCCCACCCAGACCAGCATATATGAGAGAGAGAGAGAGAGAGAGAGTATCCTTTCCAAACAAGGAGAAGAAGTCAAGAAGAATACCATTCTGGTATGTCATTTGCATCGACGAAATCAACGTCGTAAGGAATTTCCTTTTCTTCCAGAATCAGGAGAATCGTTTGACTGGCTAGACCTTCTCCCCACCGCCATCAAGAGAAAATTACATAATAATAATAAGAACAACAAGAAAAAGAAGAAAAGAGAGAGTGTGTGAGAGAGAGAGAAAGATACATTCTCCAAGAGCTAGAGGATCATCTATAGCAGCCCTGACGCAGACTTGCAGCGGCTTCATTTTCTCCATGTTCATGTCTTCCTCCATCTCCATCTCCATCTCTGCCTCTGCCTCTCCGTGGTAAAATCAAAAAGACATCATCTAGCACAGATTACCCATTGGCTTAAGTAAACACGGGAGAATCTTATTTGGGAGAGAATAAAAACGACCCATCCAAATAAAAATACAATTAACTTCTTGGATCGTAATTCAATCAAGGAACCTAATGTCCATATCATGATTCATTTGGTATGCCTTCATTAAAAAGATTCCAAAAACAAGAAAGTATTTTTATATTGTGATCTATTTATCACTACGAAATAAAAGTATTAAATTTAAAAATCCTGATTACGCATTTCTAGCTTGGATTTTGGAGAGCGAATCGTTGTATTCTCGCACTCGAGTCGACGTGCCCTGAGTGCTCTCGAGTCAACCGGCGCGTATGGCGGAAAATCCAGCCACCCATTCAGATTTTCTATTCTGCAGCGACGATTCTCAGCCAATAGCTTATGTTTGCTTTAGATCGTCAAATGAAAAGAAAAATGCAAGGTTGATAACACAATCCAAGCAAACATAGGATACAGACAATGAACTGGTTGAACTAGAAGCTTATTCCACCGGGGGGATGGATATTGAAAGATTTTCACGAAAGAAATGGAAAATTTTATAATTTTATGACTAATCTATCCGGCCTGCTGATTTAGGATTGTGAAATCATCATTCTTATGTACAAAAAAAAAAAAAAAAAAAAAAAAAAAAAAAAAAAAAAAAAAACTTCACACTTCTATTTGTCCATGCATTGTTGCTGACTTTTCAAAAGGTGTGCAGTTTAAACGTAGTTATTTCATGTGTATTAATGATAGTGGCTAATGGACGATGTTAGGAAATTCATGAAAGTAGGAGAAATTATTCAAAACATTTAAATATAAAAGAAAGTATGGTCAAAATTAGTGATACTTGAACAAAAATTGATAGGCGAGATGGATAATTCAAAACATTCAGCCCAGAAGATATGCAGGCAAAATGGATTCCAAATCATAACATGCTTAATTAACAGAAAAGTCGTAACCCAGGGTAATTACTTCACATAATAAAGATTACAATACCCAAGAAATGAAAAGACTACGGATGCATACGTACGCATGGATACCAAGCAAGCTAGAATTTGTAAATATTCATTAAGAAAGATAGACAGAGAACTGCAGGAGAGTCTCCACCCCATCAGTTGTGTGCTGGTCCTGCGGATGAAGGGTCTGAATCGCAGCATAGCCCTTTGCATTTGCGTATTTGCCTGTTCCACCAATGACCGCCACCTGCGATTCCGGCGACGCTGCGCGGTGAACCCCGAATAAGCTTAGGCTGTCTTCGTGATGGCCGCCAGAGCCCGGCTCGAAGATGGCTGTGAAAGCCAACGACTGGCTGGTACCGTCTTCCGAGCTGGCCACGTAGAATCCCTGCGCCTTGCCAATCACAGCCGATCCCAGCTCGTGTCCCTCAGTCAGCTCGTCGTCGATCACCGTTGTCGTCCCAAACATGAGCTTCTCGAGGGTGGACCCCGCCGGAAGCTGGCCTGCCGAGACGAACGGAAGGGCGCTGCCGCCGCCGCCATTGATGGTCGACGCCGTTGTCTGGCTGCCGAGGCCGGTAAGGAAGGGGGCGGTGTTGCTGTTGGGAATGGGGCCATTGTTGCCGTTGGGGAGGGGGACGGCACCGTTGATGGGCAGGACGGCTGGGTTGTTCTTGGCAAAGGGGAGCTGGCCGTTGATGGCAGAGGTGGCCACAATCCCGGTCACGATTCTGGCGGAGGGGTGAGACCCACCTAGCACGTCGTGCATGAAGAAGGTCAGCGGCGGGTGATGAGCATCAGCCTCATCCACCCCGGGAGCAGCAGCACCAGTTTGTGCAGGAGCAGCAGGAGATGATGCAGGTGCTGCAGCATCAACCAGAGGTGGAGCCACCGCAGTGGCATCAAACTTGGGAGTGGGAGCTGGTACCGCAGCATCAACTAGAGGCGGAGCGACCGGAGTGGCATCAACCTCGGGAGTAGGAGCTGATGCTGCTGCATCAACCAGAGGTGGTGCCACCGGAGTGGCATCGTCCGTCGCCTCCACTGGTGGAGGATCATCAGTGAGAATTCGAGCTGCACCAGCGCATGTGATGGCAATGACTAACATGAGCGCGAACGTGGAAGCTTTGAGGAGTGGGCAAAACATGGGGCTGCTGCCCTTTTCCATGGGAGAAAGATGTTATAGAATAGTATGATTGGGAGGTTCTTGATCTGTTGAAAGACTGATGGAAGACGTTGGAACTCGGGCAAGAATATATAGGGGAGGAGAGAGGCAGGAGGAGGAGAAAAGCAGAGGCCACAGAAGTGCATTGTTATGGAGCTGATGAGATGGAGTCGTTGAAGGGCCTGAATAAATATCTGCCTAGTGCGGTTAGTTGAGACCAAAACCTGAGGAGTACGTGGGCCCTGCCCATCAGATCATAAATGGGCCAGACTGGATCCTTAGAACTCTTAACGGGTTCTATCTTCAAGCCACAAATCTGAGCCCATGTATCTCTGGCCCAGTCTACGGCTTCTAACATCTAAATGCTTGGAATGATCTGGAATGTTACAGTATTCAGTTCATACAGGTGTCTTAATTTTTTTATTTTTTTATTTTCATTTTTTTCTTGTTTTGGTTCACACGCTTAATTCACATACCAAAATTTTCTATTTAAATTTTTTTTTATATTTTTATAATTTTAAAAATGAACAATTTTCGCCTCCATTTAGCGTTAGTTGGGGGTGAGAAGTGTTGGTTTTTGAAATTACAAAAACATATGAACAAAAATTCAAAACTAATAAATTTTGGTATGTGAATTAATTGCATGTTAGCCTAAATTAAAAAAAGAAAAGAAAAATAAAAAAGTGACAAAGGGCTCAAAATGCCTGTATCGAGGATCATTGCATATGCATATATTGAATCATTATCCTTTTACATTATTATTAATAGATGTTAAGCTGTTGACATCCCACCTTTGGGCCCAAAAATGAATAAAATGGAAAAGGTCTCAAGCCAAAACAAATTCAAGACAAAAGTAGGTTCAAACAAGTTAAGCAAGCCCTTCTGAACTCAATCCACGGGAGCGAAGCTTCACCAAGCTTCGAAGTAGGCTTTTTCAACTAGCCAGGTCCGGCCCACAAAGAGCGAAGCTCCTACAGGCCACCTCAACGGGCTCCACAAAACAGCCCACCAGACGCAGCAAACAAACTTAGCCAAGCTTTAGCCTACCAAGCCTTAAAAGCAGGCTTCTCAACAATTTTGGGCCTTCACAACGGCCCACCCAAAAACAACAGGTTTAGCCAAGCTCAAGTCCACCAAACTCAAGCATATGGACCAAGTCCAAACCCTTCAAGTGGCCCAAGGCCCACGATCTTAACCCAAGCTCAAGTATGTGGATCAAGTCCAAGCCTTCAAATGGCCCAAGGCCCATGATCCCAACTTAAGTCCAAGCCCATGACCTCAAGTGGCCCAAAAGCCCACTCCTACATTTATAAAAAAAAGAGCACCCCCTTCACTCAAGACACTTGAGGAGAGACATCCCAAAGGGGAGGACGGGAATTTGCAGCAACGTCCCCGTGTCCCGCTCTACCCGCGCTACGAGCTCCAAGTTTCTCTTCCACGCCTCCTTTTCCATCTCTCTCATTTTCTCAAATATTTCATTTTCCCCTTTCACGCCCATGTAAACCGCCTCGGGTTGGTAGATTATTGCCATATTTGCTTCAATCCGAAGGCCGGAACTCAGACTTTGTACGACTAGTACCTTATTTCACTAAATAGGGGCTGATCTCCCTTTAAAGATTAGCGACGACTCCTTTTTTTCTTTATTTTTGCGTGCGTGTTTGAGTTAATGCCTCGACAAGGCAGGTGCACGTGGGTCTATGGATTCCGACATAATACGCTACCGTTATGTTGCCGCATTTGTGACTTGACCCGTATACAGAAAGCCCCGTCTTAGCCGTTATTCTGCCAAACTCACGAGAAAACACCCATACGCCAACATTTCTAAAAAGCGTAAAGCCTAACGCGTTTTACCCCATGTGGATACAGGAAAACTAAGCCCATGTCACTGTCCAACACGATCCAAATTTCCAAGGCGATGAAAACCATTCCGAGCCCATCGTAGCGCTCACGGCGGGTGCTACATAAGCATATGGAGCATGATTTGAAATTATTTTGATTTTTTTGACAAATGTATCTTTATTCCCTTTGAATTTAAAATTCCTGCATGGAACTCATGCATTTGTATCATTTACTCATAGAACTTCCCAAAATGGTTTGTCTAGTATCCAAATTTACACCGTGATAACAAAGTTCCAATCCATATTTGAAAACTTATAGGAAAAAGAAAATACCATAACGTAGATAATTAGTCCAGCATTTTTAAGACAACTCGTCTGAAATTTGGATTCCTTTACTTGTGGTTATGATCAGAGTCCTGCATTTGTCTCAAGAGTATTGATCTTTTCATACTCGTTTAAAATTCAGCTATTTTAAATCGGCCCAACAACATATTTTTTTTGTTTTTTAAATTTTTTTATAAATATGTTAATCTAGTTATATTTAATCTATAAATCAAATTTTACCATTTTTGAATATGCGTCTACATTTATTTTGAATACTTAAATACAAAGGTGTTTAAAAATCCAAAAATAAATATATACACGTATTCATTTAAAACTTAATTTATAGATTAAATATAACTAAATTAACATATTTTTAAAAAATTCAAAAAAAATGTTTTTGAACTGATCTAAAATGGCCGGATTTTAGACTGGTCAATCATTTGGCTTGTCTAAACTATGAACTACAACCTTGTTTCGCACAAAGAGAAGAATGGACCAAAAACAATGAAATGAGATACGTAATACAACCTGATATTAGATCCACAAATTAACATGGATTACAATCTAGAAATCCCTCTTATTGTAGATCCTCATTTCATTTCGCTAGTCTCAATCTTCTCTGTCACTTGAATACACTGGAAAATGAACCCCTGATTAAAGTGATGATGGTGATGATGAGGACCACAGCTCAGCATTCTTCACCTTGGAAACACTAGCAAGCACGTCCTGAGCTGTTAGATTCCCCAGTACAGTCACCTTCTTGGTCTCAAAATCAATGCTGAAAGATTTTACTCCTGCTCCAACATCATCCCACCATGAAAAAATGTGCTGATTTTCAGCCATCTCAAAATAGACAATGATCAAAGCCCTAGTGTTTGTTCTGGATCCCAAAGGGGTAAAAAAAGAAAAAGAAACAGCCACAGCCTTGCTGAGTCATTCATGCAGGGATCAAGAATTTTACCTTTCATTTTGGAGATGTGCTTCCTCACTTTGCCTTCACAACCTTTGCAGTGAAGAGACACCCTTAATTCCACCACCTGCTGATCAACAGAAGTGACAAAATTGAAATTGCCCACAAGATGTTTACCCCGTTCAGCCAGGCCCAACATGGACTTTTCATACCTGATCATGTGGTTGTTTCTTCCCATGGGAATCATCGTCTTTGGGATCAACCAAAGCAGGCAGCTGGTCATCATCCAACGGTGATAGATCGAGGGTGGTGGCATCCAGAAGGAATCTAGAGGAACCGAAGGGGCTACTCGGATCGGTTAGTTTGGGAGAGCTTTTCCTGCGCTTGTGGCCGTAGAATTTGGAAGCAAAAACAGAGGATGGCCCTGCAGAAGAAGAACGGGGGAAGTGAGGCTTGGATCTTCCGCCATCGATGATGCGGGAGGATGCGCGGTCGATGGCTCTGCTGGCCTGGCGGAGAAGCGAGTTCCGGTCCATTGCGGCTGCTACATGGGGCGGAGGAGGCGGAGGCGGCTTGGGAGATGCGCTGAGGAGGGCATGAAGGTCTGCTCTGTTCCGTCCTCCACAGAAGGTGTCCTGTTTTTTTTCCCTTTCACCCGATTAAGACGGACAGCCTACTACTACATTGCGACTGTTTGTACCCTTTCACCCGATTAAGACGGCGAGCCTACTGCATTGAGAGAGGGCTGTCTGTGAGTATACGAGCGGATGAAACGAGATCTCGGCCAAATAGAATTTCTAATTCTTGAAAAAACTGTTCTTATCATCAATATAATTACTTAACTTTTAATAAATAATCAACGCGAATGAATGCATCGTGTGCACTGAAACTTCAATGTATGCAATGAGTATACCCAATTTTTTATTATTTTCATTTTATTTTTTTTGATGATTATATTTACATACATCTTAATATATATTACATTGAAATTATGAGACATTCTTACAAATACGAAGATACATAACTCCACCAAAGAAATTTGGAGACACAACTCCACCAAAGAATTAAGAAGACACAGCTTCCACTAAGCTAAAGGGAGACCACAGCTCCCACAACATTTTCCGGGCCGAAATCCCAACATGGGATTCGAACCCCTGACCACAGCTCCGCAAATGCCCTATTACCGCTATAGCCACCAACTGAGCACGACTCAGTTGGTTATTTTCATTTTTAGTTAAAATTTAAAAAAATGTTAAATAAAATCAAAAATAATAAAATTGCACATGTGAAATTTTTTTTTGCTTGGGCCTACATATTTTTGTGGTGATTTGCCAATATACTTTCTCAGTTTGATCATAATTGTAAATATATACATGTTGTTATGACGTTATTATTACACTGTCACGACACAAGTATATTTGCAAAAATAAAGTGGGTACATTTAATTTTTACAAATATACCCATACTGTGACAGTGCAACAGTAGCATCATTACAACGTTGATATATTGACAATTATGGCCAAATTGTGTGAGGATAATTTATAATATCTGAAACAATATGGGTATATTTGCAACTATAGCCAAACTATATGGATATATTTGCAAATAGTAATATTTTTGTGGAAAAACTTTTTTTTTTTAAATAAAAAATGTCTGAACACTTGTGCACTAAAGTTTCACTGTAGATCAGGCCCATGCGTAGCCCTTTTATTTTTCTCATTCTCAGTAAAAATTTTCAATTTTCGATTCATTTAATCTTCTTTGGACATTCTTATGCTTCCTAACACCCACTAAACGTATCATCATTTCAATGCATGCCTTGTGAGGAGTACGAACTTTGGCAACAAGGATTCCGATTCCGAACTCTTCAAATGGAGCAATATCTGCAATTCCCCGGGAGATTTGCGGGCTAGGGCTACTGATGATCTTGTCTCCTACGAATTTTCGGCCTGGGATATCGTTGTGTGGCCCACCTTAGTTGTGATGATTGATTTCTACAAAACCTACGTGCCCCGGAAAGAGACAAAGAAAGCGAATGGTGTGGGCTATGGTGGGCAGCAATTAAAAGCCGGGCGGTGAGCGGTATCATTACAAGTGGACTAAGCTTCTTCGTCTTAAAAGCTGTAAACCAGGTCGGGTTAACTAACCCACCTCCCTCAAAACTTTCAACTTGACTTGGGTTAGTTTTGGCGTTTTGGGATGCATAATTTGGAATGATAATTTTATTTCTCGCGAACAATTTGTGCTATTTTTACACTGCATTATCTCTAGTTATTGCATAAATTTTTTTTATTATAGTATTATTTAGTATTTAAAATGTTCATCATTTTTTCTGTCTCTTTTCAACAAAAGTTTATTCGGTTGGCATCTTTTGTGACCGCCCAAATTGCGCGGTATTATGCTCATTTTATTATTTTTGAAAAATAAAAAAATATTAAACAAATTTAAGGTGGATTTGGCATTCAAGAAAATTTATTCATCTAAAATTTTTCACTTTTCATAATTACTTTATTTTTAATCATTTATCATATTTTTCCATACAACTATTCTAATTTTCAATCATTTATTTGCAACTATCAATACAATCATACTATCTATTTTAGTTTTATTCTATTTGTTTCTTATTATTACCTCAATGGTATCACATCAATTTTTCTATTTCCAAAACTTTTTCACTTTTTTACACCAGCAACTTTTTATTCGAAAGTTTCGTCCATTACAAAATACTGTTAAAAGATTTATGAATTTTATAAGTAAGAAGATAAGAAGATTTAAGTAACGCTCACATAAATTTTAAAAAATTCAGCCATTGATATTGCTGGCTGTATAAGATTAGCAAGGCAAGTTTATTTTGTTTATTTTTTCCGTCTACAACAGTTTGTTCATGTTGAAATACCTCGAGATAATTTAAAATTAAAGCGAATAAGTGATAAAATAAGAGAGAGAATTAAAGTTTATTCAAATAGGAGACACTGAAAGAATGAGAAAAAGACCCAACAAAATGTGCGGAAGTAATTAAACATAGTAAGATAACATTAAAGATTACTAAAAACTTTCTTACTTCTTGTAAAAAAATGACGTAGTTGAATCTATCCAGTTGTCTTAATTAAGTGAGAAATGGCCATTGATGATGACGATGATTGAACTGTTAGTTCATATTAGGCCCAATTTTTTTAGGTTACGTTCGCAAAATTTTACAAAAATCTAACTAATCCCTAATTAATTATCGTCTTCGTTAGGTATACAAATCATTTTTTTCCTTTACAAAATCATGTGTTTCGCTGCCAAAGTGCGAGGAATCATGAGGAATTGAGGATAGATACAGGGATAAAAAATCTACTTGAGCCACGCAGTCATTGGCAAGGTTCTATAGACTACAAATTACTGGTTTTTTCTCCTCACTACCAAACGCGATCCGTGGTTTCAGGACCTATGTAACTAAGGTCTACTAATTTGGTGTTTGGTCATGTTGTGGTATATATTACCGCACATTTATTTAAGATGCTTAAATGATATCTGATATTAAAAATACACACGCAGGAAGTAAAAATACTTAACCGCTTGTGGATATACTTGGGCTGATTTGGAAAATCCATGCGCATTGATGGATACACATGGGCTGATTTTGAGTACCCATGTGCATTGATTCCAACGCCGAGGTGGTCAACTACAACCGGGTTGGTTATTTAAATCCTGGTTTCCCACCAATGATGAAAAAAAATAAACATTTTCTCATGTAAAAGGACGTGAAATAGAGTCATTACATATCAATGACCAAGTGGTGGAAATAAGTGATATAAGGGCATGTGAGTTGGAAGCTTAGGTTTCCAAGTTGGTTTGGGATATTTAGCTCTTTACTGCAATTGACCTTCGTCAGTTTTCTAACCATCCAATATAAGTGACATGATAAAAAAAAAATACATAAAATTATTAAGTAAATTGTCCTTATGGTACCTGAATAAAAAGTAATTAACTAAGTAAAAATTAGAAGGATATGGTAGGGTGTACAATGTTGCTACCCAATTAGGACACAATATTGATGAAATGGGTTTCACATTGATTAAGAAAATTAAAACCATCACTTTATTTTAACATTTCTTATTTTATAATATTATTAAAAATCAGATCAAGCAGAATTTCGGGGCGAGCCATATCAGCTTGAAACATGAATAACTACGTGTAAATTATAAAAAGTAGTTAAATCCATCAACAAATTCAATATATACAATATTAATTACAGCAAATTAAGTATTATGTGTAGCTAAATGTATTTGTATGCAATTTTTTGTTGTAAAAGAAATATTAACTCTCTTAAATGACTAAGTGAGCAATTGCAATTTTTAAAGTGAAATTAATGTATATCGGTGTATGCATTTAAGGGTACAATTTGGTCCAAGTATCTGCAAGTTGACCCACTAGGTACCCTAAATCGGGTAAGTTCGGTTACAGGATATTTACTCTGTAATTGGTTCGATTTTTCATGTAAAAAATATATACTTTATATATTTTTATTTTTTCATTTTTATGTAGACTTGCAATTTAGTTTAGATATCAAAATTTTTACTTAGGGTGTGTTTGGCAATTAATAAAAAATGTCAAGTTAAAACTTTTCAATATAAAACTTTTCACTCTCAACAACTATCATACTTTTTAATCATTTTTTCATATTTTCCTATACAACTACCCTACATTTTAATCATTTTTACACAATTATTCACACAACTAAATTATTTATTTTAACTTTATTCTTTTTACTACTCATCGTTACCCCTATCATATCACATCAATTGACAACTTTTACTCTCTAAAATTTTTCATCAAAAGTTTTATTCATTACTAAACACACCCTTATTAACAAAAACACCCTTATTAACAAACACACCCAAAATATGCTCCGGTTAAACCCTTCGTCGATTTCAAATTTCCCTAAGTTCCCTCTTCTGCGATTTCCTTTGGTTGCAAAAACCCCAGCCACTTATGGCTGCAGCTTCTCCCACCTGCGATTTTCCAAGGCATTTCTCCAACCGATGATTTCCCACCGCGAATGCCTTGAACCCTTGCAGAATCTTGTTTCCGTCACATCCTCATCCTACCAAGGCCGCCTCCTTTTCTGTATCGCTTTCTCCTCAGCTAGGGTTCTGTGATCTAACACCGTCCAATATGAGATGGAAGCTTGAGATTGTCATCGTCGTCCGCTACAGGTCCCGGAACAACCAGTGATGAAGAAGACAGCGATCTCTCCATCACAACCGCTCTGGCCGAAGATGCAGCTCTGTTCTTTTATTCTCGCCAATACACGAAATGACTCGATGTGCTGCGTCAACTGCAGGAGAAGAAGGAAGATCCGAAGGTGAGTCTTTTCCAGTTTCCCCCTTTCGAGGTCTAATTTTTACGGGCGTGTGACTATGAAAGGAAGCGTCTTTTGTAGTTATTTCGTCTCTTCTTTGCTGTAACTGGATCATGCTTCGTCTGGCTATGAATTCGTTGAGATGCACCCATTTTTCTACTACTAATAGTTGCTTTCAATCTGACTAATTCATGAATGTCAGAATGGTTTATTCAATACGTCTCATTTCATTTCCCTAATGGTTTGCTGGTTTTTCCTATTTCCACCTTGGGAGCTTGGATCGAGTCTAATTTCATTTGAATTTTCTAGAGGAAAAGCTTAAAATTTGAAATTCAAAAGATTAATGCTATTATGTTTTCTATGCTATATTCTCTTGTTGTTTGACTGGCAAAACTGATTCCTTTTCTCTTTATTGGAGCTGTGTTACATGATGGTCTTACAATCTTGTTGGGCAGTAGAAGAAATGAACATTATGAATATGTTGCAATTGTTTGAAACTAATTTGATAAATTGTTCATTCCTATTTACAATTTTTTAACATTCCAAATTCTAGTTTTGCAAATAGTTAGTTTTGGCAACATACTAATATTATTTTAATGGAACTAATTTAGAACTGGAATTGGAACCAGCTTACACTTGAAAAAATAAGATAGGATATGCTTATAACTAACCCGACCTCAGATAAGATAGGATAAGAGTTTTTAAAAATAGAATAAGGATAGGATCGAACCATTACTCGGCCCAAAGTTATATGACATAGAACCAAAATATAGGCAGCATTTAAGTACATTTGTTTTAGTGAAATAAATATTGGGTTGTAAACAATAAAATAAAAGAATAATTTTTTGTCATTCAAAATGGAGCTGGAATTACAGTTGTGCCAGACCTTTTAAGGCATATCCTAACCTTGAACCTTCATCCTTGTCTTATTTTCCTGTGAATTCAAGAAGCCATCCTCGTGCCGAGCTTTTCTTTCCTTCTCCAGTGGCAACCGATCTCCACCGTTGGTTCTCTGATCCAGCCAAGAAATGATATCTGAGAACACACGCTCGATGTTTTCGGGCGTTTCGCCATCAATGAGCGCATGCCACATTCCTGGATAGAGCTGGAACGTTTTATCGGTGCTCGACGCCGTGTCGTACAGCAATTTGCTGACGGATGGATCCGTGACGATGTCGTCTCCACCGTGCAGGACAATGAACGACAGTGATACCTGCGATTAGTGCGGAGTGAAAGGCCAAGATCGATATCAAGAGAAGTGCCCGGAAAAGGCCCCAGGAGAACTTTTCTTAATTGCGAATTAGACTCACACTTAGTTTGGTGTTTGCAAAATAGGCTCCCCATATTTATTTTTTTTTAAAAAATGCAAAGTAAACCCCGCATGACCTCTATGTAGTTTTTTCTTCTTCTTCGTTTTGTTTTTTAACAAACTATTTGTAGTTTCTTAGTATTGAGAAATTCTTCAATTTAAATTAGACTAACACTTAGTTTGGTATTTGCAAAATACTCAAAATCCAAGGTTTCCTTCACAATCAGACAAAATTACATGATAAATTCTGCAAGGGATAATGGTATTGTACACATGGTTGTTACTTAGCTAACCTTCTATACTTTATACATTTTTATTTTTTCGTAGACTTGCAATTTAGTTCATATATCAAAAATTTTACCATTATCTATTCTCGTATAATACAAAATTTCAAAAACATAAAATTTACTATTTTTATATGTGAATTAAATTATGACATGAGAGAAATTTTTTTATTTTTTATTTTTAAAAATGAAAATTTCCATCACAATTTATAGCTATATTTACAAATATAAGCATACATTTATAAAAATGGTATTGGTGCCATGTATTTTAACCCTAATTTAAAATATGATAATGAAGCTAAAATGACATAATATTATATTATTATCCCTACTAAAGGTAAAAAAAGAAGTTGCTTTGATTG
The DNA here is from genome assembly GCA_035584095.1 of Annona squamosa. NCBI lineage: Eukaryota > Viridiplantae > Streptophyta > Magnoliopsida > Magnoliales > Annonaceae > Annona > Annona squamosa. Next base: position 16,968,730 of record JAXCLR010000092.1, read on the forward strand.
GATATAAAAAAAAATCAGCAAAATAATATAAAAATACAAAGTCAACCACTCCGATGTGCACATGTTGTCCTTTTAAAAAGAAATGACAATGATAATTTTGCCATTTTAAAAAGTTTACTATATTATCTAATAAAATCTAATGACCTTATTATATTTGAAATTTAAAAATAAAATATGTAATCATCTAAGTTATTTTCATAAATGTGTGATCATATTATAAAAATGGATATAAGTTGTCATCATATTTAAAAATAATTTTATAAATTTTATAGAAATACAAGAATCTAAAATTATAAATTTTAGTTTATAAATTAAATTCACGTAGGCCCATGTAAAAAAATGAAAAAAGTAAAAAATATAAACAACTATTATAAAATACACTACAGGATTTTTGTAAAGAAGCCCGACGTTGTCCTTACCTTGTCAAGATTTGTTTCTACTTCTAGGCTGGCTAGCAACAGTTCGGCTGCTGTAAAATCCAAATCCCGGAAATTAATATGCTAAAGAGCCAAAATTGGGGTATGGATTTTAATTACTTCCTCCCTGGCTTTCGGATCATTCAAAGCTGCCTCTATGATGTCTTGCGAAGGGACCAATTTCCACGTAGGGATAATCTTACAGAGCTGATTCAATACAACGATCACGAGTGGGTGTGGCCTAATTTCTTCAGCAATCTGGAAAACCCAATGCCAGTCTAGTGTTATAAACGACCTTCCAACTAGATTTCGTTCCATTGATTTCCTCACAAAATTTAAAAAAAAAAAATTCTATGGGCTTTAATTTTTAAATTTTCAAAAAAAAAATTGACAATAATAAGAGGGGGTTAACAGAGCATTCAACACCATTAAATAGCTTTAATGAAGTTGTCATGGGTTTTATATAATTTTCTTTATATTCTACCAGCTAAAATGGAATCCGTCAAACACTTTGGTGAGCTCACAGGTAGGCTTTAACCCTTCTTTATTAAAACATTTTAAAGCTTGTTAATCCAAATCGAAACTCTTTCACAGGGGGTTTTCGTGCTTCCTTCAAATGTTGTTAAATGGGATCAAAGTCAAACTCCTTTAAAACTAATTAGGCTTGTATGAAGAAAGTTCACTAAGTAAAATTTTGAATTTTGCCAAAAAGGTTTTCTTTTGAGTACATTTGATCTTCGAATTTTACATTTCCACCCCAGTAATTGTTATATTATTCATATTTATATTAAATTAAAAAATAAAATTTAACTAATCTATGAGTGTTAATAGATCGAGTTGAATAGGTTCGACTCTAATCCTAATCTTGACTAATTTAAAATATCTTAACCTTAATTTGTTTATTAACTCATTTAAAATCTTTAATATTAACATATTTAATAAACAAGTTATTAACTGATTATACAGCGGATGACATGAAGGTCTAGATTATGATAAATAATGATTTTGCAAGAAGAATCCAAAGCGTGTTTTCGGCGGAAAGAAAATAAAAATAAAGCAGTAACAAGAAAATAAAATTATGACAGTAATGAAAAATGAAAATGAGATAATGAAAAATAGAAATTATGTGACGAGAGGAAAACTTGCGGGAGAAATTAACAAAAGAAGTTACATTTATATGCATGGAGATGATCATTTGCGTTCCGCCCGTCGTCGACCGTTCGATTGCTCGGAGTTAACGCGCGCCGTAGGATCATATTTTTCTAACATTTCGTCTACAGTCCTGCTTAAGGACGCTTTTAGAGAAAATGGGGCAACCGGTGCCTTTCCCTTTCATGCTTGAGTGCTTGAGTGCTCTCTCTCTCTCGCGATGGACCGACGCAGCTCTTCCTCACCCGCTCTTCCTAATAATTTCTTCCATTAAAACAATTTCAAATCCAAGCAACCTTATCATTTATTCTATTAAAACAATTTTAAATCCAAGCAAATAAAACGTACTAAATTTTCTAGTTCAGTGTACATGTTTCGTTCCAATTAAAACAAATCCAGCATCCCAAGCTAATGGGAGGAAACGGAGCTGCCTTATGAAAAATTGGTGCTCGTAGTTGGAACCAATTCGAGTTCTATCTCCATGGCTGCTTGCGTTGTTGATTTTGCGCATCAACGGTCGCCGATTGGCAAAAAGTAGGGCCATCACGAGGTCCAGAGAAAGTTATCTATTATGCATCAATGGTTGCTAGGACTGCTGGCATTGTTGATTTAATTTAGTTTGTACATTAAATTCACGTAGGCCCATGTAAAAAATGAAAAAAGTAAAAAATATAAAAAATTATTATAAAATACACTACAGGATTTTTGTAAAGAAGCCCGACGTTGTCCTTACCTCATCAAGATTTTTTTCTACTTCTAGGCTGGCTAGCAGAAGTTCGGCTCCTGTAAAATCCAAATCCTGGAAATTAATATGCCAAAGAGCCAAAATTGGGGTATGGATTTTGTTGGGATTTTAGGCTATCTCCTTTTGTGTAGATTAAACAGGAATAATTAATCTCAGACAATAAATGTCACAAATAATAAACAATCAAACCCACAAAAAAACATACCACAATTTTACGTGTAAAACCCCTCTTTAATAAAGGGGAAAAACCACGGGACCCAGTCCAGGTAAAACTTCTACTATAGAATAATGGGATTACAATGCATTGTCTTCTCTAGTTAAAACTAGAAGATTTCATCATCACAATAAGGATGAATTTCAACATAGAAATTAATTAAGGATGGATCTCACCAAATCTGAGATGACGGCAGAATTTTCTCTCTTGATAGCCGGAAGAGATGACTGTCGTAGAAGCCCTGAGCATGTGAGGATTAAATCCTCCTCCGTCCGTCGGAGCTGTTGCTGCTTCTCTGATAGCCGACGCTGAAAGAAAACACTTTGACGACGACGGATTTTATTCTGTTGAAAGGAGAAAAGCCTTTATGATCTCTCTCTCTCTCTCTCTCACATTTTTCTTCTCCGGCCGAAAGCAAAAGAGCAAAGTCAACAAGGTAGGTGGGCATTTTTCAATAATGCCGAAATGGGTGGGGCCCCCACTT
>JAXCLR010000092.1:16975399-16986009 GCA_035584095.1 Annona squamosa
AATTTTTTATTACATAAAATTTATATATTTAATTTAATTTTAAAATAATTAAAATAAATTAAATATAATTATTACATTATAATTATGTCATGCTGACGTCACGGTTCAAAACGGTTTGAACCACGGTTGGACCGGTTGGACCTGAACCGGACATAAAAACGGTTCAATTCCTGGTTCGATTTTTAAAACATTGCCCCTGATAACTATGCCAGTCCATGACATGAGAGGATGAGATAAGAGAAATGAGAGACGGAGAGAGTTTTGTGCAAATCACAAGGGGAAAGGATCATCTATCGTTGGTGGCCTTTTTTTTAAAATCATCCTTGCAAGAGGATTGTAGAGCAATTGTGAGAAAAAATGAATTCGACGGTGCACGTCAACTCTGCACGATCAAATGGCTAACGACGAGGGAATGTAGTTTCTAGGCTTTTAGCCCAAACCCAAATGATCACTCTCTAAATTTCAATCTCACTTCTATGAAACCTCTTTTCTATATGTAATTCTCTTTATTTTTAAAAGCTTAATGGTTGATACAAAATATATTTCATCTACTATTATATTTATCATCATTTCTAGTATCTTGAAAACACTTTTATTTATCCAATATCACTGTTGAAGGGCCCCATTAAAAATTATCGTAATAAAATAGTTTAATATTAAATATCAATTTTAAAGTTATATTTTCAACATCTAAACCATCTACAATATCATTTATACCTGGATAAATGATCTTATAAAATATTATTATATTCTAATACATTTGTAGATAAATCTAAGTGTTTTTATAAATTACACACGAATAATACTATTTTTCAACAAAATATTGCCCACGAACACACTTAATTGAAATAAAACTTGATCTCTTAAATAAACAAATAGTGTTAAACACAATAAATAGATTAAATTTTACATCAATGATCACAATCTTAAAATTTGTAGGGATTATATGGCTACATTTCTATATACTCTGGTTACAAAGAAGAAAAGCCCTATAAGTTTAATGAGTTAACAAGTAAAATGGGTTAAACGAGTTACTAAATGGATTGACGAGTTATAAAATCTTAACTTTAATCCATTTGTTTAATTAAATAGTTGAACAAGTTGTCCGAACATAACTCACCTATTAAAAAATTTTAATTCAAACTCATTTATAAATGAATTAGATGAGCGGGTTGATGGGTTGACCGTGACCATTAACACCCCTAGACTAATCATAAATCTCCTCCCTTAAAATTTTTATTTTTTTTGAAATGTAAATCTAGATGGATATTACCTATAAACCAAAATTTATCATTTCAATATAAGTAAATATATTTTTTTGAATTTTAAACATAGAGATGTTGTGGTTATTTAAACATAGAAATCTAAGAACTTACAGTTAATATACACTTAGATTTGCAGTTCAGAAAAAATTAAAAATGATTTTTAAAATGGGTTTTAGGACTTGTTTGAAAGGCTTCCACGTGCCCTACAAAACCACGACTCAATTGAAAAATCATATAAATGAACCCTACAAAATATGCCCTCAGTCCAGCGTGGTTTCAGTTTTTTACTCGAATATGGATTTGCTTAATGTAAGCCTAAATCTCTTATAATTAAAGAGTTTGCTTTAAGGTTTGATAAGAGTGTGAACTTCTTTTTATACATAGTTCTCTGTCTTTAGTGACTTGTGATTTATCCCTCCACATTGAAGAGTTTTTATGTGATTCAGTGTTTATTGTTTTACTAGATTATTTTTTTATTAACGTTTTACTGGATTATCAATAAGGTTAAATTTAACACTAAAATGCATTCGAGTATAAACTTTCCCAAGCACCATTATTTCTCACGAGTGATAACACCCCTGTAACCCCAATTAATTAATTAACTAATTACTTGGTTCGGTGTGTAGAAATATGAGTTAAGAGGGACAAATATTCCAGACAAAACCATATGAGTACATATGACTGACCTTGCACGTCGGAGCAACCAAAACGGCACCATCCCAAAAACCACACCTCAATTTTCTTGGTCCACCTCATCAGGCAAACGATTGATGGAGAAAAGAAGCAGCATTGCGCACGCACCGCATATGCTGGTGAAATGATCAGAGCAGTCGTTCGCGAGATCCTTGAAACTCGGGATGTGACCTTGCAGGCCTGATGATTTCCCATGTCCCCAGCGATCCATGCCGTGCACTGCAAATCCAACTTTGGCAAGTTGGATGCCGGTTCCTGAATCAAATATATGGAAGACAAGCATTCATTCTCTCCTACTCCTCAACTTCAGCGTAATACGAAGTATTCTCTGTTTTGAATCTACTTGTCAGTTCACGGATGGAAGAGACTTAAGCGCGGCAAAATTTTACATTCCCAAAAATATTTTTTTCATTCTTAAAAAAATCACAAATTATGTTTCAACTTACGGGTGCAAAACTGATTTTTTTTTAAAATCTTTTAAGACAACTAATCTAAGGGCATGTTTGGCTACTTATAAAACTACTCAAACTAAACTTTTTAATTTAAAACTTTTCTCTTTTCATAATTATCTTATTTTTTAATTATTTATTCATATCTTCATATACAACACATTACTTTCAATTATTTTTGCATAACTACTTGTACGGCTAATCTGTCTATTTTAACTTTACTCTTTTCATTCTTCGTTGTTGCTCTTATCATATTACATCATTTTTTTTCATTTGAAAATTTTTTACACAAACACATCCTAAGTATATTTAATTTATAAATCAAGTGTTATCATTTTTGAAGATACGTACATATATTTTTTATTGATAAAAACAAGAGTACTTTTAAATAACTAAAGTACTCTTATTTTTAAAAATAAAAAATAGGGCTAATTCCTTATATATACATGAATTTTACTCATAATTTCACTTATACTTGTGAATTTAAAAAAATTTCTCTCATATTTATGAATTTTCATCCAAATTCCACTTATACTCATACCGTTAGGGATCCATTAAAAAAGTCGTTAACCCTTTGGAAAGTGACAAATGCGTTCATTTATAATTATGAATTTTTAATAATTCTAAAACTATAAAATCATATATTATTTGAATATGAATATTTAACTTTAAGCAAAACAATCTTAAATTACATTAGAGCTTGGATATATTTGTCATTTTTCAAGAGAGCTAATGACCGGTTTAACAGATCCCTAATAGTATAAGTTTAAGCGGAATTATAATGAAAATTCGTGAGTATGAGAGAAATTTTTGTAAATTTACGAGTATAAGCGAAAATAAGGATAAAATTCATAGGTATATATGGAATTTGCCTTAAATATATATATACACGTACACACTATCAAAAAATAAAACTAACTAACATAAGTTGAATATATCTAAATTAACAGTTTTATTAAAAAAATTTCAAAAAAGAATAAAAAAGGTTCTCACACCTAATTGCACTAAAATTTTGAAACTAAAAAATCACAAACTATTTTTATCGTTTTCTATATGACTTTTTCATTCTCATTTGATAACTTTCCTTAAGGAATGTATGGTAAAATGTAAATAGTAGGAATAGAATGGAATAAATATAATTGAAAGCAAAGTCAAAATGAAATAGAAATAGAGAGGGCAATTGTATATATTAGTAAAACAATTATGTAATTAATGAGATTGACTTTTTGCATTTCATTCCATTCCACTTTACTTGCAAATTACCAAGTACTTCATTATTCTAAGCACGTAACAACAATTTTTCATCACATTTGAATCCCGTTTCACATCGCATACCATTAATGAATAGGTAAATGCCAACAAAATAGTTTTTTCCTTCTATTGCCCCCCTATATTCCTTTTTGGGCTGAACAACCCCGGAACAAAATGGCAACAAAATCCGAAAGGCCTAAAGCCACCAATACTTCCATATTACGGTGGCTAAGGCTGGCATTTCATTCTCTAAATCAGAGGAAGTTTTGCTGTGTTTGATTCTTAATTTCAGTTTTGCACTCACCTCTCATTGATATGCTGCACTCTAGGGCATATCCTACAATCGGCCAATAACCCCGATTAATTAAGAGAGGGAAAAAAAAACATCTACAAACGGAGGAAAATAGTTTCTTCCTTCTTCTTCGTATTTTGTTCATCTTGGACGTATGGACAATGTTTATGATTCATACCATGGCATAGAAATACTAATGCTTTTGGTTCCCGTTTCTCTGTCATCCATCTACAAGTAAAAAGCCCCAATCCACGAGGATTCAATATGAATTCATGAGCCAATAACAACTAAAACTTTCACATTAATTTCCAATTACAATTCATTATAAAACCAAGAAAACACAACCACAAGCTTTAAAAAACCACACAGCGGAAAACTGAATCATTGACCAACCTTTTCATATTTATCATGTGCAGACCCAGAAAAATGGTAATTGGATCTGATGCACAGAGCGCACAGACCCAAAAAAGTCCATTGGGCCTGTGAGCTACATGTGTCAGGCCCAATGATTACTTTTCTGGATCTGTGCGTGACAAGTAGTATCAAAGCGGCTCCCCCTCTAGTAGATATGGTTTTGAGAGTTAAACTAGTGAAAGTCAAAGCTGGAGGCAGAAATCCATAGTTGGATCGTGGTTCGGGGACAAACCAGGTAGAAGCTTGTGAGCTTGTGATAGCTCAGAACCAAATCCCACATCCAAAAAGGGAGAAAGTTCCTAACAGTTTATAAGTACGTCTCAAGTTCAGTATGGTGTGACGTGTTTTAAAGTCATGTGGCTAAGCTGTCAGGCCCGAACAAACAATATCACACTATGATATCCATAATTCACAGGCTCAATGGACATTTTCTCGGTCTATATGCTCTGTGTATTAGGTTCGATGGTATCTTTGAGCATGCAAAAAGCAGCGAAGCAAAAGTTTAGAAGCCACCCAAAATGTTAGAACAAGCCCAAAATCTAGGGGTGCAAGTCGATCCACGGGTCAACCCGATGGGTACCCAAATTAGGGTAGGTTTGGTGTCATAGAACCTATCCACTGAGTCGATGCGGTTCCACGGGTGAAATACCTGTTCAAATTCGATTAGGGGTCAGCTCCGATGCTGGGTACCCGGAACTGACCCGGATTTGGCTGGTTATAAAGTATTGCTTTGAAGTTAGGGTTATTTCACTCATTTGCATATGCTAGTTTGGAAGTCTATCCCTGCGTCGTTGTTGCCGAACTCCCCTGCTCACTCCTCTTTTTGCTGCCAGCCTTCCTGCTCGGACCTCCCTTGATACGACATCCATGGCTTCCGATCCTGCTACCGACCTCCCTTGTTGGGCAGATCATGCCGACGCTCCTATTCATTATTTTGGAGTTGAAACTTAGGGTGAGTATTTACCGGAATAGCGGGGACAGATCGAAGCCCTCCGATAGGAAAATGATGTGGAACGCGTTCAAGTTCTCCACCTCCTTCCCCTTCAGCCCCTCCTCCGCAACCTCCTCTCCCGTCGACCTTAGCAACCGCGGCAACGATTTCTTAAACCACGACGTCTCCATCAGCTTCGCGGTCGTGATCCTAGTGTTCAGATTCAAATCTAGCAGCTTCATTACGATTTGCTGCGATTCCGCCGAGAACCACGGCGGGCACTTGAAGTCCCCCTTGTAGATCTTCCGATACATGGCTACGATGTTCTCGTCCTGGAAAGGTAGGAATCCAGCGAGTAAGACGTAAAGGATGACACTGCAGGACCAGAGGTCAGCCTTGGCACCGTCATAGCCTTTCTTCCCAATGACCTCTGGCGTGACGTAGGCAGGCGTGCCGCAGGTAGTGTGCAGCAGGCCGTCCTACTTGAGGTGGTCGGAGAGGGCAGAGAGGCCAAAGTCCGTGACCTTTAGGTTGTCGTCATCGTCAAGGAGCAGGTTCTCGGGCTTGAGATCTCGATGGTAGACCCCGCGGCTGTAGCAGAAGTCGACAGTAGAGATAAGTTGCTAGAAGTAGACGCGAGCAACTTTCTCCCCGGAGGCGGCCGCGGGCGACCTTGGATAAGAGCTCGCCGCCACGGATGAGCTCCATGGCGAAATAGATCTTGTTCTTGGATGCCATCACCTCGTAGAGCTCGACGATTTTGGGATGGTGGACCATCTTCATCATCGAGATCTCGCACTTCACCTGCTCCGTCATCCCGACCTTCATAACTTTCTCCCTCCCGACGATTTTCATGGCGACGCTCTTCCTTGTTTGGATATTTCGGCCGTGGTAGACCTTGGCGAAGGTTCCATGGCCGAGGAGCCGCCCCAACTCGTACTTGTCGTGGAGGATGCTGTTGGCGGCGGAGGCGGGGGGACTCGGGATCCGCTTCTTGTCTTCCATGGTGGGGGGACGGACGGTTGCGATGATGGGAGGAAGAAGAGGATGGACAGCTGCGATTGGGGGGAAGGAGGGGCAGCAGCTGCTGCTACATCTACCCGTCCTCTACGTGCTTGCGGTGAGACGTGCGGGATCTGCCGTTGGCTGTCTTTCTCCGACCTCCCAAATCACGATTGAATGGCTAAGATCTTCTCATCTTTTATTAAGTGAAACAGGTTATTTGCATACCAATTGCTATTTGATTGTAAACATTTCTACACGTATCAATTTCTCCAACTTGATATATTTTTTAGATATTCAAGTTTATAGATTGTGTGTTGTGTATAAGTTTTATTGACATTTCTATTTCATTGGAAAATTCTATTCATATTATAGTATTTCTATATGCATGACGTTTTTAGGAACCAATTTGGAACTGAACCGGAACCAACCTGTACCTAAAAAAGTTGGGTAGTGTAGATTCCAGACCGATCCGGTCTAAAATAGGGTAAGGTAGATGTTTTTAAAAAATGGATAAGGATAATTTCCACCCCTACCCCTGGGTACCCAGACCGACTACCCCTACCAAAATCCAAATAAACAATATCAAAAGTTCGAAACAGGGAGCTTTATCGTACCATTGGCAAGAAAAATAGAAAGATGGGTCGATTGATGCCATGTAGCTAAACCTCCTGGCCTTCATACGCAGAAAAAGAAGGGTACGTTCTCCAGGAAAGATGGTCGTCCTTGAGGAGGGAATTTATCAAATCGAGTTTTTTCAATTGTCTTATATTGCCGCTTTTGGTGCTTCTTACAATATAGCGTCCCGGTGGGTCATCTAGTGATCATTTTCTTTCCATTTTATTCATAATAAAATATTTGAAATGTGGATCCTCATTAATCAAAATCCAATCAGACAATTCCATTCATAATAATTTGCAAATACCTAGTAATCCAAATATTATCTCTCAATTATTTACAAAAAATATTATCTCAATTAAAGATGTGCTGCGATCTTATATAGTCAATTTTGGGAGGCATGATCCTGTTAGTATTTAAAATTCTTTTTCTTTTTCATAAGCTTATTAATTTAAGTATGTTTAATATATAAATCAAGTTTTAACATCTTTGTAGACATGTATATATTTTTTTGGTTTTTTAAATACATGATTATTTTAGTAATTTCAACCATTAAAAATGGTTAAAATAATTTTTTGTTTAAACATCTAAAAAATATATACATATTACTAAAAAGGCTCCAAATGGTAAAACTTGGTACCGTGTCGCTAAACCTCCAGGGTACGCAGAAAAAGGAGATACGTTTTTCGAGTAAAACAGCCGCCCTTGAGGAAGGAATTTCTTAAATTAAGTTTTTTTTTTATTTTCTTATTGATTTATTTATTGTTTTTTATGGCTGCTTTTGTTGCTTCTTACAAGGCTTCCCGGTTGGTCATCTAGTGATCATCTCCTGTCCATTTTATTCGTAATAAAAGATTTTTTTATTGGGATTCGTAATAAAATATTCGAAATGTGAGTCCTCATTAATCAAAATTCGATCGGATAATTCCATTAAAATAAGTTGTAATCAACTAGTAATCCAAATATTATCTCGATTAAAGATGTGCCGCTGCCTTCTTGATCAGTCAATTTGGTGAGGTATAATTTTGTTAGTCTAAGGTAAGCAAAAAATTATTTAATTTTTCATTTTTCAAAAATTTATTAATTTAATTGTATTTAATATATAATGAAGTTCTACTATTTTTGAAAATGAGTATATATTTTTTAGATTTTTAAATACATGATTATTTTAGTAATTTTCAACAATTTAAAATGGCTAAAATAACTTTATGTTTAAAAATTCAAAAAATATAACTAACAGGCAGTGCACTAGTGGCATACCCCACTGCTCCTGACTTGGCTGGCATGATTTTGAAACACGCATCGCCATACCTTAAATATAAATTTAAAAATCATATATTTAAAAAATAATAAAAATTTATGATTTATTTAAGTCTCATCTATTCAACTTTTAAAATAATATGTTAAGGTGTGCCTTGCTAGCGCAGTTGGCGACACATGACGGCTTATGCTCCGATTGTCAGGGATTCGAATCCCGCCTCAGCCGTGTCTCGCTCTCGGCCTTGAAGCAGCCGTGCTCGGCCAAATTAAAAAAAAAATAAAAATAATAATAATAATAATAATAATATGTTAAGCCTATGAAAGTTTAATCATAAGTTCATGAATAAATGAAATTTAATATCATATAAAAAGTGAACATCACAGTGAAAGAAATCATTAGCTTAAATTTTTATAAAGGATTTTGCAAATATACACACAAAGTTTGACCAATATTGCATTTGTCCCTAAGTTTACCGAATTTGCAAATATGCCTACAAAATTTGTATAAAATTGTAATCATATCCCTTTTTTTAGAATGTCATTAGATTTTTAGATAAAATGACAATAATGACTTTTAACCCAAGTGATAAATTTGTAATTTTTCAAATATTGTAGATATATTTGCTATTTCATTATTTTATATATTTGCGCATGTATAATTATTTTATATTTTTTTTACAAAAATGCTAAAAATATTTTCAAAAATTAAAAGTGTATAATTTAGCTTAAAGGTGTTATCATCATTTTATATAAAAATATAACGGCATTCTACTAGAAGGGACATTATTACAATTTTATACAAATTGTGTAGACATATTTGCAAATTCAACAAACTTAGAAACACGGATGCAATATTGGTCAAACTTGTAGACATATTTGCAAAAAAAAAAAAATTATATGAAGATATTATTCGGGAGAGTGAAAGATAAATACCGAACACTTAAAGCAATACTCTTGCCGACCTCGCTAGTAGCCATTAGCAATGAATGTAGACCGTCTATTGAACTATTGTACGATAGCAATCATCTCATGTTGGTGAGCAGGCCAACCATTACATTGATAGTTAACGTACTCACTGAGATAGCACACTAACTAATACGATACACTATCGTCGTACAATAGTTCTCGAACTGCTGTACTCCACATCCCATCCGTTAGGAATGACCTCTTATTTTAGAAAAGCTATAAGAATAGAGATAATAGAGATGAATTGTGTTCTTGAGGTCATGCTTTCGAACACGGTAATATATTATAGATTTGTTTTTAATTTGTTTCAGTCGTCAATTCAGGTATTTATCAGGCATACTTTGTTTGGCATCACAAATTTAAAGCAAGATATGGAAATTTCATGGTTAATTCTCAAATTAAGTTTGTATTTAGCAAATATACAAGCCTGGAGGAAGAAGAATCGCTGGAAAAACTTGGGACTGGGGAAAATTTTCAAATCTTTCTCTGTAGGCTAGAAAGTTTACATGCTAGTCCTTTCCCCTCTCAGATGGGAAATTTTCAGCAACTGTTCTTTAGCTCGTTAGCCTTGGGCATCGACCACGGCTGCCGCAGAGACTAGTGCTCGTTTAGCCCAACGTTGAGCACTTGGTGTGATGGGCCGACGAAGATTGGACAAGACCCTGCAGAAGCTAAGAGCCTAAGCGCCTTTTTGGCCGAGCGTCCCCTCGATGCAAAGCTTTATCTCCAATACTTTTCGGATGGACGGTGGTTTGCGAGCAAGAAGGCTAGGGCCTGGGCATCCTAGAAGGCTTGAAGCCCATCGGAAGGAGATTGAAATAGTGCATGAACTCTTGCAGCACAACAGGTAGCTCACATTAAGGGTGTAATTAAGGCTTATAAAAACTCGAGTTCACTTCAGCCCTAACCTTAACTATATTTATAAAATATTAACTCTAATACTATTTATAAAACCTAAACTCTAACTCTATTTTTGAAAATTATGTTCGAGTTGGAATTTAAGTTGATGAGTTTATATTTTAGTTAAGAGTAATAAGTTTATAATTTTATATAAATTACAATAATAGCAAATCATTTAAGTAAATACAATAATATAAAGTCAAACTACATATTTTTTAAAAAATAGCAATAAAAAGAATATTTTTTGAAAAAATTAACATAAAAAACTACATAAATGAATAAAATTAATGGATGTAAAAGTAAATGATAAAAGTAAAAAGATAAGTATGAATAAAAATAAAAGATTTTATTTATAATATAATTACAATATGCCAACACATTTATTCAAATATAAATATGCAAAATATAAAGAAATATTATTTAAATATTATGTATATAATATATTTCATAATGAATAAAAATGGAAGATCGGACTTAAGTTTTTCGGGTTGGGGTTCATTTGAATAATAACTCTATTATATTTACAAATTGAGTTTTTTAAGTTCGGTTTAGGGAAAAAAAAGTTACAG
>JAXCLR010000092.1:17015069-17026452 GCA_035584095.1 Annona squamosa
TTAACTTTATTCTCTTTACTCCTCATCATTACTCCTATTATATCATATCACTTTCTATTGATTTAACAACTTCTACTTCAAAAATTTTTTATCAAAAGTTTCATCTGCAACCAATCACACCCTTGACTGGTACGTGGAATGCCATAAACACCCCGATCGAAAGCTCACCTCGCGCGTGTCAATGGTTCAGCACACGCTTGGTCTCTTTTACGGCTGTTCCTCAAGAGAAAATCCCCCCTTCCCTTCTAAAAACCCTAACCCACGTACCCTTCGCTTTTCCTCCGCAGCCGGACGCTTCCTCAGCAGCTCTATCCGCCTTCTGTCGCAATGGGTGAGTAGTACAAACGCTTCTCATCGTCTTCTTCTGTTGGATTCTTCAATCTCCTCATCTCATTCCTGCGTTTTCCTCTTAAATCTGTAGCCAGGATCAAAGTTCACGAGCTAAGGGGGAAGTCCAAGGCGGAGCTGTTGAATCAGCTTAAAGATCTCAAAGCAGAGCTATCCCTGCTTCGCGTTGCTAAAGTCACTGGCGGAGCGCCTAACAAGCTTTCTAAGATGTAAGTCGTAATCGTAAGTGGATGCATTTTCTCCTTTTCCTGCGTTATTAGGCAGGTTCTGATCTGACCTACACCGGTAAAAACGGTGGATCTCTTTCTACGACGGTATTCAATCCATCGGACGCCAGTCGCGATTTTGATTTTTCTCTGTGGGCGGTTGCAGCAAGGTGGTGAGGTTGTCCATTGCCCAGGTGCTGACTGTTATTTCCCAGAAGCAGAAGGCGTCGCTGAGGGAGGCGTACAAGAAGAGCAAGTTCCTGCCGCTCGATCTGCGCCCAAAAAAGACCAGGGCCATTCGCCGGAGACTAACCAAGCACCAGGTATTTCATACCTCCTTTTCTAATATCCAATATCATTTTCATCCAAAAATCCAAAGACATCTCCGAGTCTGTATCTTGATTTCACCCACATGATTGGGCGCATATGACAACAGAGCCTTTCGTGAAGCTTGAGAAGATCCAAACATTGTATTCCTGGACGGTAACTGTGCGATAAACTTATAGAATTTTCCCCGAGCTTATAAACATTCCAGCAAAGCCGTCAATGATGCGGCAACTTCGCGTTATTGCGTAATACATTGTTATCTGCCTCGTGTCCTCGGTTCCACTAAAAGTGGAAATTTTGCTAATACCAAGAATAGAAACTTCGGTAGTTTCCAAGAAAAGATTGATAACTCTGCTAAGCACTCAGTTAAAATTTTTTAGAATAAATAGTTTTGAATTTTTGAATGAATGATAATAATGTTTTTTTTAATTTTAATGAAAATTTTATGAGAATTATATTTTGGACTAGTTTTAAATAATTTAAAAACACGATAGAGATTTTATGTTATTTTAACTCTAAATAATATTCCTAAACGTTATTATTACAACTGAATAATATCCCCTTTTCTAATGAAATTATTAGTCTAAAATATATTTACTATCTGTTTAGTAGAATTATAAAATAGGAAACTTTCAAATTATTTCTTAGTATTATAATTTATTAAACTGCAATTTGAATAAAAAAAGGACAAGCTATTATCATGAGATTAGTCCTCACTGAAATTTCCCTTAACAGCAAGACATTGTCGGTTATTTTGTCCAAAATATTGCCTAATTCTCTAAACACACGGGAGCAACGCATTCTGCAGCGATGATCTTTATCCACTGAGCAAAATGAAATTCTCATTGAAATTTTTGATTTTGCCAACAATGATCTGCCATGTTGCGAGTCTCACTGTTGTTCCTATCTCGCATTTCTAAAAGTCACTAGACTCACTACTATGTTGTATTTATGAGTGTTATCTCATTGTAAGATCATAGTAATCATGGAAAAAGTCCATGCTCTATTGCGACATAGTCCACATTATAATCCATAGCACTTGCCCATCAATCATAATTGTTTATTGGCATAGACCTTCTCATGCCTGTTGGGGCTGCATCTTGGAATGGAAGCTCTCTCGTATTAACTGTTTGGTTAGCAATGCATTAGCACATGCCATGTTCCTATCCATCTTTTAAAAGCCATGTGTAATATTGGCTTTTCAAAGGCAAATCTTATTGAGGATGTAGTTCCGTGGAACTTATGTGATTCAGCTGTTGAGTTGCTTCCTTCTAAATGAAAAATCTTTATGTATCTAGATTGCCAACGATTCATTTGGATGTTTCAAATTCTCAATTAATATGAAAATCTTTCTTACCAAGTTGGGCTATCATCTCTGATAAACTCTGGAATTGGTTTGGCTGTATTTTTCAGGAGTCATTGAAGACGGAGCGTGAGAAGAAAAGGGAAATGTATTTTCCAATGAGGAAGTATGCTATTAAAGTGTAGGGTGTGCATCAAACAGTTTTAAGTTTTTACGCCATTGGGTACCATGACTAGGATGTGATGAAATTTTGTCATGCAGTGATCTTGAATTTTGGTTTAAAATGTAGCTATTTTTTTCCATTGGTATTCTAACCAAGTTTACACAGGCTTGGCATTTAATCTTGAACTTAAAGCTTCGATTCCTACATATCTTGAATTCATGTTTTGTTGCTTGCTGTTGGTTTATTGTGGTTGAGGATTAAGCATGACATTTCTTGTCTTTTATTGAGAAGATTTCATATCCCGGCATCTTTTTTCCATCTGCTATAATGTTGTATTCTACTTTTGTGTTCTTCGATTTGGCCTTCCCAGAGATGAGTTGGCCTGTTGAGGCCGGGACCATTGATTGTTTAAACGTGAAAACAAATTTCCTTTTTCTTAAAGTGTTATCTTTTTTGAGATTGCTTTTATCTCACGGTTGCCTCTAGAAGGTCTCTGTATTAGACGTACTTAGAAATCTCCAGATCAGTCGCAGTCCGGAACTACAGATGGTCACTAAGCTTGCTTGTTTCATTTGGAGAAGCTGTCTCCCTATCTTTAATAGGCTCTATTTCATTGATTGCCTAAGGGGTTTTCGGCTCTCTAATTAAATTTCATGTTTTTTTTTTTTTTTTTTTGTTTTTGTTTTGTGCACTACAGTTTTGACTGAGAAATGCCTCAAGTATCTAAATTGCCTGTCAACCATTTCGATTGCTTTTTGAGGGGGTTGAAGATGTGGAATGAGGTAGGGACGGGACAGGGATGAGATGAAAATTTCCATTCAAGAAAAAAAAAAAAAATCTCATTTCCATTATGTTATAACGACTCATCTTTTTTATTTTCCAATTTTTATATTATTTTCCTTTCCATTATAATTATAGACTGATACTGTGCATTCAGGTGCAAAAATCTATTTTATTATTTTTTGAAAATTTTTTGTGCAACTGTTAATCTAAGTGCATATAACACATATATCAAGTTTTATTATTTTTGGAAAATTTAAATTTTTTTGGGATTTTTTAAAAATAGGGGGCATTTTATCATTTGAAAATGATTAAAATGCTCCTGTTTAAAAAAAAAACACTAAAAAAGATTCCACAAATCTTCAAAATTAGTAAAACTTGTCTTATATCTTAAATACATGTAGATTAAATGTTCTATAAAAAAAAATTATAAACGGGTGCACCCTGGTGTATTTAAACCATTTTTCAATAATTATTCACATCTCTATAGATAACAATCTTCTCTCATCAGATTTCCTGATCCCCTCCCATTCCACTTGAGCGTAAGAGTTTCACGTGAACCAGTCCAAAGGCGCAAAGCGGCATAATTGCCGAATGTCGAGTGATGAACATGTGATTGAAAGTCCTGAAATGTTTAGTGCAGCCCAACATTAGTGTCATCTTATTGTTGTTGGATATCGCAGTTACAAGGCATGGTTCAATCGGGCGCTACTTGCTCCTTGACCTAAGTCCCCGAAATTTTGTTTTAAAAGAAGTAACGTTCGAATGGATTTTTAACCTACAGATTCTGCTCTTCGTTAACTAGTGCCGTGGTTAGTTTACATAGATTTTTATTACAATGAAAATAAAGGGTCCTTTTTTTATGGGGTCGCCAAGTTGCCCTTAAGTATGCCAGAGCGCTCCTGATTGAATTTGCCCAAAAAATTTTTATTTTTCGAAAAGAAGAAACATCGGAATAGAGTTTTAACCTGTCAATTTTGCGCTTTGATTAATTTACAGAGAACCCAATTCGTATGAGGCCAGCCACCCGGGAAATCGAGCAATTTACGGGTGGTCGTAATTACTTTTTTTTTTTTTTTTTTGGGAGGCGATTTTTAAGGAGATTGACATTTTTTGAATTTATTTATTGTTTTTTATTTTAAAAAAGAAAAATGCATTCAACTTGTTGATTTTGAAAAACAAGAATATAAAACAAATTTAGAAAATTGCCAAATTTCAAGGGGTTTAAATCTTGGTGAGGCTCACGCATCTATAAAAAAGCCAAAAAAATAGAAAATTTTACGGTTGCAATGTATTGGATTGCTTTGCATTATTTAATGGGTAATGATCATATACAATCGGGTTGGGTTGTTTTTTATATTAAAATTTTTTTAATCTAAAATCATTTATAATATTTTTTATTTGTATATATTTATAATATCGGTCTCAAAATTCACTTCGAAACTTACTTAAGCTTATAAGTTTTTAATCGAAGTCCGATTTGGTATAAGAAATATTTGCGAGAAAAAGAATATTGTATTCAGTTAAAATTAAAAACTATCTTTCAATCAATTTGTTATTTATTAAAGTAAACACTTGTCTATTCCACAGTAAGAACTCTGACGATAAAGACGAATGATCTTTTACGACGGTGATTTTCGACCGGTCAAAAAATATATTTTTTTTGTTTTTTTTTGAAAAATATGTTTATAAACATGTTAATCTAGTTATATTTAATCTATAATATAAGTTTTACCATTTTTGAATATTTATATATATTTATTTTGAATTTTTAAAAACAGGGGTATTTAAAAATCCAAAATAAATATATATACATATCCAAAAATGGTAAAACTTAATTTCTAGATTAAATATAACTAGATTAACATGTTTATAAAAATATTTTTCAAAAAAAAAAAAAAATATTTTTTGACCGGTCGGAAATCACCGACCGGTCGTAAAAGTCGTACAAGATCGGTCCTCGACGATAAAGACGTCCCGTTGCTAGATGTTCAGAAATGATTAGGTGATTTAATTTTTTTTTCTATATTATTGTAGCACCCGCCGGGAGCGCTACGATGGGCTCGGAATGGGTTTTCTGGACCTTGGAGATGTGGATCGTGTTGAATGACGACATGGGCTTAGATTTCCTGCATTCACACGGGGTAAAATGAGTTAGGCCTCGTAGTTTTTAGAAAAACGGGCATATGGGCATTTTCTCGGGATTTTGGCGGCATAACGGCTAAGACAAGGCGTTAGCTCAAACACGCACACAAGAAAACAAAAAAAATGGAGTCGCCACCGATCTTTAGAGAGAGATCGGTCCCTATTTAAAGAAATAAGACACGAATAATACAGAGAGCGAGTTCCGGCCTTCGAGTTGAAGCAAATATGGAGAAATTTGCCAACCCGAGGCGGTTTACACGGCGTGCAAAAGGGGGAAAATAAAAAGGGTTTAAGAGAACGGGAGAGATGGAAAGGGGAAAGTGGGAAGAGAGGCTTGGAGCGCGTAGAGCGGAAAAACCGGGATGCCGGGGCGTTGCTGCAGACTCCCATCCTCCCCTTGGGATGCCTCTCTTCAAGTGTGTGGAATGAGAGGGGGAGCTCTTCCTTTTATAGATGGTGGAGTGGGCTTTGGGCTCCCTTGAAGTCATGGACTTGGTCCATGGGCTTGGGCTTGAGTGGGATCATGGACTTGGTTTGGTGGGCTAGAGCTTGGCTTAGCCCATGGCTTTTGGGTGGGCCGTTGTAGAGGCCCAAAATAGTGGAGAAGCCCGCTTTTGAGACTTGGTAGGCTAGAGCTTGGCTTAGCCCATGGCTTTTGGGTGGTGGGCTGCTTTGTGGAGCCCGTTGAGATGGCTGGAGCTTCGCTCTTTGTGGGCCGGATGTTGAAGAAGCCTGCTTCGAGGCTTTGGTGTAGTTTCGCCCATGTGGGCTGAGTACGGGATGACCCGCTTAGTTGCTTGAATTTCCTTTTGCGTTGAATTTGGTTGGGCTTGAGATTTATTTCAATTTATCCATCTTTGGTCTCCGAGGGTGGGGTGTCAACAATTATAAAGGAAACTAAAATTAAAAGCTATAAAGACGAGAATCTAAGGATCCTTATGATTAGTTGATTTAAGTTTGAGTTTTGGGGTGCTTCTGATAAATGTGTAGTGGGTAAATTTTGGAAACTCTTGGCCATTTGCTATATATTGTTTAGGCCATATTGGGCTGGGTTGTGAATTTTTTTTTTTTACTTTTTACAATTTTCAAGGGCATCATGGGTTTGAATGGTACCATGGTTTTTTTTATTTTTTATTTTTTATTTGTGTGTGGAGAGAGATGTTCAGGTAAGAAATATTTAGGTGCAGTTTTATTTTATCAAACTTATGGTGTAGCTATCTTAAAATTTGTTTACATGATTATAAAATTATAACCTATTTCACCATTGTATTTAGAATTATATATTCTATTATTATACTAATTTTCATCCAAATTAGATATGTGTATAATTTCTATCTAAAAATGCTATAAATTCAAAATAGTGAAATAGTTTGATGTAAATATTAATTTTAAAGTTATTTTTTAACATGTAAACTATTTGCTATAAAATTTATTTGGATAAATGATTATATAAAATATCAATATATTTAAGCACGTGTGAGACTCATTTTAGGCTATATGCACAATTAATTATGGTGCAGTCAAATGTACAAGAAAGGTTTTTATATATATAAAATTTTTACAGTTTTATAGAAGGAGGCCACAAGCCCCCAAATATCAATGAGAAAGAGCACCACATACCCCAAATATGGATGAAGAGATAAAAGCTTTCATACCACCCAAACCCAAATTTGAAACCAAGAAGACAGCAATTAGAGGCAGCGCTTTGGTACATACTAGCTTGAATAGTGTGGGCAGCTATTATTTTCATTATGTAGCAGAACAATTGTTAGTCCATTTTGATGTGCTTGAAACAGGGCATTTGAAATCGAGATATTAATTTGTTAGTTTGGGCTAAGTAATTCAATTTTAGCCCAACTATATACACTCTTTTATTTTTTATAAACTTACTAATCTAAGTGTATTCAGTTTATAAATTAATTATAACTATTTTTGAAGATGTGCATAATTTTTTTTGTATTTTTAAACAAGGGAATATTTTAGTCATTTTCAATAGTTGAAATTAAAAATTACTAAAATACTCATATGTTTAAAAATCCAAAAAATGTGTACACTTCTTTAAAATGGATAAAACTTGGTTTATATATTAAATATATAATTAAATCAATGAGTTTATGAAAAAATAAAAATTAGATTTTTGGGCTTGGGGTAAGAAATGAATTACAGGCCTGACCTAACAAAACCATATCTCTAAAATTTTGGATGTTTTCATGTGTATATATATAAAAATCGTATACAACTTTTAGTTTGATGGTACGTCTTGTGCAGCTATATATGAACAAATTTGAAATTAGCTTTACTAAATTTTCAATATAACATTTATTTTTTTTCCTGAAACAAAATACTCACAATCTCTATAACAAAATCTCTCCCATAAGTTCCACAATATTGAGATATTATTGAGGTTTATTGTGCTGGCCATGGGGCCCCTTGGAATAATTACCCTGTGATAGAAGTATAAAATGCACGCTATAAATACTATTGCACATATTATGTTAATTATAAAAGTTTATAGAAAATTCTTGATTTCATTATTGACAATTTCGGAAGGGGAGAGAAGATAAGAGATTTTTAATTACACTGCAGTAATCGTCACTGGGTGTTAGGAATTTACACTATTTCTTTTTGTGGAGATCAAAAAAGCAATATAACTGCTAATGCACCCGGGTGCACTGCACCGGGTGCAAAAACTCATTTTTTTTGAATTTTTTTATACAATTATTAATATAAGTATATTTAATATGTTTATTAAGTTTTACAATTTGTGGAAGTTTGTAGATTTTTTTAGAATTTTCAAATCATTGGCATTTTCGTTATTTTAACTAAGAAAATGCCTCTAATTTTGAAAAATTTTAAAAATATATTTAAATTTCCAAAAATAATAAAACTTGATACACAGGTTAAATATATTTAGATTAATAATTGTATTAAAAATTTTTAGAAATAATAAAAAATGAGTTTTTGCATCCGGATGCAACAGATAAGGTCATCAATAATTATTATAATTAAGGGTTAATTTAAATATCCCTATTCTATTTGCCCTAAATTACAAATGTACCTATTAAATTTAAAAACTTTCACATATACCCACTAAGTATTTCGTTAGTTTCAAATATACTTAATATGATAGTTAGAAATTTTTAATAATTTTAAAATTCCAAAATATTCATGATTGATTTAGCATCCATTGTCATTGGTGACATATCCAGACTGTTAAAACTCATTTTACCTAGCTTCTTTCTCAAGTTGGATGAGTTTTCATCACATCGTTCAACTTTTGTCATAGCTAGACAACTACTATTATTAAATAGTAAGAGACATTTTGGACATTTTCTATTTTATAAATAATGTTGATTTTTAATTGTGCCTAATAGATTGCGTGTGGATGAAATTACACTCATACTTAGTTGGTACATGTGAAAGTTTTCAAATTCAGTAGTTATATTTGTAATTAAGGACAAATTTAGTGGATATATTTGAAATGATCCAGCTTCTATGAATCTCTTTTTTATGTAACTCTCTCCATATTTAAAATTTTAATTATTGAGAAAAACTCTACTCAATTCATTCTATTTAATATCATTCATAGTATCTTAGAAATTCATTTATTTATTTAGTTTCACTTAATATAGGTTCCACTTATAAATGTAAATAATCAATGTAATAAAATGGTTTAATGTAAAATATTAAACTCAAAGTAGTTTTTTTAACATGTAAACTATCGAAAATATCAGTCATGTAGATAAATGATTATATAAAGTATTATTATATTCATAACTTATACATAAATATATATTTTCATCAAATATGGCCCATAAATATACTTGATTGGAATGAAAATTGGTACCTTAGATAAACAAATAATATTAAATATAATAAATGAATTGAATTTTTCATGGATGATCAAAATATTAAAAATTAAAAGGGTTATATAGCTTCGCTTCTATGCAACCTGGTTATATAGAAGCAGAGCCTCTGTTTAAAATTAATTCTATAATTAATTAATAATCAAACCCATAGAAAAGACGCCTGATCATTTCAGGCCGGACGCACGGCCTACTCCGTGCGTCCGACCTGAAAACCTATTTTTTTTATTTTTTGATTTTTTTATACGTAAGTAAATATAGGTGTATTAAATCTATAAACTAAGTTTTACCATTTTTGGATATTTTTAAGTATTTTTTTGAATTTTTAAACACAGTGGCATTTTCGTAATTTTCTAAATCTTAACAAATTACGAAAATGCCACTGTGTTTAAAAATCCAAAAAAATACTTAAAAATATCCAAAAATAGTAAAACTTAGTTTATAGATTTAACACACCTAGATTTACTTACCTATTAAAAAATAAAAAATAAAAAATAGGTTTTTCTCCATAGAAAAATACTTATACTAGTGGAACCTAAGAAATGATGTACCTAAGAGACGGGAAAACAGCTTGCCTGGGAATTTACTTAGAGTCCAATGTGTGAAAAAAGAGATTATTAGATTATCCTATATTGATTGTAGAAAGAGCTAAGTGTGTAATTATACGTGTGAAAAAGATTAAGAATTAGAAAATATTCATCCAAGGCTCGAGAATTCCTGATCTATAAGAAATACGGCTAAGAAGCACAAAACAACGAAGAAAATATTTCAAAATATCGTTTATTTTGATATGATTGTCTTTTTAAATAATAAAATAATTCTTTTGATATGATTGTCTTTTTAAATAATAAAATAATTCCTTTAGGTCAAATTGCCCCCATTTCATGAAAAGTTCTAGATCCGCCATTATGCATCCAGGGCTAACCCAAACGGAGTGTCTATGTAATACTTTCATCTTAGTAAAAGTAAAAACTGAAATACAATCTAAAAATAAAAATCCAATAAAAGAAATTTTGACTATCGATAGTAGTGAAAGATAAAAGCCATTGATGTGGGCAATCTGGGTTCGCGCATAGGGCATTTTCGTTGCATAACCGAGTCTTGATCTTGAATCTGAAAGATGTGGTCTGACCGAGGCTGTGAGCGGCAAAAGAAAATATGATAATTCCATATAACCACAACGTTTGTGTATGATTAAAAATTAGGATAAGAATTAGGACATGGATAATCTTATCATTTCATACATAGGCAAACACTCCATTTAACATGTTCTTAACAATGAGGTATAAATAAAATGAGATGTTCTTTTCAGGCCGGACGCATGTCGGTAGCCATGCGTCCGACCCAAAAATATATATTTTTTATTTTTAAAATTTTTTTCATAGGCAAGAAAATGTGTATTAAATATATAAACTAAGTTTTACCATTTTGAATATTTTAAGTATTTGTTTTGGGTTTTTAAACAGTATAGCATTTTCGTAATTTGTTGAGACAAAAAATTATGGAAATGCCACTAGGTTTAAGAATCCAAAATAAATACTTAAAAAATTTTTAAAATGATAAAACTCAGTTTATAGATTTAATATATCTAGATTTATTTGCACTTAAAAAAAATAAAAAAATATGTTTTTGGGCTAGATGCATGGTTGCCTCCATAGGTCCGACATGAAAAGATCAAATGGTGAATAAACTTTTAGACAAAATACATATGTATCATGTATGAGAGGAATTATGGAAAGTTTGTGATATATTTGAAAGTGGTCCCAAAACTTGTGAGTATATTTCGGAGGTACCTGTTATATAATCTTTGGTTCTTCCCACGACCTTTGCTTTATTCACAAGCTGTTAGTAGTAAGCATCTATCACAAATCAATTGGTACTTCTAGGATTACTGATAAGAACATATAAAAAGTTCTCAATCCTCATGGTCATGGTGAAACTAAATCATGGTTTAGTAGTATTTCACATATTATATTGTGTATGCGTGCGTCAAATTTCGATGTCAAGTCCGGAAGAGGGAGCTGTCCTCTCATAATGCAATAAGAAAAAGGATCTCTATTGTTGGAAACAATGTTTAAAACAAAACAAAATTGACCAAAGCATGAGTTTTGATGATTAACAAAGTCAAATTTTAGTATAAAAATAATTACTAATGATTATGTTGAATATTTTAAGGAATGAAAACAGCCAAGTCGATTCCCAAGTCGACTTGGACTTCGACTTAGGGTGAAGTCGATCCCAAAGT
>JAXCLR010000092.1:17073012-17112105 GCA_035584095.1 Annona squamosa
AAATCAGTGGCATTTTAGGTAATTTTAAATTACTAAAATACCACTGATTTTCAAAAATAAAAAATAAATATCTAAAAGACTCCAAAAATGGTAAAAATTTATACAAAGATTAAATACACTTGGGCTAACAATTTTATGAAAAAAATTTCATAAAAAATAAAATAAATTATGTGTATGCACTGGGAGTGCTACATGCTCCCGGGAGCATAGGACTGGAGTCCGTTTCCAACACATGACTAAATAATTCTGCAAATAACTCCTCACATATTAGCAATACTTGCAAATGACCCCAAGTGTTTCCATTTTACCATTTGAAACTCGTAACTTATGATTTTGCAAATAGCTTCTTTTAAAGTTTATTTACAAAAAAGTCCAATCACTAAAAGCCACTAACTTTCAACGCTTAATTAATTAAAGGGTTTTCACAAAAAAAAAGGGGGTATGATCTAGTGCAACCTCGATTCATGGACATGCCCACGTGATCAGTTACGTTTTTATTTTTTTTTAAATCAAAACCATTTTTAATATTCATTCTCATGGCTTGAAAATATTTTATGACGTATGTTTACTTATAAAATATATTTACTCTGAAAAGATGTTAAATTTTTACAATGTATGAGTTTTAATTTTGTTAATGCCCGATATCATGCATAGGACAGATAGATAAACTTGATAAATTGTTTTGATTTTAAAAATAAAAAATAAGATCAATCAAAAAATAAAAAATTATGATAAACATAGAGATTTCATGCTTATAGTAAATATGAAATCATTAGACGGGTTACCTTAAAAACATCATTACACGGGTATTAATTTAAGACGTGTATTATAAGGCTCTATCCCTACCTTAGTTTTTAATTTAAAATGTAGTTTTTAAATCTAAATCATTTATCATGTTTAACATATCTTAATTTGTCATTTTAGCAGAAATAATTTTCGTAGTAAACTCACATCTTGTAAAAAATAAAATCTTTTAAAAGAGAATATATAACTATTAGATTTTTTAAAAATATAGTGTAAATATAATAAAAAGTTTGAAATAGATGAAAAATTTTAAAGTCGTAAATAAATACACTTGGATAAATATGATAATTTATTTTAATTGTTACAATGTCTTTTTTTGTGGTTAATCTGTGGATCGAAACTTTTACTAAGATGATAATTACAAAGGCCAGATATCGTGATTTATGTGCCGTTGGATCATTTTCCTCTCTAAAAAATTGTTTTAAACGAGATGAACAATTTATTTCGTAAGTTTAACCATTTTAACATTAGACTAAATGATTCTTTCAAAATTTCCATGGTTCCTGAATCATTTTCAGGGATTCCCTAGTCATGGCTTTTAAACATTTTGGGATTTGATAATGGGTTAAACAATGTTTACCACGTAACCAAAAGTTTCCGTGCATTAGCTTTCTACAAATATTTTAACGAGCACAAAGTTAAATTTACAACACTTATCTTAGGCTATTTTCCATTTTCTAGTTCTATTTTTCGTATGTATGAATGGAAATATTAAAAATAGATGTTTGCAAAAGGGTATAATTTTTAAAAAATTTTATTATTTATTCTAAGCCAAAAATGGTCAAGAGCTTCTCTTCAAAAAAAAAAAAAAAAAAAGGTCAAGAGATTCAAAAATTAAGATCCGTTTCGGAGATTTAACAAATTGATGTACGCCTTGAACTGATGGCTTTGCTAATTTTTTGTCAATTAATTATCTTCTTTCCATAACTAAATACTTCATGCAGAAGGGTTTTTCATCCGTACCTATAGTTTGGGCGAAATGGCACGTGTATCAATAGTTTTCGAAACCTTTAGGGTTTGCCTAAAATCGCAGATGCACGATTTTCGGTAAAAAAAATAATAATAAAAATGATGAATATGCTCTCATAAACAAATAATATCATAAAACGTAAGAAAATACTTTTAACATACATAAGAACCTTATTTTTAAAAATATTTTCACATTAAATATAACGTGGGCAATATTTTTATTTTTTTTATTTTAAAAATATAACGTGGGCAATATTTTATTTTTTTATTTTAAAACTAATTTCTTATATTTTATAACATTTTTGTTTAAAGGACATGAGCCTGTAATTTGAGGCAAATAGTATGAACATAATTTTTTTAAATTAGTAATAAGTTTGCAATTTTGCTCAAACTACCAATGGAATGAACGCAAAAACCCCCACACACCTTGATATTTTATTTTGCGTTCGTTTTTTAATAAAAATTTTCTATACAAAAATTTTACATTTAAAACTTTTCGTTTTCCACAATTATTATATTTTTAATTATTTTTTCATTTTTTTATATAATTATCTTATTTTTTAATTATTTCTTCGTAATATTTTATATAATTACTCTATTTTTTAATTATTTCTTCATAAATTTTTATATAATTATCATATTTATTTTAATGTTATTCTCTTTATTTATCATTACCAGTATCATATTTATTTTAATTTTATTTTCCTTTCTTATCATTAGTGTTATCATATCATTCCATTTTAAAAGCTTTTGCCCTAAAAATTTTCTTTAAAAATGTTATCAAATACAAAATACACCCTTAATAATTCGCATCACATCTGCTAATTTCGTACCAATGAAAAGATCGAATCTTAACAAGTCTTAGCGTGTGTTTGACTGTTTGGAAAAACAAGAAAAAGAATCTTTTTTACAAAACTTTTTCGGACATTTTTTTAGGTAATTATCTTATTTTTTAATTATTTTTATATATTCTTTCCTATAACTATCTTTTCTTCTCGATATGAACCAATCCTGTCCCGTTGTTCTCCCAACTTTTAAAAACTCACAGATCATGATCCTATCGTATTGAAATTCCCCGAGGACCAAACGAGAAAAGAAATATCGAAGGCGCCAGTGCATGGAGCATCGTGTTCAGACAGATCAGCAAAATACTCCCGAACGAGAAATGGCGCATTTTTGGAACTAAAGGCAGCCATGGCCCATGGTAAGATCCCAAAAATAAAAAACCAAAAACCAAATCTAAAATGAATTTTTTTAATAAAAGAAGAGGTTAAAAAAAAAAAGAAAAGAAAAATCGGTTTCCTTTCCCCCCGGTCTCGTTTCTCCTCTTTCTCTTTCGCCGTTTCGAAAAATGCCGGAAATGGTGTGATGGAATTCTGCCACGATGAAGTTGGAAACTATCGAAGAATCCGATGACACGGACTCCCACCGAGAACGGGGCCGAGAGGGAGAGAGAGACCTGGAAACAGGTGCTCCCCCCGTTCCGGTCCCGGCGCCGATACGACTGCGGTTTCCGGCGTCGCCATGTCAGCCTTCCACCCCGGTGGCCCCCTCCGTCATATTCTCCAGCTCTTTACATTCGCCGTGCCAGACGCCGTCGGCATCAGCGGGCCCCGCCCTTGTCCTCTCCAGTTCCGGCAAGACCCTCCTGCTGTCCAGCTCCGGCAAGGCCCTCGGCCTCTCCAACTCCGGGAAGCGGATCGATCAGAAGAAGAAGTACGTGAAGCAGGTGACCGGCCGGCACAACGACACCGACCTCCACCTCGCTGCGAAGCGGGGGGACCTGGCTGCCGTGCGGCAGATCCTCGGCGAGATCGACGCGCAGATGGTGGGAACGGCGAGCGGCGCCGATTTCGATGCGGAGGTAGCGGAGATACGATCGGCGGTGGTGAACGAGGTGAACGAGCTGGGGGAGACGGCGCTGTTCGCGGCCGCCGAGGCGGGGCACGTCGAGATCGTGGAGGAGCTCCTCAAGTTCTCAGACAAGGAGAGCATCTCCAGGAAGAACCAATCCGGGTTCGATGCGCTGCACAAGGCTGCGAGCCAAGGCCATCGACGTCAGTTTCTCCATCGGTTTGCCATTCCTCTGCGTTCTCCCTCAGTTCCGTTAACTGTTTGGTGTTGTATGAATGGAATGGAATCTTCCATGCAAAAGTCATATTAACTAATTGTTCAACTTCTTTTATTTTTCCTATTATATTTTAATTATTTTAGAATATATTTTTATATAATTATCTTATTTATTGTCACTTTATTTATTTCCTTCACAATTTGGAACCTTGGGATTGAATCCAAAATACATGCTGCAAATACGAAGCATCAGTATCCTTCACCATTCAAAAATAATGTGTTTGAATATGCACTTGATGACATCAACAAAAGAGCCTTTTAAAAAAAAAATTAAAGATTGAAATTTGAAAAAATATATAATGAAGAAGAAAATAATCTGGGGAACGTAATTAAGGGGCTGCATTCTTAATTATATATTGATAATGATCCAATATGCCCGGCCAAGTATCAATTTTACTATATTTTCATTTTTTCTGTAGGCCCAAATACACCATATGCCGAAATTATCATCCGTAGATTCTTGTATATATTTTTCTACAAAATTTTTAAACATGCATGTGAGAATATGAAATAGTGGAAAAATCGACTCTAAAAAGGGAATGAGTTGTAAAACAACTCCAATTCACCACACAAGTTCTCTGAATGTTGGGCAATCCATGTCAAGTTTTTGGCATTTAATGCACGTCTATCGCCCTCTTATAAGATAGTAATACATCCATGAGCAATCTGAACATTACCTGTCACATCCAAATGATAATTATTCCTATTTTTTTTGAAGGGTGGTAATTATTCCTTTTTTTTTAATTATTGCTGCAATTCTTGAGATCCATGTGCTAACTCCATAGTCCTGAAGTGCATTTGAGAAAGAAAAAAATGAGAGAAAAAATTCGGTAGAAAAGTTTTTGGAAATGGATAAGATAATGATGTAATATAATAAAAGTAATGATTATGGTTAAAGGGAAGAAAAGTTGAAATAAACATATTACTTCATATGGAAATGTGAAATAGTAAGGGAAAATGTTTATTTTTTCTTCTTTACAAAGCACGTGGACATGCAAAGAATATATCAATATAATAATAAATATATATAATTTCACTTGGAAAGAAGAAATTGGGATAAAGTGCTTTTTGAAAAAAAGAATTTATACCTGTAAGTTAAGCACAATCACATAAAGGGAGCCTCTGCACAGCATTGAAAGTTATCTCCGTATGATCTGGAGGTCATGGGCTTGAATGGAAGAAATAAACTCTTGTTTCACAAGATATGATTATACGCTAGGCCCAAAAGTTGTCTTCGGACATGCATTCAAGAGCTTCGAGCTCAATACATGGAGCTATTTGGTCAAATATAAATACGTATCCATGGTTATATAAGCACATATCCATGGTTAGTACAGATGTGTCTATTTGGGTGCTCTATAACATTAATAAATGATCCTCAGAGGAAAATTAAATGAGTTAAAAAAAAGGGTATAACTGAATTAGTTCAATTTAATTCTTATCCTACCTTATCTATACTCTATGTAAAAAAGTCTTATCCTACTCCACTCATAAATCCGTTCATTTCTTACTCAACCCTACATATGTAAAAGTAAACTTGATTCAATTATGATTCTTTGGCTTCTTAACCTACAAAATAATAACATAATAATAACATTAATAATAATTTATAGTCATTAAGTCATAAAAAATATGTGTAGAAGTTGAAATACATTCAAACAAACAAATGTAATTGCTAAATAATTAAAAACATCAGCCACAAAAGAATCTAAACCATTAACATAGTAATTTTTTTTAAACTGCTAAAATAGTAATTTAAGTATTTGAAATTGCTAAATAGTAGCCTTAGGTATTCATCCCAGCTAGTTTTGGGTACTTATTGTATAGGACGTACCTTTCTTATTTGAGAAAATAAGAATTATGAGTTTTGATTCTATGTGTTGAGTTATATACAAGCGGTTCTATATAACCCTTTTAAATTTTAAGATTTGAATATTTGATGAAAAATTTAATTTATTCGTATATTTAATATTATTTATTTAACTAACAGACTAAGTTTCATCCAAATAGAATATATATATGTGTCGCATTTATTGAAAAATATATATTCATATGTCAATTATGAAAAATGCTTAAATTCATTTACAAATATTATAATATAATAATACTTTATAAAATTATTTACTCATATAGCAATTATATTTTAAATAGTTTAGATATTGAAAATACAATTTTAAAATTAATATTTAACACCAAATTATTTTATTATATTAATTTTATATATTTGTAGATGAGACTTGTGCACAATGATATTAGATAAATAAAAGAATTTTCATAATAACATAGATGATGTTAAATATAATAGATCGAGTGGATTTTCTACTAATTTTCAAGATATTAAAAATAAAGAGAGTTAACTAGAAGAGCATTTTATAAAAACATAATTTTTTCTAACCTTATCTTATCCAAATTGGCCTAATGGTACTAACCCTATCCTGCCCAAGTTACACCCACGATTGAGAAGATAGCCTCAAGGGAGATAACAATACAAGCCTGTTGATTATTAACTGCATATATGGTGGATAATAGAGATTCTTACTATTACATTCAACCAAGAAAAACCCAAATCAAATGGCATGTAAATCGAGAAAAGTTTTAACTGGTTGGTTGGATCACCAAAAGCGCTAGCTCCTATCCCATGTGATGCATATCCTTGGGTCAGTGCCTGTATTCTTCCTTACGACAATCATATCAGTTTTCTTGGCTTTGGACTTGTGTTTGTTTTACTCGAGAGGCAAGGCAGAATGGTAACAACTACATTTTCTGTACAGCCATTGTTCGGGTTCTTTTAGACCATGACCCAGAATTAAGCAAGACACTTGGTCCATCAAATTCGACTCCGCTTGTAACTGCAGCAACAAGAGGACATACAGACGTGGTCAATGAGTTTCTGTGGAAAGATCCCAACCTTGTTGATATCTGTAAAAGCAATGGGAAAAACGCATTACATTTAGCTGCTCGACAAGGGCATGAGGAAATCGTAAGGGCTTTACTCAACAAGGACCCCCAGTTGGCAAAGAGGACTGATAAGAAAGGACAGACCGCACTTCACATGGCTGTTAAAGGTGTCAGTTGTGAGGTGGTAAGGTTGCTTCTTGGTGCTGGTGCTGCGATTGTGATGCTACCAGACAAGTTTGGAAATACAGCATTGCACGTTGCCACGAGAAAAAAACGAACCGAGGTATTGCTTATGACTCTACTTTTATGGTGAATCAAGGTTGTTTTCCCAGTTTCTTTGCAAACGTTTGGTGGAGAATCTAGTTTTTTCTTTCGTTAGAATTTATCTACTTTTCCATCACTGATATTGAATCATAAACCTTTCCATGCTGTTGCACTACATTTCTTTTTTTTTATTAAGCTTTCACGTATATATCAGGCTTTCCACATTGTTACCTCTTTTTCAACAACTATCAGGATTATTGACACCATAGGAAAATAATTAACTTGACATATTTGTTTCTCTCATCATTTCAGGCATCTATGTAAATGCAACATACCACTGTTCGATACCCAATGCTGGTATTCAGGTGTTGTTTTTGCTTGAACTATTTTTCCTGTAAGATAATTAAAGAAGTAAAAGGAGACTGATAATGGACTTGCGCTCTTTAGGACTGTTGCTTGTTATGTAATTCATGATCAAGTGGCCTTAAGACTCGATTGATCTAACGTTGTTAAAGTACTGAAAATTGTCGTGTTCTCTGTCCGTTCGAATTCTGTCACCAGTCCATGGAATAGATGGATCTTCTTTGCTTATCATTTAGCCACGTGTTATGCAAACATAATTGTTTGTCTGTGTTTAAATTTCACCTCCATCTTTGTTAAATCTGTTGGAAATGATTTAGTCTTTTGTGTTTGAACTTCACCTCCGTCTTTGTTAAATGCGTCGGAAATGACTTAGTACTTTTGGTTAATTGAAATCAGGTTTCAGAGCCTGAGGTTGAAGAAGAAATGGTTTCACTAATGCCACTGAGTTTCTGAATACAAAGCTGGTTTATGGTTTAACAAGTTGGGAAAAAAAAAAAAATCCTGATATTGATATAAACTTTCAAGACACCAACACATGCCTCTGTTTCTGTAAATTAAATTCTGCAGTATTAGTGATGCAAATTGAAGCCGCTAGCGCAGCACAAGTTTACTTTCTCTGCTTTTTTTTTTTTTAAAAAAAAATTTTCAATTGAAAAGAATGCATCAATCTCACAATGATTTCAGAGACTTACACACCCATGATTCCCTACTACCACTCCTCAATCTAAAACTGAGTTCGAGCATGCATTAACATATTTTCTTTCAATTGTGCGAACCCATTTCTCAAACTGTATCTATCTGCTTCTTGTTTGTGATAGACATCGGCATGTGGAGATTTAACTTGACAATTTTGATTTCGAAGCCGAGGCTATAGTATGGGGGCTATTACCCTGTGATTTTGAATACTCTTGGGTCCACAGAGGCAGTGGTCAGCCATTTCTCATTGGTGGTTGATGCTTCATCCATCGTTCTCATGCACAGAATTCTCTATGTTGGCCTGGTCCTTCCGGATGTTAATACCTTGCGCTCTTTCCTAGCAGATAGTGAATGAGCTCTTATACCTCCCTGACACCCACGTCAATGCGCTAACCAGGGATCACAAGACAGCATTTGACATTGCAGAGTCACTGCCTCTCTCAGAAGAAGCAGCAGAGATAAAAGAGTCTCTGTCTCGGTATGGTGCACTCAGGGCAAATGACTTGAACCAGCCTAGAGATGAGCTGAGAAAGACAGTAACAGAAATCAAGAAAGACATACACACGCAGCTTGAGCAGACCAGACGAACCAACAAGAACGTGAATGGTATTGCCAAGGAGCTGAGGAAGCTGCACAGGGAAGGGATCGTTAACGCCACCAACTCGGTGACCGTGGTTGCTGTGCTCTTCGCTACGGTAGCTTTTGCAGCTCTCTTCACTGTCCCTGGCGGGAACGACGAATATGGTGTGGCTGTGATGGCAAAAACCACCTCCTTCCAGATCTTCTTCATCTCCAACGCCATCGCCCTGTTCACTTCTTTGGCAGTGGTGGTGGTCCAAATCACTCTGGTCCGGGGCGAAACGAAATCAGAGAAGAAGGTGGTGGAGGTGATCAACAAACTCATGTGGCTGGCGTCGATCTGCACGACGCTTGCGTTCATCGCCTCTTCTTACATTGTTGTTGGCAGACGCTTGAAGTGGGCAGCCGTTGTTGTGACTGTCATTGGGGGAGTGACAATGGCTGGAGTTCTTGGCACCATGACCTACTTTGTTGTGAAGTTCAAGCGTACTCGGAAGATGAGAAAGAGGGAGAAGTGGGCAAAGAGGCAGTTATCAAATTCATGGCGCCATGGATCTGAGCTCTCCGACTCAGACATCAATCCTATTTATGCCCTTTGAATTAATGACTCCTTTGCAGATTCTACTGGCACTGCTTGCTGTATGCAAAGAAAGGCAAACAGTGGCTCCGGTTCTTCAAATTAAAACTTGCTAGATTCTGCAACTGTGTACATAAGATTAACGTGAAGGGAATCAGCAGCCAGCAAGCAGAGAAAGATGATGAAATTTTGGCTTGAATTAACAGGCGGAGATAGAGAATTAAACTCCCATCATCTGTCAATTCCAACTCCCCATGATCATAGTTGTATTCCAAGTGAGTGGTCTTCATTAAGTAATTTCAGCCTCAGTTGTCTTCATCTTTCTGTCTGTGAGATTAATTACCATCCTTTCGAGCTTGCAGGAGGACATCTCGATCAGGGAACGAGGTTGCCCCCTTCTTCTGATAATGGATTAATCGTGGGCTCAAATCCTAGTTCCATGAAACCAATTCAATTGGCTTGTTCTTATTTTTGTGGCATACGCAGATATTTTGTAGAGTTCTGATTTTGAGATTTTTCTCCTTTTTCATCCCACTAGTGTCATTTCTAATGCATAATCTTATAAAAGCTTTTGAAATGCTTTTAATATTTTAGTTAAATATATGACAGAAAATATTAAACGAAAGTTGTCGAGGTGGGTCAAATAAGATGGCTTCCCTAAGATTTCAACCAAGCCTACTAGTGAAATTCAAAATTTTCTTTTAAAAAACATACAGGGTGTGTTTGGAAAATGATAAAAATTTTAGATAAAAAGTTTTCAATGTAAAAATTTTTAAATTTAAAGAGAATAATGTGATATGATATGGGTGATAATGAAAAATAAAGAAAATAAAGTTAAAATAAATACGTTAGTTGTATAAATAATTGTATAAAAATGATTCTAAAGGAAGGTAGTTGTCTAGAAATCTGTTAAAAATAATTAAAAATGAAATAGTTATAGACAATAAAAAATTTTAACTTGACATTTTTTTATTGCCAAACACACTTATAATAAATACTCCCTTTTAAATACCACTTTCGTCACTACTTAAATCACTAATTGATGGATGTAGGTGTATACAAGATGTGCCTGATTATACTTCCATCAAGTGCTTGTTATCCAATGTGAGGTAGCATAATAACAAAAATACCACTCTCCGAATACAGCATTATTGTCCTCTGAGTGTGCATTACTTAAATTTTTATAGTAAGAAATATTTTTAATAATTCATTGTGGAAGCATACGGTTGCAAGTTTGTGCATGCTTGGGTGCATGACAAAAATTAGGATTTTTAATGTAGGTATATATCATGTAGGAGATGGACTTGGAATAGGAAAACTTTTGAAAATGGCCTAATACAAAACCCATCTCGCGCAGGATATCGGCTACTACCACAATGCTACTTCATAATTCATATGTCATTTTTTTGTATAAGTACTTCACATGTCATCATTATATGTATTTTTAACATATTTTCTTGTGGTTATCTTTATTTCTTTTTTCATTATTTCTTTCTATCCATCCAAGTCTAGGGAGTCTTATTGATATGAAAAAAAGGTCCAGGGAGTCCTAATGTCTTAATCATAGGGTATTTTTTTGATTTTCTAGAGCACTTCTATGTAACCCTTTTTATTTTTAACATCTAGATTGTTGATAAAAAATTCACTTCATCTATTATATTTAGCATCATTTATTATAAGGAAAATCTTTTTATTTGTTTAATATTACTGTATATGAGTCTCATCTATAAATATATAAAATCGATGTAATAAAATGATTTAATATTAAATATCAATTTTTAAGTAGTATTTTCAACATCTATACCATTTAAAATAATATACAGATAAATAATTTTATAAAATATTATTACATTCTAATATACATGTTAATAAAAATGTACATATGAATATGTCTATTTTTGAGCAAATGTGGCCTATGCACATATTAGATTTGTATAAAACTTAGTCTTCTAGTAAAACAAACCATGTTAAATATAATGAATGAATTGAAATTTTCATTAAATATCAAAATCTCAAAAATGGAGGAGGTTACATGTAACATGATTTATTTTATACCTTTCAAAGCTGGACAAATGCTCACCCAACGAACTGCTTAAAAATCCGTGGGAGCCGATGAGCCAGTCTTAAACTTCTTATGTTCCCGGCAAACGATGGAACATAATTGTAATTTTGTATTGCTGCTGCTACCGCACCAATGCTATTAGGAATAGAGGTGCAACTTAGACTCATGAACTCGAGTTTATCTCAACCCCAATCCTAACCCTAATCCTAACCCAACCCTATTTATAAACCTAAACCCTAATCATATTTTTGAAATTCGGGCTTAGGTTGAGTTTTGTGTTGACATTCTCCTATTAGATCATGATAGATTACACATTCGGTATTCCGTAAGAAAATTTTCTAAATACAAAAATGTCCCTTATTCAAACTAAGTTGACCATTTGGGACTAAAGTAGAGTTCATCTTAATTCGACTTGTCACGTACTTATGATAGCTTGCATGTAACATAAAACACATTTTAACTTAATCATATTTAATAATTGCATGTTAACGCACTTCAAAACAATCCATAATTAAAGACACATTTTCTTTAGATATTCACTAATAAGTAAAGGATAACAATTTAATACAACGGTCTCCATGCAGATTTTTTTTATTTTAAAACATGTTTCAAAACCTAAATCAATTCATTGCATTTATCCTTATGCCTTTATTTATGATCCAAAATCATATCCACTTAAAATTTTACACACTATATTTTGTTAAAAAAATAGTTACATATTAAGGGTAGTTGTATGCTAAGGATGTGTTTAGTAATTTTTGTAAGAAAATGTGTAAATTTTTTAAAAAGTGAGATTATGATTTATATGATGGGGTAATGATCAAGAGTAAAGAAAATGAAAATAAAATAATGATGGTAGCTGTATGAAAAAAATGCAAAAAATCATTGAAATATAGAAATAATAATTTGAAAACTAGGACAATAAGACAGTGAAGATGTTAAATTATATGAAAAGGTAGGCAGGAAAGAGTGAGTAAAATTTTTTACTTTTTCCCAAGTTTCTGTTTCAAAACCAACGCACCTTAACTCTCAAAAGATACCAATCTTCAGCAAAATATAATTTTTCAACAACATTATTTTTTATAGCATTATGAATAAGAGATATTAAATAAAATAAATTATTTAGATTTAGAGTGTGTTTGTTAACAACAAAAAGTTGTCAAGTTAAAACTTTTCAATCTAAAACTTTTCACTCTTCACAACTATCCTATTTTTTAGTCATTTCTTCACATTTTTCTATACAACTACCCTACTTTTTAATCATTTATACACAACTACCAACACAACAAACATATCTATTTCAACTTTATCCTATTTATTCCTCATCACTACCCCTATCATATCACATCATTTGACAACTTTTCATCTTTAAAACTTTTCATCAAAAGTTTTATTCATTTCCAAATACACCCTTAGTAAAAAATAAAAGGGTTGAAAGGTTCCTCACGCTGAGGCTGCCGCTGCCGCTGCTTGCGCTTTCTATTTTCATGCAAGAATTGCTGAATTTGCTGCTCGTGCTGTTGTTCGTGCTGCTCTGACTAGGAGCCGAGTCCATCTTGCTGCTTGGGCTGCCGTCACCGGTGGGCATTAAAGGGCCGAAATTCGAAAAAGGCTGACTGGATGTCGTGCGTATATATTATAATAAAATATTTATATTATATTAATAGCATCTCGAGTTCGAGTTTAGGGCGTAGTTCGGGCTGAACAATGCTGAGTTTCAGCACGGCTTACTCTCGGGTTCGGCGGGCTGAGTTCGAGCCGAACCAGCCCAAGTTGCACCCTAGTTACGAAGAATATCACAATACTAAAATCAATCAGAAAAATTGAGCTCAAGTGATATGAGGTTTAAAACAAAATGAGGAAATTTTTTTGAGAAAGTGAGAAATGATGTTATAAGATATGAGTAATGATGTTATAAGATACGAGTAATGATTAGAAATGAAAAAGTAAAGACTCTTATGGATAATGAATTAATATTTACTGGAAGCATGAAGTATCCATGTTAACTTTTTTTTAAAATTTCAAACTATTTATTATATTTGACACAACTTATTTTATGATGCTACCAAAATTAATTTTAGTTGAAAACTATATTTTATAAAAAATAGCATGTGTAAGAAATATATAGTTATTAAGAATTTTGAAAAATGTATAAAATATATAGAAGTTTGAAATACATACAAAACATGATAAATGGTTTAGATTTTAAAATATTTTAAAATTATAAAAATAAGGATAAGCATAGAGCCGTGGTGCTTATGGTAGAGGTGATAATAAAAATACAGAATAGTTAGCTAGTTAAGATATCACATTAGATAAAAAGTACATAAAAAATATGAAGTCGGGTGCACTTAGCCTCAGTGCACCCTGGTGCATTTAACACATTTTTTATTTTTAATTTTTTTTATATAATTGTTAATCTAAGTGGATTTAACATTTATATTAATTTTTACTATTTTTAGAGTATTTTAGATATTTATTTTTTATTTTTGAAAATCAATGGCATTTTAGGTAATTTTATGTCATCAATTTTTCAAAAATAAAAAATAAATATCTAAAATACTCTAAAAATAGTAAAAATTGATATGCATGTTAAATATACTTAGATTAATAATTTTATAAAAAATTTAAAAAAATAAAAAAAATAGGTTAAAGCACCCAAAGGCACCGTATCATTTCCCATAAAAATAACTAGAATTAGCTTTTAAAATAACTATGTTATCAATCAAAACCTAGATTCAAGTAGGCATAGGCAAACTACCACCCAATCCACTTTTTTTTGTTTTTTGATAAATGGGTACACTCTATCCCAGATCCCTTTCAATGTGAAAGGGGTAATGGATGGAGTAATCCAAGCATTTCATTACCAAAAAATTATCTGTAAAGATTTTCCCAAAAATGGCTTAGGAGGGGTTACCCCACCAAAGCTAGTAGTCAGAAGCCGAGACAGAAACCAGATCGGCTAAGGAGTGCGCAACAGCATTTCCTTGCCGCAATACATAGTGAATCGAAAAAAAAACATTTTCAAGGAGAATTGATCTAGCCTCATCAATAATAAAGCCCACAGTGGAGGAAATGTGTACCAGATTGGCTAAAAAGTTACAAAGGGTGAGGGAGTCAGTCTCGAACAGAACCTGTCTGGTATTGATTTGGAGAGCCCACTTAAGTCCCAATAGGAAAGCAGTAGCTTCCATCAGTAACGGGTCCGCACATGCTCTACACTTCCATCCACTCGCAGCAATAAAAGAGCCCTCCGAATCTCTCATCACAGCAGCACACCCAAATACATCCATATCCCTTCGGCAACGAGCATTAAGAATACAAAGTTTAATCATGACCCTTCAATGCCTTTATGGAGCTGTTCCCACCATTGCCGATGTCTTCATTATACTTATTGCTTCAACTTGAAGAGGGAAAATTTCATCACTAAACCATCCTCGCCGTTGATCATTATTTATGAGACATTTGGTAATGCGAATTTTGGTAAGATTTTGAGATAAGGTGGATAGGGAAAAAGGAAATATTTTTGAAAATTATATAATTAATATGAAATAATTGAAGTAAAGTTTAAACAAAATAGGATAGTTGAAATGAAAAATAATTGGCATATAATAGAAAATTTCCAAAAATATATTAGATTGTTAAATAATTAGTTGGAAAATGGGAACTGCCATAAGCTCTCACGATTTCCCACTTGAGAACGGTACCAAATGTCCACTTGTTCGCTTTGAACAAATGTGAAATCTGACAAAATCATACTCCAAGTGTGCCTAGAATGAAAATTTTTTTGAGGGGAGGGTTGGTTATTATTTAGGTGACATTTGGTAACGTAAATTTTGGTGAAATTTTAGAATGACGTGGATAGTGGAAAATAAAATATTTTAAGAATTGTATAAGTGATACGAAATTATACGAGTAACTTTAGATTAAATAGGATAGTTAAAAATAAAATAATTAGAATATAATAGTAAAGTTTGAAAAGTAAAGTTTGAAAAATAAAGTTATTAGATTGTTAAATAATTGATTGAAAATGGAAATTGACATAAGCTCCCACGAGGACAATACCAAACCTCCCCTTATTCGCCTCAAACAAATGCAAAATCTGAAAAAATCATGCCCCAACTGGTCTTAGAATGAACTGGGGAGTTGGGGAGTGGGGTGTGGGGGAGGTGAGGTGGGAGGGTGGTTTGCAGAACAAGCATTATAATTTTGCCTAATTTCGATTGGCTGATATAGTTGGAATATTTGCAAAATAATCTTTGAGCTTCAAAATGCAGCAAAAATAAAGCATGATATTAACAAAATTATCATTTATTCCCGCACATATTTTGATAGGAATTGAAATATTAATTACCCAATGATC
Source organism: Annona squamosa (assembly GCA_035584095.1). Lineage (NCBI taxonomy): Eukaryota > Viridiplantae > Streptophyta > Magnoliopsida > Magnoliales > Annonaceae > Annona > Annona squamosa. The sequence continues at coordinate 17,088,718 of JAXCLR010000092.1, forward strand.
CTACTTGTTATTGTTATCTTTATGTTTCGGTTATTTTTTACATACAACCATGTTATTTATTTTAATTTTATACCTTTTAAGTATAATCATTAATCATATTTATTGCATTACTTTCTTACCTTTTCAAACCTTTTCTTATTTTTACTTTCTTACTTTTTACTTTATTATTTTTCAAACACACCTTTATAATGCAAATATGCAAACTCTAAGTTCTAATTTAGAATTAATCAAAACACCCCTTTAAAGGTTTTATAATGCAAATATGCAAACTCTAAGTTCGAATTTAGAATTAATCAAAACACACCTTTAAAGGCTTTACATATTCTCGAGCAGCCCCGATTGTTGATTTTATTATCAATAAGTATTAAAAATATTAGAAATTTTATTTTATGGGTTACGCAAGTTGATGATGTAAATGAGTAGGACTGAAGGGTTAACAAGTTAGGCAATTCCAATCTATAATAATTTGTTTGTTTATTTATTTTTTATTAATAACTTAGTTATGAATCATATATCAACAAGTCGATGGGTAATCAGGTAGTTGAAATGAGTGTTCGCACATGTAAGAGGTTTGGAGTTTCTCCATAAAAAAAAAAAAAAAAACTAAGTTCACCAAAAATTGGGTTAGATTAGCTGTCATGGATTGACGCAAATCCGGGTAACCTTTAAGACACGTGCATTGAAGTGAAATTATGCATACTTACGCGGTCTATTCCGCAAATATCCCGGCCAAAGCCCCACAAGTGTTGCTCGTGCCACGTTATGCATCGCCCCCGATCGACGCAAATTTCCAGAACCACTGATGCTCTTCCCTCCATCCCATGATCTCGACCGTCGGCGTCACCCCAAAAGGCCGAAGCGCCCGTCCAGCCCATGAACACGGGGACAGAACCTAACGAGTAAAGCCGGATTTCGATCGACAGAAGAAGAGCTGGGACAGAAAACCAGCAATGGATGCCGAACTGCTGGAATTGCAGAGACAATTCGAATTCGCCCAGCAGGCGAAGTCCAGCGTCCGATTATCAGAAAGAAACGTGGTGGAGCTTGTACACAAGCTCCAAGAGCTCCAAATCATCGATTTCGATCTCCTCCATACCGTCTCCGGCAAGGAGTACATCACGCACGTACTCTCTCTCTCTCTCTCTCTCTCTCTCTCTCGCTCGCTCGCTCGCTCCATATGTCTCCAGTTTTGTATTTTCTTGGATGAATGTATGGGCTCGCTTACCTGGCATCAGCTGTATCAATAGGAAATTTGAATTGCAATCTGTCTCGTTCAGTTCAATTGGATCGCATGCAGAGAAGTGTGTTGCTAATGTTCATGCTTACTGTTTGATGTTGTGAATTTGGAGCTGCTAAAATTGATTCTGATTATTACCAAGATCATGCTTTTTTTTGCTTCTTATGGAACAACTAATGAATTCTTGAGACCTTGAATGCTTACGGCAGGCTTAATTTTAGTGTGGCAGGACCTTTTCCTTGAATTTATTAGTAGCAGTGAGTGCAATTTGTTGTCTTGTCGTTATTCCATGTTAAATACATTTTAGGCTTGACTTCTCGAGTAAGTGAAGTTGTTTGGCATTTGCTATAAGTATATAAACATCTTGTAGTTGAGTTTTTCCACCTGAAGAGGAAGTAGAAGCAGACCATTCTGAGCTGAAAAGCCTGAAAAGGAAACATGAGATGCCATCAGCAGGAAGGCATTGCTATTTCCTTCAGTTCCTGGTGGCATGGCCGACTCATTTTTGATGATTTTGTTCAAAAACTTGTGGTGAAACATTGCTAAAGATGCACATTGAACAATTATGATCATTCAATTGATAACTCCAGACAGAAATGTGAAGTGCATGACAGTCATTTTTCTACATGCAATTAGTGAATGCCGTGTGATTTATGATTAAGATTGGTGACCTGGTTCTTACTCATCTATTGATTGGCTTACTGGATAATGATCTGAGTCAATGGAAATAGGTGTCGTCCCATGGCATATTACTGCTTAAGTGATGATGTAAGATGTCATTTGACTTAACATACTAAGATTATGGTTACAAGAAGTATGTCGGATGTTTTTATCCTTTGGTTTTGAGGTGATTTGCTTGAGTGTAAGAGATATGCTGCATCTATAGCATGTTTACATTTATTCTTTGATGTAAATTAGTTGTTTTTATCCCTTGGTTTTGAGGTGCTTTGCTTGATTGCAAGACATATACATCTATTCCTACATCCAGTGTCTGGCAGCTTCTCTAAACATGCTTTTGGCTTTTGCAAGTAGTTTCACTGATTTCATTCTTCGGTGGTCTGCACTCATAGATGGTGATCTAAGAAACTGACGTTTAACCAATGTTGTTCTGCCAAAACATTTTTCAAAACAGAAAGCAAGGGTGTTAGTTCGGACACAAGCTTTAAAATCATCCCAGTTGAATTCTTTATTTTTGGTAATTTTCTTTGCAGCGGACATTCTATGGGTGTTTCTATAAAGTAGTTATATCTGAGAAGCGATACGAACTTATCCTTTTTCCCTTTTCTTCTGTGATTTGGTTTATTTGTTTTGCATGTTACATGAAACTGAAAACAGGTCACAGGTCGCAATTAATACTTATATATACTGTGAATTAAAGTAAGAATGCAATTGATGCATGTAATCATGTTGTGCTGCAACAGGATCAGCTGAGACTGGAAATAGAGGCAGAGATTACAAAGTCAGGGCGGATGTCTCTGATTGATCTTGCAGACATTATTGGGGTGGATCTATACCATGTTGAGAAGCATGCTACAGAGATAGTGGCCAATAATGCAGGCCTGATGCTAATACAGGGAGAAATAATATCCCAAACTTACTGGGATACGATGGCAGAAGAGATCAATGAGAGGCTTCAAGAGTGCAGTCAGATTGCTATGGCTGAACTTGCTGCTCAGTTGCATGTCAGCTCAGAGTTAATATCCACTGTTATAGAGCCCCGCCTTGGTACTCTTGTATGGCAATCTCTTATTCATATTCATCTTTAGACTATACATCTGTTATGATTGTTTTCCACTTTATATTCTTGCTTGAGCTTCTTATACTGACCATAACAATTTTTTTTATGTTAAGTAAAGAGATGCTTTTTGTACTGTTTTGTTATAGATATTCCATCTGTTAGATCTAACAACAAACTGACCACATAGCTGGAACTCGTTTTTGACTGAAGCTACCTGCTAGGCGTATTTGTAAAATAATGGAAATTGTCGTATATCAATTGGAATAGTCTAGTGAGTGTTCCTTTTGTGCTTTTTCACCTTGGCATTTCAAGGTGGTTCCTTTATATGGTTTGTCCGGAATCTAGAATGCTGCTTTTACCCATGAAACTACATGGACAGTGCTTAAGCATCATATTGATCCTCCTTGTTTCTATACAACGTTAATTTTTTTTTTTTTTTTTTTTTGATATCATACAATGTTAAATTTTTGATGCGAAACTAATTACCATTCTCTTGCACTCGTTGATTCTAGACTGGGTTTCTTGACTTGTGCTTCTTAGGTTTGTCATTTTTCACCTGTTTGTAAATCTCACCAAGTCACATCTTGCATTCTGCCCAGATAAAAGGGAGGTTGGAGGGTGGACAATTGTATACTCCTGCATATGTTGAACGCATTACTGCCATGGTTCGAGGAGCTGCAAGAGGCATCACAGTTCCAACAAATCTATCGACAGTTTGGAGCTCTTTGCAGCAGCTGTTGCTTGAAATGGATGGAGCCAATGGTGTGTCTGTTGAAAGTGTGTTCTTTCAGACTATATTTAATGGGCTGGTAAAGAAAGGGGAGATCCTTGGGTCAGTCCGTGCTGGAGCTCATTGGACACCAGCTGTAGGTGGCTTTGCCCTTTGATTCAGATTCAATTATTTAATCTTCTTTTTTCTATTCAGTTTTATTGTTATCATTTTTCATGTGTGCAGGTGTTTGCTCATGCTCAAAAGGAGAGTATAGATTCTTTCTTTTCACAGGTTTGAAGCTTATGATCTCTCATATTGACTTTTTCTATATGTGGACTAGATAATGACAGTCTTTTTTTTCCAAGACAAACACTTGATCTGTAGTTATTATAGTACCCTGACCTAGCTAAACATAGAGATTGACTGGTTGATGTTTGGTGCTATAAAATCTGGGCTAATTACCATAGTTACTCTAAATCACTGATCAGAAAAGTCCATCCATAAAATTTCCAGGAAATTTCTAGTTTTTACAGATCCTGACTCTTTGAGCATGGCTTTTTCTGATGCTGAATCTGAATGGATTCATTCTTTCTGAGCCACATGTCTACGCCAAGCTAAAGGGTTTGGATGGTCACAAATTTCCTAAATGCCATCATATGAAATTTCTGGATTATGAAAATCATACTCTCATATGTGATACGGGAAGCAAGAGAAATTTGCATTTGCTCAATGCTGTTTTCGAATTCTGTATTTCCAGAAGGCCCTAAAATGCTTCTTTGCTATATCTATGTTTCAGTTGTTGCACTGTTCTTTCATGAACTGTGAATGACATCACTAATTCAAAATTATGGAAATAATTTTTTCTTTGACTGCAACATTGGATGGCTATAGAAAATTTTTTTCTTTCATGAACAAGCTTTCTGATGAATAACCAATTAAATCATATTCCTGACAAATTTCAAGGTTTTTATTGCTATTGATTCTCCTTAATTTATGTTCTGTTTTATTCCATGCTTCAGAATTCGTTCATAAGTTATGATGTTCTTCACAAGCTTGCAATATCCCAGCCGAAGCAGTACCTGCAGGTAATTTACAAACATAATCTTGTGGAAGGATGCTGATGGTTCTAGGAGCCTGCTTGATCTGATTATCCTGACCCTACTTTAGAGCAGTCTCAAAACCTCTTCACATAGACTCTGCCTGGCTTCATATGCAAAACCAGGTTAGCATGCAGGTCAGGCTGAGCCACTTATTTTTGGGTCATAACAACCAACCCAACCTGCAAAAGCCTCATCAAGGGCAGTGTGTTTAAAGAACATTCTAAAGTATATTTTCTTTTAAGTAATAAGCTAATGATTTATGCAAGGGACCAATTATATGTCGTTGTCTACTATATGGTAGATTGCAAACCACTAAAATCAATGGGCTGCAACTCAATAGGGCCAACTGTCCTGAGATCTCAGTGCAGTTGAAATACATGCTGTTGGAAATGCAGGAGATTTGATGAACTTTGAATCCTGGTTGTAGTTCTTGAGTGTACAGGCAGGTAGCTCTGCCTGAGAAGGAAAAAAATAAACATTCCAGAGGTGGAATCTCCTCACTGTTTGCACTTTGCAAAAGGGCATCATTTGTAAGCTGCTGAAAACATGGAAAAAAAATTATCTGTTAGGGTCTAGGATTTTTTAAGCTGTCCACGCTATAGAATCACCATTCATAATTTTGTATGGTTATTTTATAGCAGGATCTGTGATTTTGAAATATTTTAAGTATGTTATGAAAGCTTCAGCAGCTCAAGCTTTTCGCAATGGCGTGCAACAGCCAAAAGGAAAAATAAAGTAACTCTTGAATTGGAGACGGAAATTTGAGAAGGCCTATCATCTGGACTTTCCAACTGATCATCAACTTGATTCAGTTCACAAAACCTTCTTGTGCTTGTTAAGGACATACCGGCATGCATTTTGCTCAATTACAACAGTATCTCGGTGCAACCGGTCTTATTGAATCACAATCTAAAAACTAAATAATTTATGAAACATTGGATGATTCAGGATTTTCTAGGGTTGTGCTGGACCTGACTTAACCAAGCATTTACCACATGGCTTTTGATGTGGCTCCCAGAGGCCGGGTTGGGCTTAGGTCAACCAGTCTAAATACTGTCTTAGATTGACAACGGACATGGCCTCAGTTCTTTGCTGCTCCATTGCGAGGCCTACTGAGGACTTAGTTGGAAGGGTTGAATCTCTATGTGTTTTAAATTTTTTATTAAATGTAAGGGATTTGTCTTCATTGCTTTCTACACTCCAATTTAGTCCAGATATCCTGAAGGCATACCACTGGATACTGTTTTTGTGCACCCATCAATGATTGAGATGTCGGATGCTGCTGTGGAGGATGCCATTGAACAGGGTAGCTGGTAAGAACAATCCAATAATAACTTGGTTCAATTTGTAATGTCTATGCATTTCATTGAGTGCTTAATTTTATGATCTTCCTGCTAGCTTGATACTGCTAACCATATTATCTCTTTGAATCATTTTTAACATTCTGCTCTAATATCTTATTGTCAGGTTTTATATTGAGACTTATGACCAAAGCATCAAAAAGACTTGGAACTTCACACATCTTTTCTAGTCATCGGATCATGAAATTTTTTTATTTAGGGTGTGTTTGGGCTTTAATAAAATTTTAAAAACTTTTGAATGAAAAGTTTTTTTTTTTTTTTTTTGCGTAAAACTTTTTGAAATGAGAAAAATGGTATGATATGGTAGAGATAATGATAAAGAGTAAAGAGTAAAGAGAAGAAAGTTAAAATAAATAAGATAGTTGCCTAGAAATGATTGAAAAGTAGAGTAGTTGTATTGGAAGATGTGAAAAAATAATTAGAAAATAGAATAGCTGTAAAGAATAAAAAGCTTTAGATTGACATGTTTATGAGAATGCCAAACACACCCATAGTGTTGTTCTTCATAGTGGAATACATAGTCTGAAGGGAGTAATGATGTTCTGGTAGTGAAAGCTAAAATTTGAGCAAGTTCTCTCAATGTTGTTGTAGGTTGATGGCTATGCACATTATGCATATGCATGAGATGGTAAGTTGATTAAAGATGGAAGTGTACTTATCCATAAAAATAAGATCCTTTCTATCTTAAATCTAAATATGCAAAAGAGAAGGTTTTTTTTTTTTTTTTTTTTTTTTGATCAGGCGAAAGAGAAGGATTGACGTGCTTATCAAACTAATCATCATCATCATCAGCCATTTCCCACTTAGGTGGGGTCGACTACATGGATTTTGTTACACCATTCTTGACGATTTGAGACTAAATTTTCAGTAATCTATAATATTTTCAAATCTTGTTTAATTACTTTCATCCATATTTTTTTGCGGTCTTATCAAACTAAAAGTCTAAAATAGTCAATATTATTAATCCAAGTAATGAAAACCACACAAATATTAGGAATTCAAGAGCTCATAATGAGGAACATGCTAATTCCTAAATAATGGTAGAACTAACATGTGTGCAATGTCCTTTCTTGGTAGAAAGTGCCAACTCAGTCCATAGAGTTCCCACACATTGTGGGTTATGGGGAAGGGCATCCGCATCTGAGCCTTACCCTTGTTTTACAAAGAGGTTGTTTCCCATTATAAAATCCTTTTATGGTGAAGAAATATATAAATTTATGGAGATTTACATTCTTTACCAAAATGCTAGGGGACACTCAAAAAATTAGAGTTTTTGGTAAAGAAGATGAAGATGAGAAAGAAGAAGAAGAGCAGCAAGCATATGAACGGAGCACCTACTAATTGGTTGGAAACATCCCGCCCCCTTGAGAGAAGATAAGAAGAATCTTTTCTATTCCATTCAATCTACATATCGTTCTGTACAATGTTTAAATCTTAAGAATTGCTGAATCTCTCATCAAAAAAAAAAAAAAAAGAAAAAAAAGAATTGCCAAATCCGTGAGGGAGAGGATCGATGACCACTAAAAATAGAAATGCCAAAATACCCTCTTATTTCTATGGTTCTTAGCTTTCTGAAGCGACCTTAGATATGTGTAGTCTTAGATCAATTTGAATGACAACCTAATAGGATATCAAATAAGCGTCCATTCAATACTAGGGAAAAGGGGGAAAACTTTCCACCCTTTTTTTATGTGATTTTACATGTTAAATATCTAAAAAAAACCTACTTTTTTCAATTATTACCTTATTTTTTTTATCATTATTTTACATTTTTCTGTAGAACTACCCTATCTATTTTTTCCTTATTCTTTTTTTTAAACCTTAATAATTACCCCTATAACATCACATCAGTCTCTAACTTTTCAAAAATTTTCCCTGCAATTTCCCCCCATTTTTTCGTCGTTGTCAAACAGATCTTAAGTCATTTTTCACATTAAATAGACTTTACATATTATCCTAATGTTGATCCATGAGAAAAGCAAGGAACATACTAACTGAACTTCTCATAAAACCAAAACTATTAAATTGTTCAAAATAAAATATAACAATTCAAATTTAAAATTTAACTAAATCAAAGGACAATTGTTAAATCTTAGCTAGGCTTGAATGTTATCTTTGAGCTATCCGATGATTGTGTGATGATGCTTTCACGATCATCTTTGATACTGTATTATAGCCATACTGATCTAGTGGTTGTTTGATGACATTTTGGATCTCTAATATAACCATTGAGAGTGCCATCATCATGTACTGCATCATAAATCATGGTATATTACACCGCCGAGTTCTTTTGTTGTAGGGCTATCACAAAGATGCCATCAGAATTATGGAACTGGTTGCCTTTCTAGTCTTGCCCTTGTCGGGAATAGGGCCTTAAATGTGTTGCCTGCCTAATGCCCAACTGAGTTTTAGCTTTTGGTCCTTTTCCTTGATCTTGCTGAGCCACTCTCAATTTGACATTGTAGACACTTTTTTATGGTAGCTTATGGCTATCCTCTGATATTGAAAATACATCTAGAAGGCTTAGCACTGTGTTTTACCAATGGTTATAAGTATAAATATATTTCAGAGGGCAACATTCTTTCATCATCCCATGGGAATTGAATTCTACAGTTGACTATCATATTGTTATTTAATAGTTCACAAGAGGGCTTTCTTTAATCACTAGAATATTTCAGGATTGACTGCCTTTCAGTTTTACCAGCAGTCTTTGGAGGACAAGATGCTTCTAAGCTTTTGTCACTGTGTCCGTCTGTACAGAGGGCAATGAAGGTGAGCTTTTTCCTATGTTGTTATTGACTCTGCAAAATTCTGTCTTAATTTATTCTTTTTATATGTTGTGTTTCAGTCTGCAAAAGCAACCATCTTGGGGGAATCATTTGTTTTTAGTTATAACTTTATCAAGGTGCTCATCTGGACTCCAGTGCAGTATTTCTCTCTTTTCTTTGTTTTTTTATGGAGCTTTTTTTGGGGAAAACTTTTGTGGAGCATATTAATGCAGTATATATGAGATTTTACTTTAAAATCTTAAATTAACGATAATAGGTTACAGTATTGTTAATAAGCTGGGTAGACCTTATGATAGCCTGACAAGAATCATATTTTCAACAATAGTATTGATTTTGCTTACACTGCCCAGAACAACTTTTCTGATACTGTCCACGTCATTGAGTTTGTCAGTTCAGGCTGAATTTCCAACCTATATTATGCCTATGGTAAAGATTCAGATCATTCAATTTTATGTCTCATCTGATTCTGTTCTCAGGTGAAACTCTAAACCATGACCAAGGCATATGCCTGTGGAAATTTTTTTATCAGTACATAAACTTATGAAATGCTAGTTAGGACTTAAGATTAACGGCAATGTGTGATGCTCTGGTTTCATTCTAGCTTTTCCTATTTGGACAAGATGTATTCATGCCGACAAAATTCAACTTATTTTGTTTCTCATCTTGTTTGGGAACTTATATTGGCTAGTGCCATAATTCATACTCTTTTTGTTTATATATATATAAAAGACATCCTTTTCCATTTTTCTGAATTATGGTCAAATCATTGATGCAACATTTCTGGGAAATCAGTGTGTAGAACATTTTTGCATAATTCCTTTGTATATCATTTAGTTGTCCTGCAGTAATATCTTCTTTTATTGTTTTGTTATGCCACAATATCATGCAAAAATATTGTAGCTTGAAGCTTCAAATCTTTTGGCAAATTTATTTAGCTTTTGCAGAATTATGATGTCTTCCTAACAATTGAGTATTTCATTTGATTTTCCAATGCATGACTTTTTTGTTGCTTCCATTGTTTTAGGATGTTTTTGGTCTGCTAGACAAAGAAACAGAGACCCTTGATCATGCAAGGTCTTCTGGTCAAGGGCTAACAGATAATGTGCATTCTGGCGCTGGTAATAGCGGTCGGGATGATTCAACTCTCTTACCAGGGGGAAATGAAACTGTTGATGGTGTTGGTGGTAGTAAACATGTTATAGAGAAGGCTCCAAAGAAGAAAAGAGGAAAAGCCATAGGATCTTCTAAGGCGGTAGCAGTTGAAAGTAATTCTGATTTGGAGAATCTTCCAGCAAAATCAAAGAAAAACCAACGGAAAAACAAGGATTCAAGTTCATTGCAAGTACCTGATGCAAAATCTAGCAACAAAAGGTATTCAGATAATGCTGAGGAAAGTGTTATTTCTGAAGAGTGGATAATACAGAAGATGTTGCAGCTGTTTCCAGATTTTGAAGAATTAGGAGGTTTGCTGTGCAACCCTATACTTGTAAAATTTGGATCCTTAAAGAATCTGTGGCTGTCATTGAATGTTTGGAGAACTTGGAAAGATCATACACAGACAGAGTGAATTGGTCGACAGTCTAATTTTCGAATTTGGTTAAACATTCTGTAGTTAGCTAATTGGGGTACAGAATTTTTATACTGGAGTTCTGACTTCTGAAGGAGATCATGAACACTGCAAAGGTGTTCTAAACTCATATCTGCCCGAAGAAGAATAAAAAAGCTTTTGCTTTGTAAAAGATGAGTGACATAGTAATGTGTGTTAATCTTTTTAGCTAAAAAGACAACTCCTTTGAATCCTTCCTAAAAATGATTTATTGTTTTATATGTAGTTCAAGTTGATCCTGACACATTTCTTAGACCTCTTGCAATCCATCTACGGCCCATGCTGCTGACATCATGGAAGGAGAGAAGAAATAGATTACTTACAGAAAGTGCTGATAAGAGGCGGCGTTTGCTTGATAATCTGCAAAAGAGGATGGATGAGGTAGTTGATTGTTGCTCGTACGGTCTTCTGCAAGTTGACATGATGACATCTGTGTTATCTTACTTGACCTGTTTTTTTTTTTTTTTTTTTTGCATTATTTTTTTCGGTCTTTTCTTGACTTTTTTTTCTTTAGAATAACTCTTCATGTGCTGTTATGATTTTTTTTTTTTTTTTTTGTTGGAGAGCTCATTGAGCCTCCAGGTGCATCGACCCAACAGGTGGAGTGCTTGAAATGCTAATGTGACGAACTTCGCAAAGATGTTTTTTTCTTCCTTGCAAAATCACAAAGATTAGAAGACCTTGATTCTTGATCAATGAATGGAAAATAGATTATGGGCATGTTTGGCTACAACTAAAACTTTTCAAACCAAAACTTCTCTCTTAACAACTACCCTATTTTTTGATTATTTCTTCACATTTTTCTATACAACTATTCTGCTTTTCAATCATTTGCACATAACTACTCATACAACTAACCTGTCTATTTTAATTTTATTTTCTTTACTCTTTATCATTACCCCTATCATATCACATCATGTTCTCCCATTTCAAAAGCTTTCACGTCAAAAACTTTTCATCCAAAAGTTTTATCACTTTCCAAACACACCTTATATTTGAGGAAAATATAGAAACAATTGGTTAAGTTATTGGATATCTAAGATCTTCCAACCTCTCATGACTTCAGGTTCCCTTCCTTGATACACCTATAAGATCTGTGGTTTATTATGCCCTTTCATGTATGCTGATTATTGGTCTTGGTGTTATGCGTCATCGGGACCTTGAAATTATTTGGGATTGTTTTTCTTGTTCATAAATTATTCATAATATGGAATGGGCTTCTTGTATTTTTGCATCATGAATTGGAGACCGAAGATTTTCCACTCTTGTATTTTTCAATGGATCTCCCCATCCTTGCTACCACCATGAGATTCATGGCCTCTGTCACATTATGGATAATACCAGTTGTGGATTCCATTGATGTTGCATCAGGATCTTGAGATTTCTCATTATCATTTTTCTTGTCCAGAAAATTATTTATAATGCTGTGGATTTTTTTATACTTTCTTGTTAAGTATTGATTACCTTGCCCACCACCTTTCCTGTACTGTCTCTTATTGTAATGCTTTGATTGCCTCCTGTATATTGTTTTTTAAACCATACATGTCCATGATGTGCACTTTCTTATATTCTGTCATGGCATTTGCATTTAATAAAATTTTCTAGTCACTTTTGCATGTTATTGCCTTATTGCAGTCTTTCTTAGATCTCCAGCTGTATGAGAAAGCATTAGATCTGTTTGAAGATGATCAGGCAGCATCTGTAAGTGCATTCTGAGATTTATCTTTGAAGGGATGTTCTTTTTTATAAGGACAACAAAATAATCTCCCTAAACTCCCAGGTTAATTTACATAGACATCTTCTCAGAACAACAGCTACTGCTATGATGGACACGCTTTTACTAAACCTGGTAATATTTTTTTTTTCTTTACTTTGGATAATTTTTCCATTTAGATGTCATCCATCACTGTTCTACTGTAGTATCTGATTGGATTGTTGGCGCTGTGCCTCTGTTGTGGCTTTATCTTGAATAAAGGTATTGGATTGCCTCTTACAAAGGTCAAAATCATGGTTTCCAGTATTCAGTAATAAATCTACTGTTCGTGACCGTCTTTGTCCTTTAAAAAGATCATTGATGGTTTCACACCGTTTTTCAACTAACAAATTTTGGTGATGATGGAAGCAATTAACTGAATCCTAGGACCAGGCGACCAGCAAACATAAAATTCACTGATGATGACTGATAATGAGGTTGATGCATCGAGTGCATGTTCATTAATTGTTTAGGATGCAAACAACTTATGACTTATATGGTGAAGAAGATGGAGATGATGATGATGATGATGCAGTTAGTGGATACAATGAGAAAATTGGACTACTTCCAAGAGACTTGAGTGGGAAGGGGCTGTTAGGGGAATTGATGGATATGAATTATATTTTATGGAAAATGATAGCAAAAATGATTATGCATAGTCATAGAAAACAATATGAAGGATGAAGTTGTGGCTGTTAACATAATAAGGGACGAGTAACAAGATATACAAACAAGGATTGGAAAGTAATACAACTCCTAGGCCTCCTAATATAAGGCACAATCCCAGAAACACATAATATCACGAATTGGTCCAGGTAAATCCATTATGTGTAAAATCAAAATAAAAGATACAAAGGATGAAATATTTCATGGCCTAACTACTGACTGGGCCAAGAAAACCCCAAACACACACAATGAAGTCGTAAACAGTCTAGTGAAATCCAATCCAGGAAAGAATTTGATCTATGGAGAACATCATTGAGGTAAAGGTTGCAATGCCAGGGGAGTCATCGCCGCAGGGCATAGAGGGGGAGGTCATAAGTGTCTATACTGTAAAATTGATTTTCAATGGAATGAAAAAGACACATCTAGTAGAATCGTAACCATAAAATATGACCCTAATCGAAATGCATACATATGTCTCGTACTCTATGGGGATGGTGAGAAGAGATATATTTTACATTCATTTTAAATTATGACTACTCAGAAGCTGGGGCACTGCTTCTCCTACCTCTGAGTCTCCTACCTACTGCAGGGGTGCTCTGGATTTTTTTCACTCTCCGTTTTGTTCTGTAACTTATGAGCATTTCACCTTTCTGGTAATGTGTACCCTTTGATGGATAATAATATCTAATGATAGCGACCACAATGTTTTTTAATATATTATAACACTGATTTTTTACCTACTTTCCTCAGCTTCCTTGAGCCATCCAATCTAACTAATACTGTCTTTTAGCATCAATTTACTTCCATATCCATGACAATCAATCATCAAATTCTAATAAATCATCTCATGCAGGACATGGACAACAAACTGAAAAATGGAACTGAAGTTGAAGAATCTCAAGGCCCAGAGCCAACACAGCTGACTGCCGGGGATAGAATTTCTCTTGTACGATTCATTCTCTTTTTTGTTTTTACAATTCAAAATGATATGTTATTCTCCCAGGCGGAGAATACTGCCTTCAGCATGAAGTCAGAGAAGGATGGCAACTGAGTTGTATAACCTGATATTCCCCAAGATAAACAACTTGTTGACTGATTGAGTGGTATATTTGAGCTATGATAAAAATTGCAAGTTGAGCTTATGAATCAGACAAGAAAAATGTGTTTATTTTGCTCTAAGAGATCAGAAATCAAAGCAGAGCTTGCTAATCTGCAAATCTGGATCAAATCCCAATTCAGCTGTCTCTGTTTTATGTTTCATTAGGAGGAGAAGGCTTCTGTGGGCTTGCAATTCTCAGCAAATGCCTTTTGCGCTTCTGTTTTAACAGAGCAATTCTGTATTAACTGCTTTTTGTGCTTCTCCTTCAACAGGCAAAGAAGTTGCCTGGTTCGCTGTCAGCCAAGGCTATTGCAGCTGTTGAGGCATTGGAGGGGAAGGTCAGTTCCTGTCTCTATCAAAAATGCCACCAAAGAAAATCCACCAGCACATCTTCTGATTTTAGTACTATCGTCATGCCAGTAAAAACAAGTCTCGATTCTCAAAGGCTTATTTCCTGGATAGATTTTGTTAAAAAAATATGAATGGATGAATGGTTTATAAGAAATGCCTCATTCGACTATTGTGTTATTGTATGTTTTCATTGCCTGTCGGTGCCATCTTGCACTATTATGCATTCATCTGATCTGTTCGGTTCTTTTATCTAATAATCATGATTTATGAACTTGATCCATATGCATATATTGGATATATTTACAATTGTATATATGAGTTAGCTTGCTGCTATGTATGCATGGGCTTGATCAATGGTTATTATTTCAAACCATAATTTTTCATTCAGTCTGGTCCTTTTTACTCAATTCAGTTTTCCTCGGCTAGATTAAGTGCTTGTATTTTAGTACCATTAGCTATACTAGTTATGAATGGGATTTCCTGTGGCAATGGAATGCTATTCACTAACGCACACACTCATGTGCCCTCGTGTCAACCACCTGGTCATCCAGGTTTTGACTTCATTTTTGTCTTTTGCTGGTATTGGTTAGGTCAGAAAAACAGCCTCTCTCAAAAATGGAAGTGAGGTTATGGACATCTTTCTCCCCCCAAAACCCACAATAGTAGAAGCCCTAGGCCACCCGGTGTGGTCTTTAGCAATAGTAGCAAGGAAGATAATTCTAGTATTTGCATGGTAGTAGTCTCCTTTATGCTACAGTCTCAATAAACCTGTTCAATGCTTTAGTGCCAGACTGCATCATAATCTGTTTTGGATATGCTCCTACACATGGTCATTCTTAAGAGCAGTTTTCTTGTTATAGTCAGATGATTGTTCTTACAAACAGTTTCTGTAGTCTGACTCCATACAAATTTCATTACTGTTGTAATTTACGTTTAAGTGTTTCTAATGGCAGCGATTGGATACTTTCTTGAGTGCATTGGGGGCAGTTGCTCAGGAAAGGTAATGCCGTGTTTTTTTTCCCTTGGACTTGTGTTTTGGGCTTCCAAATTCATCCCACTACTTTAAGGCATCAATATGTTTTCATGTAGTGGGCTATTGTTAAAGAAGCTTGACAAGAAATTGGAGAGAACATTGTTACACTCTTACCGCAAGGTATGTCTACACTATATTTAGAAACAAGTCTTTCATGTGAGAGAGCATTCTTGGTTGAGTTCTTGTTGTACCTTCTTGGCTTTGTCCACCCATGATTGTCAATTTGAACAGCTTGCAAGCCATGAAATTCTACGTAGGGTCTATATCCAACTTATATAATGATTTTTTATTTTTATTTTTTGAAATTCTACTAGTGGTCTGTTTGGTTTGCCGGAAAAGAGAAACGTGCTCGTCACATTAAATGTATATGCCTACCCAATCCTATTTTCCATCATTACATTTTTTTTCTAGAGTGTCTCTTGTATATAACTAGGTTGCATAGAAGTGATTCCATGTAACTACATCCATTTCTCTCTTCTTGATAATTGATGTGAGATCCACTCCCTCCATTTTGTTTCACATCATTCATTTAGCTAGGAGATTAATTTTCATCCAAATCAAAGTTGTGCATGAGCCATAATTGCTTAAATTTATATATTCATGTGTAAATTATGAAAATTTCTTGGATTCATTCACTTGTGTATTAGAATGTAACAATAGATTATGGAATCATTATCCATATAGTAATGATATTTTAGACTGTTTAAATGTTGAAAATAGAACTTTAAAATCGAAATTTAGCATCAAATTGTTTCACTAAGTTGATTTTACACAATTGCAGATGGGGCCCATGTACAATAATACTAGATAAGTTGATGGAGTTTCTATGATAACGTATGATAAATGATCCTGTTAGCTCAGGCTAAGCAAATGGCTCACTTAGCCCACCTCAAAAAATTCATTGAAAACATTTTTTTGTTTTTTCTTCATACACTTGTTTATTTAAGTGTATTTTAACATATAAACCAATTTTTACTATTTTTGGATATGTGTATATTTTTTTTGATATTTTCTAACATTATGTGTATACATCTGTTGAAAACACCCTTATGTTTAAAAATAGAGGGAGGAGATTTTCCATGAATTATCAATGTGGAAAAACAAATGTCTGCATACATTGATGCTCCTCCTTAGACCCTACAATCTACAGAAAGCTCAATGCACTTGTTATTGCATCTTGGCCCTCAGTAAGCACCCTCACTAGACCGCTGGCCTCAATTGAGCGTATGAGGACTTCTCTTCAGCCCACTAGGTTGTCCCCTACACTAACATTCAGTACCTCTATGTTTGTAACTATGATACTCGAACTCATCACCAAGAGTTTTGTTGATCTTTTTTAAGCTACCTTGCCATTGGCGAACAGGATGGTTTGAAAGACTTACATGTTCGGCCATCGTGGCTATAGATGCAATGGTTTGAATTTTGGGGCATGGAACAATATCTAAGTAGTGAGCTAGCCCAAAGGGTTGGGTTGGAGAAGTCCTAATGTACTCAGTCAAGATTGGAGGCCAAGCAAGGGTGCTTGGCGAGGGCCGAGGTTTGACATAAAAAGGAAAGACCAACGCCTGTCACCAATTGAGTTGTTGTTTAGTGGGTGAGGAGTGTGATTTAAAAGACCAACAAAACCCGCGGTTACAGGTTCAAGTGCGACTACTACAAACGTAGAAGCACTAAATGCCAAGGGAAGGGACAATAATTGAGCAGTGGGCCAGCCCAAAGGGGTGAGCCGAAAAGAAGTCCTCATACACTCAGTTGATGCTAGAAGCCTAGTGAGGGTGCTCGACGAGGGTCAGAGTTTTACACCTGATGGGCTTTTCTGTTAAATGTCTTTCTCCCGAAATTCATATCTATTTCATCTTCCGTGCACTTTGCAGCTAACATTATTTCTTTTCAATTTTTTTCATTCCTCATATAGGTTGAGAAATTCATTTAGCTTTTACATTGACAAGGACTGCGGATGAATTTGACTTGGTGAACTGCTTGTTTTTCACTAATTGCAGATTCATTATATACCCATGCCTAGAGTAACTTGAAGGTGTGGCATGAGGCAAAAACCTTAGATGCATGTGATGGAATTTTGCTCTTTAGCAAAGTAGCATCAGCAAAATGTAGTCTGTTTCCATGATTGTTGTGATTTTCTCTAGAAAATGCTCCTTTTGTCTATGCGTATAGTTACGAAGAAGAAAGGAACTGCAACTCACTGGATGCTCAGCTGTCTGGATTGGAGTCAAGTTTCTTTTGAAGCTGATCCAGTCGCACTTCTGCCAAACCTTAAATATTTCACTAATTGCAGATCCATTATAGACCTGTTCCTATAGAAACTTGAAAGTGTTGAATAAGGCAGAAACCTTGGATGCTTGTGATAGAATCTTGCTCTTCAGCAAGAAGCATCAGCAAAATGCATGTCTGTGTCCATGATCCTTAGAACTTTATTTCTCTAGGAAATGCTTGTTTTGTATGATGATTGTACTTTGTAGAATTTTGTTCTATGGATATCAATCTGAAGAAAGGAAATGGAACTCACTGGATGCTCGTCTGTCAGGATTTGACTTCTCAAGTTTCTTCTGAAATTGACCCAGTTGCACTTCTGCCAAAGGTTGTTTCACTACTTTATTTGCAGGTCAGTCATTGTGCGATACTTCAATATTTGCTCCCTCTTTTACACTCCAGTTATTGAAGTTATTCTTCAAGTTATTCTTCTTAGCGTGGAAGTAATGTGCTTTCAGGTGTATAACAAGGCTCTTCAAGCTCCAGGAAGAGCCATTTCTGTTGCCATTTCTCGTTTGAAGGTAAAGAATTTTTCCTTGGTGGTGTTTCTGAATCTCCGCGGAAAGTTTTAAAACAGCCATATTCTACTGTGTCATCCAAAAACAAGGAACTCTGCATGGAGGTGCTTCTATGCTTTAAAACGCAGCATCTTCTGAAAACAACAAAAATCACATGAGGTTGCTCTCATGCTTTCAGAACACATTCAAAATATAAGGGTGACAATAGTAAAGATAAGAACCATACTACGATTACCGATAGATAGTAGGCTCAGTGGAGTCTGGTGATGATTGTCTGGATCTGGGACTACCATGTGTTTTACAACAGTTGTTGGAACTATTGTATGTTTAAGGGTATATAATGCAACTGTCTTGCAGCCACTGAACGTAGTGGAGATCTGGATGTGTATTCCTAAATAAAATGTTTGCTCCTTGAGGAAGTTTGTGTCCAATTGTGTTCTGAGCATCTAAATTTGAAACTATTGCACATGCGTAAAAAGTGGGGAAAGGATGATTGTCAGATTTGCATGTACAATTTGTTTTTTTGATTTGCATGTATAATTAATATCCTGGAATGTGTATTATTATGGATTCTTCAATTCCTATTGTTTGCACTAAACCATGGAAAGAAGAGACTTTCACTTTGAAGATATTCTTCTTGTTCATCTCTGTCAATGCTTGGAACATCTCACGTTGTGTATTGTGGAATGATACAGTATGCTGGCTATTAATGATTGTCAGAAAAAAAAATGTTGGCGATTAATGTGTGGCACTGAACTTACCTCTTTAATGGAGTGATTTGTTTTAGATTGCTAAGAAACAGAGATTGAATTACGGAAGTTCCTTGGGTAATGTATTTCTAAAATCTCCATTGTATTACAGAGCAAAATGGAGGATTCAGCACACAAGTTCTTAATGGATTACCATGCTGCAACAGTCACACTTTTAGCTCTATTATCAGCTGCAACAGAAGATGTGAGTAATATTCATGCATACGCCTGTGGAAACTGCCATTTAATCATTTGCAAATGTTTACAGAGATATATTTTCTCTCCTTAACCTTTCTTTCTTGCTAGTTTGTTTGTGCAACCCTGACAAACACATGCATTTTTTTTAAGATTTAGCAACATGTAAATTTTTGCATGATTAGACTAAAGTTTGTGATCTTTCGGTGCCTGCCATGATGAGTGCTTTTGAACTCCTTGTAACTTTGGTTCTTTTCTCCACAAATTAACCACTCCCCAACATCACAAAATTAAGGAATAGAGAGTGTAGAACAATCAAACCAGAAAAAAAAAAAAAAAGAAAAAGAAAAAGGAATAGAGAGTTTCTTTGCACAGGCTCTCTATTTCTGATTTGGTTCATTTTAAACCAAAATGCATAACACCCTTTTCAGCTGAACCCTAGCACTTTTCCTGTTAGCATATGTAAACTTCGGTACTTTAATGATAGTCATCAACAATTTGTTCGTTTCCGCTCTATTTTTAAAGTTTTATCTTGATTTTTTTGCAGGAGGAAGACTGTACGGTGGATAGAATACAGAGTAAGAGAGAGTTGCTAGAGAGCCAAATGCCTGAGCTCAAAGCTCTAGTGTTAAACAACAAGCAAACATAGGAAAAGGAATCGTAGGTTAGATAAATGCTCCATCAAAATGCCAGTACTTCTTGTTTCGACTGATCTTATTAATATCAAAATTGTAAACATAGTCTAAAGTCGAATGATCCTGCTGGTGTGTTGTTGTTTGAACTTTATATTTTCTGAAGGGAGTTCTACAAATTATGCCCACTTAGTTTTAATCAATATTACAAGTATATCCATTTGCAAAAAGATACATTGGAAGAATCCATAAATTTATAAAAAGCGCAGATATCTGTTTATTTAAGACTCCATGTCATCATCTTAGAATTTTCTCTTTTGAAATTTGGGAAAATCTCTTATACCTATAGCTTTCGCCCTTAATTTCTGATATGTCGATAATCTTTTACGAATTTCTCTCATACCCCTATTGTTTGAAAAATGATTCAGTGCATATGAGTGAACTTAGCTTTAGTGCACTTAGTGCAATACACAATTTATTTTTTATATGTATTTATGTGGGTTGAAGCATGAATGTCATATGTGTGCGTGTGTGTGTGTGTGTTTGTGTGTGAATCTGGCTTCTATACATCCAGATGTATCAATTTACTTCGGTACTCCTATCTAGTTTAGACCTTATTTTGATTATTTTGTTAAATCCAATCCATCCATTGTATTTAGCACTATTTATTTTATTTAGATACCAAAAATCATATCATTTGAATGTATGTGTATGCAACATCTTCTAAAAATGTATGCAAATTAAGAAAAATTACTTGAATCCATACATTAAAGTTTTAGAATATTATAAAATTCTATAGAATCACTAATCCAAGTAGCATAAATATCGTAAATATTTTATATATCAATTTGAGATCTCATGGGTCCTTGTAATAAGCAAATCATTTTTAATGGATTTTAAGTCACTCTTAAGTGATTGTTAATTTTGAGAATGATGCAATTATGGATTTAGATAAATTTGGGTATCTAAATAAAATAAAATGTTAAATGCAATAGGTGGATTGTATTTAACGAAATCATCAAAATAGGGCTAAACTAGACGGCAGCCGGATGTATAGAAATCAAACTTTATATGTCTGGCTTCTATATATCCAGATGTACCAATTCACTTTGGTATTCCCATGCAATTTAGCCAAATTTTAATGATTTTGTTAAATTCAATCCCTTCATTGTATGTAGCACAAATTATTTTATTTAGATACCAAAAATTGTATCATTTAAATGTATGTGTATGTCACATCTTCTAAAAGTGTATAAAAATGTATACAAATTTAGAAATCACTTCAATCTATACATCAAAGTTTTAGAATATTATGAAATTATATAGAATCACTAATCTAAATAGCATGAATATGATAAATATTTTAGATATTAAATTGAGAGCTCGTGGGTCTTTATAATAAATAAATCATTTTTAATAGATTTAAAGTTGTTCTTAAGCGATTATTAATTTTGAGAATAATACAAGTTATAGATTTAGATAATTTTTGGTATTTAAATAAAATAAATAGTACTGAATACAATGGATATATTTGATTTAACAAAATCATCAAAATATAGCCTTAATTAGATAGGAGTATTAAAGTGAATTGGTACATCCGAATGTATAAAAGCTAAACTCATATATACACATACACACAGTGGCGCTGAAATGGGTTTTACATGATGATATAATTATAATATACTTCACCAATTATATTTAGAATAATGTATTTTATTATGATATTAATTTTCATCATAATCAGATATGTGTATGGACTCCATTTGAAAATAGTACAAATTAAATATAATAAAATAGTTTAATGTAAATAATAACTTTAAAGTGATTTTTTCAACATTTAAACCATTTAAAGTATGATTTATATACGGATAAATGATTGTATAAAATTTCATTGCATTTTAATATGTTTAGAGCCTATTTTTTAGGCAACTGAATGTACGTGGATCTTTTTTTTAGGCAATTAGGCCTCACACAATAAAACTTTATACAATTATTTTTCCATATATAAATCATACTTTAGACGGTTTAAAAGTTGAAAAAATCACTTTAAAGTTGTTATTTATATCAAACTATTTTATTACGTTGAATTTGTACCATTTTCAGATGGGGTCCATTTTTGGATGAAAATTGATATGGTAATAAAATACATTAGTCTAATATAATGTGTGGAGTAGATTTTAATTTGATCATCATGTGGAGCTCATTTCAGTATTATAATGTAGTGACGCTGCACTTGAATACTTCTCTATGTAAATGTATGTGTATGTGTATATATGAGAAATTCATAATTAAGCCTAGGCACGAAGTAAAAAACTTCAAAAATTTTTTTAAAAAAGGGTTACGGACCCTGCTGCACTTAAGCTAATGCACCTGGGTATTCTTGATCTGGGTCCATAACTTATCATACTCGTGCCGTCAATAAAGTTTATTTACCCACTAAAAAGATTATTTTGCACATCCAAATTTTCTTTATTGAAATGATTCAATCTTAATATAAATCTATTTAAATCCTTTGATACTACAAATTAACAGCATGGTTATATCAAGAATTTAAGATGAAACATTATGAATATGAAAGAAAATTTATGAAATATTTTAGCTATGTTAAAAATTAAGGACAAACATTATAGAAGAAAATTTCCCTTGAAATTATAATTTTGCCCATGCTTGTTATAGCTGGTTCGCAGAAAATACGACCATAAAACTGCAAGATGGTGGAAATAGGTACTGGGCAGTGGGCACAGATTTTTTAAGCTACTATGACGTCTTCGTATTTGACGTACCTTGAAGAGACTGTGGAAGTACCGACCTTCTCTGCTCATAGATTGTGGGTTGATCGAAGTAAGCCGATGCAAACCGGTGCAGGTCGAGCCCCTATAGAGAATGGACCCTGATAGCTAAAAATCGTGTTGGGCTACTAGCCTTCTTGGCAAGCAGGCTGGGTGTCGACCACTCTAAGAAATTAAGCATCCATTCGTCCCATTCATTTGGCTGGCTCGATCTTCAGTAATGCAGCTGCTGTTGTTCAAAACGCTAAAATGGATCTATTGTATTCAAAGCAGGGGAGAGAGCTACGAACCCAGCTTCTTGGCCCATGTAAGATATGTAGGTTGTCATTGGTCAGAACCCTAAAATGGACCTGAACCATTCGAAGACTGAGCTGTTGAAAGCAGGCCAGATGAGGAAGACTGAGCTCTCCATGTCAGAGTCATCCCGTGCAAGTAATATGGGTTGTCAACGTTCATAAACCTAAAATGGGCCTTGTTATCAAGGCAAGCCGAACAATTAAGAACTGAAGATAGAGCGCGAGACGGACCATTACTTCGGTCAATACCGGCCCATATGGGTTGTGGCGTAGTCCAAGCAAGAAATACCAAGCCACATCGCTCCATTTTAGGGGGTGGTCTTTTTGAAGGCATGCTGTGATTAGGCCGAAGTGGAGTGAGCGTAGATGAAGTAGACAAAGGACCCGATTGGGCCAACAATTATAAATGGCACAATTCTGGAGCGTAATTCAGTGCACCCGGGTGCACTCAGCCTCAACGCACCCGGGTGCACTGCACCTATTTTTTTTTATTTTT
>JAXCLR010000092.1:17112205-17142670 GCA_035584095.1 Annona squamosa
AAATTGATACATATGTTAAATAAACCTATATTAACAGCTTCATGAAAAAATTTTCAAAAAAAATAAAAAAATAGGTGCAGTGCACCCGGGTGCATTGAGGCTGAGTGCACCCGGGTGCACTGAATTGCGCTCCCACAATTCTACCATTACCAAACACGTTTGCAAAGAGCATCAATAAGTAACTTTCCACAAATAGGCCTTAAAGCTTAGTTCACTAAGTTTCGAACCATATAGGATTCTTCAATTAAATCTATATCATCATTTCCAAGATAATTTTTGAATTTTCATAATAGCTTTTTCAGTTTCCAACATAACTTTATCTATTCTGAATATAATTTTACTTCTTCTCAATATACATCATTACATTATCATCCTAGTGTTAACACCCCACTTGAATGTGAAAATTAAAATTTTAAATGAGCTTACTACTGTTAGGCCCACCTATTTAGAAAAGTAATGGACTTCTTTTTGTGGATTTATATTTAATTTTTAACCTACATATTTGCAAGCCTAAGTATGTGCAGGATCTACTTGAATGGCCACCCAATGCACACAAGTCCATTTAGAAGTAATGGTTACTAATCATTAAGATTGATCAAGAGCAATTTGCATTCAAGATAAAGTGAAGAATATTTTCTCAAACCAAATGAAACGGAGTCGACATAATGAACGGAGGTAGATTTACAATGTTTCAACAGAGAAATAAAAACTACAAGATCCAAACCACCAAGTGAAGATTCAAGCCATTAAAGTGATCAAGAAACATCAACATGAGTGGGCCCCATCCAAAATTAAAGAAAAATAAATGAAGACCAAGGCACAATGAAGGATACAAAATTAATGGCTAAAAAAGAGTTGACTCACTAGCCAAGTGAAAAAATGGGCCCATGGGTGGTTTTCCAAGACCACTCATAAAATAGCCAAGAAGGACTCTTTAATTTAAAATATTGTACAATGGACAAGGTGGGTTTATTCAAAACATTTTAATAGCCCATTTATATGCAATTTTTCAAACTCAAAAGCTTATAAAAGAGGCTTACTTCTCCTTCAAAAAGGGAGCCTGGCCATGCTCACCCCTCAAATTGCTTTCCAACTCCAGTCGATTCGACTCCCAAAAGCCCACTGCCTATCTTCCCTAGAGATGCAACTTGGGCTCATGAAACTCAGGTTTACTTCAACTTTAACCCTATTTGTAAAACTTGAATCCTAATCCTAACCGTAACCCTATTTATAAACCTCAACCCTAACCCTATTTTTGAAATTCTGGCTCGAGTTGAGTTTCGAGTTGACATTCTCCTATTAATATGTCTTTGTAACTCATCCTATATATAGTTTTTATCACAAACTTATTGTATAAAAAAGTGTAAAAAAGAATTTATTGTACAAAAATAAAAAAAAATTCAAATACCGCTTAAGAATAGAAAGAAGAAAACATGTTTTGAACCTTCTCTTTGCATCAAATAGAATAATAGTTATACTTTAGAGAACGTAGAAGTACAACCGTTTTCCATTCTGTAATTTAACACCAATATCACAACTATATACATCAATATTACCATCCAATTGTAAAATAAACCTTATCACATCAATTGCAATAATCCAATTGTAAGATAAACTCATTAGTTTTGTTGATTTACAACTTCCTATCAATCAAATTCAAAAGCAGAAACTCAGCTCAAGTATGGCAAGAATTTCATTTTCAATAGCATCTAGGAGAAGGAAAAAATTATGCATTGTTGATGGCGTGCTATCCTATAAACAATATCAATAATTTAAAGAAATCACAGACAAGGATAACCAGAATTATATTCTTATCCCCATCATGCAAACAACAAACAATTTCACATTGTATTGAAGAAGCACACGAAACACTGTTATCGCATTGCCACACTATCCAGTTAAGTCGTCCATCAAACCACTTGGGCTATATGTTTATCCACCACCTGTTGATTGTTGATCTTTCAAAATAAAGCCAAACAAACAACAGAGTGGCAATTTTTGCTTCACAGCACTAATCGAAGCTTAGATGTGACTCAAACATTCCATAACACACTGTCTTTTTCTCATTTGCAAATCAATTGTCTTCAAAAAAATGTGTCTTATTTACAACTTCCAAGAAAGCAACAACTCAAGGTTCTAATGATGAGAACCAACAAAAGAAAACCCAAGCCAGAATTCCAAGATATTGGAAAATGCTCAATTTATTGAAGATTGGAGCATGTCAGGCTCAACCTCAATCACAAGTGTGGTAGACCTTCCGAAGGGGCTGTTGCGCACACTCAAATAAAAATCCGATAACAAATGATACCCAACCGACATTGAAACCATAAACCAACCTAGTTATTGGAATTTGCATTTTGCTTACTAATGTTCATAGAACCACGAGCTAACCCACCGAACTGCGAACTAAAAGATGGATGCCCAAAGGACGAGAAGGGTGAGGATGGCTGCTGCAGCTGATGGGGCCTTACAAGGACTCCAAGTGCCAGCCCGCCTCTTCACATTGGGGAAGAAGAAGCCAACGATGGCGCAGATGAAAATGAGGAGGAAGGAGTAAAAGAGGAGGCGAGCGTAGGGAGATGGGAGGAGAAGGTAGAACAAGGAGGCTGCGCCTGCAGTCAACCCCTGACAAGTGGCGAAAGTAGGCCTCAAATGGGAGGTTTGTTGGGGTGACTATGGCTATTGCTGGGGCTGTGGGTTTTGAAGATGAGTTGGAGGGGTTTTAGGAATAGAAGAGAAGGGGAGAGGAGGTGTGGGGTCTGTTGTTGCCTCGGCCGATGCCGCTGGTGTTGCTTCAGTAGCAATGGAATCCATTGCAGAAGACGAAGAAGAACTACTGTTGTGGCTCATGGTCGTCGTCTATTGGAGTTGTTTAATATTGGGAGCGGGTGCAGGACGCTGCTGGGGCTGATGCGGAAAGCTGCCAGTGCAAGAAGCCACGGGACTGAAGGACGCAGCGTTGCCGGCGGAGAATAAAGTCATGCAATCGTCGATTGCGATTTTGGGAGTGGGTGCAAGAGCCAGGAAGTCACAGCACCGTCGCCAGAGAAGAAAGTCGTGTGTTCCTTTGCAAAGCACTCAAGAAAGCTAGCTTTGATTGCATAGATTAGTCCATGTTCACAACATGAATGAGACAAAGATGGATAAAGATGAGATGGAATCTCTTATTTGTCAAAAATATTCTTCTTAATTTCAAAAAATAATAATATATTTTTCTCATTTTTCATAATCTTTTTCCACTTGTATATAACTTTTTTTATTTTCAACATACAACAACACTTTTTTTTTTTTTTTTATCTCACGTCCTCATTTCATTCTCATCTCATCTAAGCCGTGATCAGGTGTGCTGAAACGAGACCCAGCTAAGTAGGATTCAATTTTATTATTTGTTCCAAGTTTTTAGTCAACACTTCACACTGACGACCGCGGAATCAAATTTTGAAATTTTCTTCAACGCGCCCGCTTAATTTTTAGAAAAAAGATGTTCAAAATACATTTCGATCAATCATAAAATTATTTTTTATTTTTTATGATATTAAGAATTACTTTAATCGGAAAGCGGTACAGTCCAATACATGAGATCGTTTTTCTCCCAAAAAAAAAAGTGACTTTGGAATCATAAATAAATAAATACTAATAAATTTTATGCTCGCTTTAACTAAATCATTATTTTAAATTCAAAATCAACAGATTGCATCGAACCTTTATTGATTTTTTTTTACCCAAAATGAAAAAGGTTCCATGAAAGTGTTGGCCTATAACCACCATTCCCATGGGTACACCCGGTATAAGCCCAAGCTCTGATGATAATTGATAGACTTGAGTCGCTTAACGATACTCCGTACATATATATTGCTTTAGTTCTCATTTGCCACAAACGTGTAACTCATTGCACAAGATTTGAAGCAATTTTCGATAGATTTCCATCAGTTTCCAAACAAGATCTTGATTTTAATTCTAATTTCTGCAGAAAAACAGATTGAAAATATATTTCTGTATTCTCGGTACAAACGGTATATTCCCAAATACAATGTCCTCGTATTTCAGGTAACTTCCAGAAAATTTTTAAAAACAAAAATGAACAAGGATCATTGTCTCAAATTACTATTAGATTACATTGGAAGTTGTAGAGACTTGCCCTGTTGGCGAGTCTAGGAAGCATAGAACTTGGAGAAAGCTCTCAACAAACAGCCATTTAATCAGAATTCCCATGGAGGGTTAAAATCGTCACAGGTGCTCTGAATTCTCAGCGAGCAAACGTTATCAGACAATTTATAGGAGGAATCTCATCGATCAGAACTCACAGTTTTAGCGGATTTAACAGCTGAGGAACTACTAGATTTAAGCTCCTCAAGTTCACCAAACTCCCATCCTGCCATCTCCTCAGTTGAATAATCTCTGATCTCCTGCCCAAATGCTGACTCCAATTTTGCCAATTCTGCTTTGGGGTCTGGAGATCGATCTCCAGCGACAGACATCCATTTTGGAGACTTCTGCTTCTCTGATGACACTGATTCTGGAGGCACTTCCATCATCAATGGCACTGACTCTGAAGGAACTTCCATCTTCAATGGCACAGATTCTGGAGATACTTCCTTTTTAAATGGCTCTGATTCTGGATATTCTTCCTTGTTGAATGGCATGGATTCTGCAGATACTTCTTCCATTTCTGTTGGTGCTGATTCTGGAGACGCTTCCATTAGCAATGGCATTGACTCTTCCCTTGAACCCGACGTTGCGTCACTAGGTGATGCAGCATAAGCTTGATTCTGTTCTATTATTTCTTCAACAGTTTCACTTTCGGTTGCAGAATTCTCCACTTCAAGAATTGGCCTTTCAACAGCTTCAAACTGTACCTTTATTTTTTCAATATCATTAAATAGTTCTTTCACCGTGGGATCATCTTGCCTGAGTTAGTACCCCCCCCCCACAAAAAAAAATAAAAAAATTCAGAAGTTATTCTGCAAAATAATTTATAGGTTTATGAAATAAAATTTGGATGCAGAGAAGATGGGCTAAAAGATGAATAGAAAATAATACCTTTCGTAGTTCCCATGTTGAGCATAGAATTGATCTTTCATGTGGTCCACCACACTGAAGGTAGTTATGATCTGAGGGGAAAAGAGGACCACACTGAAGGTTGTTATGATCTGAGGGGAAAAGAATTTTAAAGAATTTTCTTAAAGGATGTTGGGCAAACACAAATTTTTTTAGGCAAAACTTTTCGATATTTATAATTATTTTATTTTTTAATTATTTTTTACATCTTCTTATATAGCTATCTTACTTCTCAATCATTTCTACATAACTGTCCATATAACTAATCTATTTACTTTTAACTTTATTCTCTTTATTCCTAATCATTATTCTTATTATATTATATTATTTTTTATTGTTCCAAAAACTTTTATATCAAAAATTTATAGTACAGCACCCTTAATTTGAATCTTCCACAGGCCCGAAAGTAAAACATTGCAGCAAAACAACTAATGATGTAACTCTGACCATGCAATTAGGGGATAGTACCTATCATATATTCAGGATTGGCTTCAAAATTTTCGTTCTACAGAAATTTCCTTTTTTTAAGTTGGCCATTGCAGAAGCCTACAGCGAAGCAGTATTTGTTCCCCTAAAGTTCCTCTTATTTTATTTCCCATTCATTTTTTTTCTTTTTTCTTTCTTCTTTGTTTTTCAGGAACTTCATAATCAGGTGACTTCTTATAAATTCAAGAAATTCTATGAACATTTTCAGAGATTCAAGGATCCCCCCACATTTTCACGGAGGAAGCCAACTCCGGAGCTTGAACAGTTCGAAGAATCTGAAACCGAATCAGGTACTGAACCCGTCTTCTTCTTTGTCTCTACCCTAGTAATCTAATTCCTTCTATTCTCCAGCTCCTTTTTTTCCCGAATTCTCCTCTTTCCTCTTGAAATTGTCTATAACTCTTTCTTCCGAAGTCCTCAAACATCCTGTGGACCCTTTCTAGAATGAAACCTTTCTTGTTCTAATTCAAATTGGAATCAAAGCCTAGTGTTTTACATCACATACTAGATAAGAAAAAAAATTAGTTGTCCAAATGCACTGAGTTTTACATTTAATTATACCATTTATGACACTTGATTTAACGAAAAAGAAATCAATTCAATGCTAGGATCAAAGTAGACACATGTGCACCTTGGCTTCCCACTCGAGATACTCTTCTTCAAGGTTTCTTCGTTGGTCCAAAATCCGGCCTTCTGGATCAAATGCCTCTGACCTGCCGCACACCATAATAAGGTATATTAATGGCAATTTGAAGCAGTACCTGATTCCGTGCTGTTTGACCACATACCTTTCGTTAAGATCCTTTAAATTTTCTACACATTTCCTTATACAAATGATATGAGATCCCAACTGTTCCACATACCTTTCGTTAAGATCCTTAAAATTTTCTACACATTTCCTTATACAAATGATATGAGATCCCAACCGTTCCTGTATGAAAAAATATATCCATGAAATGTGAAGTGGGGAAAAAACTACCCTTATAGTAAAGCTACAGAAAGCTACAGACAATACTCAGCTGGGCAAAACCCTAGCTTTATCTCTTGCCAATAAGTTTGCTGCACAAACGTCTTAAAAACCTTGCAGACGAAAAATAAAATACCTTATACGCAGAAAGGTTGTGAATGACCAAGCTTGTAAAATAATGTCCACATTTCTCCAACTGATCGCTGAAACATATAAACAATCCTTGAGTACAATAACCAATCAGAACTACTTTTTCTGCAGGAATTGCCTCAAACGTGTGAATCCAAGGATCCGTTTGCTACCAAGAAAAGAGGGGGGAGGAAAACATTTTATGATGTGATGTCATACGGGTAACAATTACAAGTAAAGATAATAATAATAAAATAGATAAAATAGTTGTATAGAAAAAAATTTAAAAAAATATTGAAATATAAGTTGTGTTTGGGAAGTTATAAACTTTTGGATGAAAAGTTTTAGTATAAAAGTTGTTAAATTGAAAAAATAAATAATGTGATATAATGGGATAATGATGAGAAGTAAAGATAATAAAGTTAAAATAGATTGGTTAATTATATGTGTAGTTGAGTAAAAATGATTAAAAAATAAGATAGCTGCATAGCAAAATGTGAAAAAATAATTAAAAAATAGGAATAATTATGGAGAATAAAAAGTTTTAGCTTGACATTTTTTACTCTTTGCCAAACACACCCATAGATATAATAAAAGAAACAATAAGGTAGTTACACTGTTAAGATAAAAGTGTGTAGAAAGCAGGGGACCCCTTGATACTAAATGGAACCTAAGAAAAAATTACAAATGCTTCTCCTAATAGTATAGTCTTATGATGAAAATACGTTCACACATCACAATCCGTATACAGTGGGTGCCATCAAGATGAGTGAAACACCTGAGTCTTCTTGTCAGATTATCCTCCATACCTACATAGTTTGTGCAAAATTGCAAGAATATCCTTTAGTTTCACAAAATTGCAAAATATCCTACAACATTGGTATGAAATTGCAAATATATCCCTTCCTTTGGGATTTCTCATGAATAGCAATTAAATTTTTGATGAAATGATAAAATACTCCTGTTAATATATAATGATATATTATATTAAAGTGTATTATTTGTAAACATTATTATTTTTGCAGCGATTATTATAAAAACTGTACTAACAATAAGTATATCATAGAAAACCTATAAACAAATATTTTAATAATAAACCATAACAATAATAATCGATTTATTACAAACATGAGCATTTTTATCGATTCATCAAAAAATTATTAACTACTGGTCATGAAACCATTACATAAGGGTTATACCTACAATTTCAAATATTGCAAGGTATTTTTGCAATCTTGTAAAACTAGGAAAACCTCAACATCATAGGCAAAAACCCCTTATCCTATATGTATTTGTGAAACCACTAATGAACTTGATTGTTCATGTCAAAAAAACAAATGAAGAATGCAACACAAGCTATGAAGGCAATGAAAAAAATATGTGCAATGATCATCATAATTATAGAGAATAGAGGACAGAGAGAGTCTAATAGAGTAGAAAATCAAATCTTCCATCGAAAGAGGAGACAGTTCCTGGTGGTTTAAAAGTTGATATCAAGTTAACCATAATGTGACGTATTTTCAAACTGTGCACTTGAATAGCCAACCAAAGCAAATAATATCACTATGAGACTTAGGGGTGTTAATGGTCATGGTCAACCTGTCAACCCATTCGTCCAACCCGTTTATAAATGGGTTTGGGTTGGGATTTTTGAATAAATAAGTTATGATCCACAAACCCGTTTAACCATTTAATTAAATAAATGAATTAGGGTTGAGATTTTATGACTCGTCAACTTATTTAGTAACCTATTTAACCCATGTAACATGTCCAATCCGTTTAATTCGTTCAACTCATTTAACTCGCTTAACTCGTTAAAGTTTTATGTATATACATGTAAACTCTTTGGTTATTTTCCCTCTCTAAGTCTTCCTCAAGTCACATAATTTTCATTTTTCCATTGCTGCCCTAATTTCATTTTCCCGTTACTGTCCTATTTCCATTTCCCCTACGCCGAAAACACCATCTCGTCTCTTTTTGCAAGATCATCATCTACTAGAGTTTAGGCTTTCGGGTTATTTACTATACAACCCATTAACAACCCGCCAACTTATTTATTAAATGGGTTGTAAATGGGTTAGAGTTGAGGTTTTTTAAATGGGTTAATGAACGGATTACGGTTGAAATATTTTTAATGGGTTATGATTAGGATTAGACTTCAACCCGTCCAACCTGATCCGTTAACACCCCTAATGATACTTATAGCCTCCCACAATCACTTTTTTAAATGTGTTATGATATAAGATTCCCAAAACCTCAAACTTTGAGTCTTTTTTTGCACTTCTTAGCATGTGAGTTCTAATTTTGCATATTCATACTTGAATGTTGACTTTTGACACAATTTGCATCAAGCTATCTTTTGTCGAAAAAGTGACTTAAAGTCATTCCAAAATTAGGTTGAGAAGTGAGTCAATTTGGGCGTGGGTCGATCATAAAGTTTTTTATCACTTGAGTCACATATTGTATTGGTGAAGCCTCATAATCAACTTCTCTAGAAATAGTGATTTGGCTGCTAGTCATGATTACAAGTTTATTTAGGGTGTTTGAGAAAACAAAAAACTTTTTACTTTCTACAATTATTCTATTTTTTAATCATTTTTTCATTGATCCATATATGACTACCCTACTTTTTAATTATTTCTATACAACTAATTTATTTATTTTAACTTTATTCTCGTTATTCTTCATCATTACCCCTATCATATTACCTTATTTTCTACCTTATCAAAAACTTTTTATAGCAAAAACTCCTCATCGAAAGTTTTATTACTTCCTAAACATACTCTTAGAAAAATGACTTATTAATGGGTAGATGCTCAGTGGCAAACATTTGGGATGCTTAGCTGTTGAACAGCTAGCTTGATGGTACCTTTTCTTTAGGATCATTTGCTCTCATGCCTATAGATTTTTAAATAAATTGTGTTTATGCCTATGATTTGAAATCTATTGCAAATATGCTTATATATTTAAATTAAGGATTTTTGCAAATACACTTGCAAGATTTGAGAAATATTACATCCGTGTCCTTAAATCTGCAAAAATTACAAAAATGTTGATAAAGTTTGCATAAAATTATAAGCATGTCCCTTCCATTAAAATGCCATTAGAATTTCAGAAAATGACAATAACGCCCTTTAAGTCGAGGGATAACTTGTAATTTTTGAAAATATTATAAACATGTTTGCAAAAAAATGTAAAATAATATACATAAAATATATAAAATAATGAAATGACAAATATATCTACAACAGTCATTAAAAGATGGATAATAATGAAATAATTGTCTACAATAGTCGTAAAAAGATAGACAATAATGAAATAGTAAATATATCTACAATATTTGAAAACATTGCAAGTGTATAACTTTGCTTAAAGTGTATTTTCATCATTTTATAGAAAATTCTAAATATATCCTAATGAAAGAGACACTTGCGATTTGATGCAAACCTTGTGAAATGTTTACAATTTCGGCAAACTTAAGAAAACGGATGCAATTTTGATTAAACTTTGTAGAAATCTACAAAAATCTCTTTACAATATTTGCAAACCTTACTTATGACAAAAATGAATCTCTTAATTTTTATAAAACATTATCAATTTTTTGATCAAACTAAATTATATTTTTAATAATGTGAATTTAGTTAATATATAAAAAACTATCATAACTGGATGACTTGATGAATGCTAATAATATAAATTTAAGAAATTGTTTTAACATTGATTATAGCCTACCAAAATATGCAACCAAAGTGACCTTTGGAATATTAATTAAATTTCACATTAATAAACACAATAGGTAGTTCTCATTTATCAAAAAATTGCAATGTTTATAAAAATCAAGAGATTTATGCTTGTCATAGACATAAATATTTTAAATATTCATAGGCATATTTGCAATAAGTTTCAAATCATACATATAAATGCAATCTATGTAAAAAATCATAGGTATAAAGAGCAAATAACTCTTTTTCTAAAGTTAGGAAACCGGGAGGCCTGATGGTAGTAGATTGGGATGGCCTAGTATTTCTGCAAGCAGATTTTGAACAGCTGAGTTTTGTTTAATATGGACATGAGGAACATTCAACTTTGTTAGATAAACTACAATAAGTTGCACTGCAACGCAATGAGTGAACCTATGCAGAGTATAATTTCGCAATAATGGAATAATCTAAAAGCTGGAGCATTTGTGTAGAAACCACTAATCTTGTACATCAAAAAGTAGCAGCATGATAAATGTACAACATGTTCAGCATTTTCTAAATATAATAAAAGTGGACTCTAGTGGGCCCCCATGATCAAGATGATTCTAGAAATCTGTAAAGTTAATTAGCATTATATGAGATAAAATTATGACCAGCGAATAGGATTGTGTCAAGCATCTGGCCACATATCACACAGCCAGAAGGGTAGATGCATACATATTTGACGAATCTTGCATTCTTGTTAGACCAATCTTTGGTCCATTTAAAATGCACCAATCCAGATAGTTAAACCCCTCTGGTAACCATCTTTCCCAGCACTATAAATAAGAGAAATTGGGTAAACTATGCAGTGCAAAATTCAGTGGAATTCAAGGAAGAGGAAGAAAAAGCTGCTGAAATTGAAGAAAGTAAGTGGATCACAGAAGGTAAAAACTCAATCTAATGATTGGAATTTCCAAAATAGGTTCTATATAACTTACATAACAATTTTCAGATAAATTCATAAGGTTTGATAATGCAAAAACCATGAAAAATCAAAAGAGATGTGTAGAAACTGAAATCTAAAACATTGAGTTTTTTTTTTTAATATTAAGCTCGATGATTGAATGATCAAATGATTATAGAACTGAGTGATTAATGTTTTATTGGGAAGCTGAATATATATATATATATATATCAATAATCATGCATTAGCTTAAGAAAATATGCAAAAACCATGTTAGAAATTCATGGGAAGGAAACCTACGTGAAATCCAAAATTTTAAACTATGAGCATGTTTGAGTAGTGATAAAATTTTTGTATAAAAAGTTTTTAATGCATTTTTTTTTTTGATATTTTAATGTATTAGTTTTTAAATGAGATAAAATAATGTGATATGGTAGGAGTAGTGATAAGGAGTAAAGAGAATAAGGTTAAAATAGATAGGTTAATTATATGGGTAGTTATGTAAAAATAATTGAAAAGTAGGGTAGTTGTATAATAATATGTGAAGAAATAATCGAAAATAGAGTAGTTATAGAGAGCGAAAAGTTTTGAGTGTAAACAGACACCCTAAATTGTAAAGATTTAAGATGCTACATATGATATAACCTTTATTTGAAGATGATTTCAACATAGAAGTCATTCATTTTAGTATAAACAAGATGAATATACGTAGATTTAACAAAACAAACAACAAATAATAGAAATTTTTGAACCAAAAAAATTATGCAGCATTTATTTTAAGAAGAAACAAAACTGGTTTAATGGCTTGACACTTCAAATGAATGCAATTTGAGAATAATATTAACATATACAATTAATATGATGCTTTAAGTACTCCAAGTGATAGAATTAGTAAATTAAATTTTATGAAAACAAACACTAGTAGCTACATGCTTTAAAGAAATCCTCAACATTTTGTAGAGAGAAGAAAAGGAAAGGAAAGGAAACTAAGAGACAAGATTCATTTGACAAAACTGTTTAAAGGAGTAAGCAAACGCTATTATTTTCCAAATAATTGTTTTCCATGTTTCCTTGCAATGGATGTTTGTGAATACTTTGGATTGGTCATCCAAAAATAATGTTTGATTTGCTATTCAAATTTTATGAAATTAATTTCTAAATACTTTGCTAAATATATGTTCCATACGAAGAATGTTTGACTACATAAATTAGGATAAGCGACAGTTGTTGGCCACAAGGTTGCTTAATATTATGAGGTGATTGCCCTATTGGCTTAGTTGACTCAAAAAGGCTCTCATTAAATCTTATGTGGCACCAGAATAAATGCAAAATTTTTATTCTAGTTGAAGAAAGGATGTGTTGAATGATCATAAAATTATGAAAATATGTTAAAACTGTATGAATTATATTTTCTCATCAATAAATGTTTTACATGCTTGCCTACTAAGTTTCATACTCATGCTTTTCAAAAATAAATTTTATGTGAGAAAAATATATCGAGTCAGGCATTGCTGCGATACAAGAAGAGAATAGACATATCTCTACTATATGATTGGTTGATTTTCATATTTATTTGCAAATGTAGGATGTATCTTAGGAAGTGATCTGTATTATAATATAAGAGAAGATGGGAAAAACATGATACACTTTTTGTATGTGCATGATTATGATTTTATATGCATGTATAAAAATTGGTGTGAATTACATGCAATTCCATAAATTGATCCTAAAGTAAGGTACTTCTTATAGTTTAGGAGACGGACACTACAATTTGGAACATGACAAAAAGCCCTCACCCATCATGGGCACTGGGCAGCTAAGAAATCATAGTAACAAATCCTGACCTTTATTGATGGAGATAAGTAAATGAGAAAACAGAATACCAGAGCACTAAGTGGTTGCATCAGATAATAGAGATAAAAACAGGGTAAACAATGACAATGAAGAGGAATTGTGTACCCTAATTGCAATAGACTATTTCTTACCCAATGGAGTCGCCCCCCATACTCACATGGTCAAGAATCAAACACCCTCATATCATTTATAAATCTTAAAGAAATAATTATTTATCATATAACTAAAGCTAGAATTAAGGAAAGGCTTTCCTCAATTCTATTCAATTGTAAACATGATTATAAATTCCTGGTGGTTTATGATGTTGTCCAAGTTAAATTGTCATAGCGTAGATCCAAATACTTTCTATGACTATTCTATTATTTATGTACATATTGGTCATGTGAATAAACCATCATTTTTGCTATATGTAAATGATAATTACTGGTCTTTTAACACCTACGAACATTTCTTATATATTTTCCTTGATCATTAAAATTTAGATTTTAATTTACTTTGAAATTCCACTAAAAAAATTTTCCTTTTTAAAATTTGCTATTTTCTCAATGGAATTTTCTTATTAAAAATATCATATCCAACAAAAACATATTTCTCCATTCCACATAAATTTTATTTTATTTCTGAAGTCAACATGGAAATGCACACCTAAACAGGCAAGCAAGCTTCCTCACAATGGATTTGCAAAACTGTACAGACAATTAAGGAGTAATATTTGGTTGTAGAAGTGTTCTACGCATGTTTATAAATGCGCACAATAGGCCAAAACGAGGAAGTATAGGCAGCCTGTTTTTCCTTGTGTGCGGCAAAGGTGGATTGAAGAACCCATGTTTATTTCAAGAAACTAATCCGCACATGCACAGTTCTTCTAAACTAATTGTATGTAATGCAATGCAT
Source organism: Annona squamosa (assembly GCA_035584095.1). NCBI lineage: Eukaryota > Viridiplantae > Streptophyta > Magnoliopsida > Magnoliales > Annonaceae > Annona > Annona squamosa. The sequence continues at coordinate 17,126,241 of JAXCLR010000092.1, forward strand.
AAATCATGCAAATAAAACCCTTGAGCATTACAGGCCCACATGTTGAAGAATAGACATACTTAGTCTTCTTCGCCACCTCTTCCACATAGGTGGATTGGAGGACCCATGTATCTTCCAAGAAATTAATCCATGTGTGCACAACATCAGCTTCAACCTTACATGTTGTAACAGACCTTGCGAGCTCTTCTTCCTAAACAAAGACATACGAGGATGTAGAACAATTTAGAACAAGAAGACATGACATGTGTTGATATATGTTGATATGTGCTTCAAACCATGACATATGTTGATATATGGCTTCAAGAAGCCATTATAGTTTCTTCCAAGAGAATGTTGAGTATAAAAGGACATTGAACGAATTACCTTGGATTTCAAGTGTAGAACAATTTGAGTGCTTGCTTCATCAAACTGCTCTCTCTCCTCTCTGGAATTGTGCAGACGTGCACAAGCAACTGTAAGGGAAGCTTTGACCTAAATGGAAAGCAGAATCACAAGGTTTATTGAATGTTTTTCAATTGATATAAGATAAACTGAAAAGAGAATTGGTGCATGCACATCATTCATCTTCTATTCAATATTTAAAAATACATAAATTAATTGAACAAATTAGCATTTCAGCAGATTACTGACTAAATCAAGACTCAGAGTTCAGTAACAAGAAATGACAAAAGCATTTCAGCAGATTGTCACTGATTCTAAGCATCAAGAACAAGTTTCTAGCTAACCATGTTGATGATCAATATTCTGACAGTTCCAGTCAAAGATCTGAAAATCTATAAACACAATTCTCAATTATCCTCCATGAATAAATAACAGTACTTCTGTGAAGATGCAGCAATATTTACACTAATATGTCATCAGCTCAAGATATTTTGATTGATATCAGCATTAGCAAAAATCTACAAGCAAATTAAGAACACATTGCCCTATGCTTTGTTGATTCTCTTTTCAAGTATCTTTTAACAACTCAAAAGTTTTTTTCATGTCTTCGTTCATTTTCAGCCTCATATGACAGATTCTAACTTATTATTTGGTAAGACGACCAGGCTGGGAGGTGGGACATTACACTGGCATGTTTGCCAGTGGGGTGTTGTACCAACATTGCTAATTTTTCACCTACAGAATACAGAAAGGAAAGTGCATAACAAATTCATGGCTAATGATTATGAACCAAAATTTGAACACTTCCTTGCTGGATACCTATGCTAGTTCAGCTACGAGTAACATGAGAAAACAAATAGGCATTACAAGTGATGATATTATCATGACTCAGAAAATTTCAGCTGCCAGTGAGAAAATGCTGTAACCAAAATGAAGAAAAATATAAATGATCCATAGGATTATGCAGCAGAAATATCTCCCACAACCACAATCAGCAATGCTAATTCTAGAAAATGAAGTACCTTCTTCAGTTCAGCCTCAAGCTCATCTCTTTTCTTCTCAAGTGCTGCAATTTCGGTTTCTAATTCCTGTGATTGACATGACAAATGGATGAATAACATTTGTTTCAGAAAATAACATGATCATGATCAGGCCCACCTACTCACAAGCAGTGTTGAAAAGCCAAGTCATGTACAGAAGTGAGTCATCAATCAAAAAAACACGAAGTTAAGCAAATTTTGGCCTATTAACTGTAACAAACAGAGAACTACATGAATACATCCCATTTGGTAAATTAGGGTTCGAGGAAAATACCAAACCAAGTTATGCAGGTGATCAAAACTAATGCGATGATACAAAAGAACTGGAATATTAGAGAAACAAATCAAATTACATGCCAAAGTAGAGGAAAAAGTTGTCATGGTATCTCCACATTATTCCAACACAATTCATAGGCATTTTTTCCACATCAAACTTCATTTGGGATGTGAATATGATTGTGATGGTGACAGGCAGGATACTGCAGCAAATTCTGGAACAGTGGTGCATCTTAGGACTGATAAGATAATGCACAGATCCTTTTGGTTTGATGTAAAAGAGATCTTAAAAAGAGGAAACCACAGAATTTGCAAATAAGGGTGTGTTTGGCAATTGATAGAAAATGTCAAGTTAAAACTTTTCAATCTAAAACTTTTCACTTTTCACAACTATCATATTTTTTAATTATTTTTTCACATTTTCCTATACAACTACCCTACTTTTCAATCATTTTTACACAACTAACCTATCTATTTTAACTTTATCCTCTTTACTACTCATCATTATCCCGATCATATCATATCATTTGACAATTTTTACTCTCCAAAACTTTTTATCAAAAGTTTTATTCATTACCAAACACACCCAAAGTTGTAAAAGATGCTATTATGATGTCAGCAATAAAAGGAGTAACATCAATCATAAAGTGAATAGAGACAAAACAAGTAAGCAATAGCAAGGATCACCTGATGACAGTAACAAAATCATCTTAATTGAAATTATCTAATTTAATTGAAATCATCTTGTTTTAAAAAAAATAATTGTCTAATGTAATTGAAATTATCTTGGAGGCAAACATTCATTGTAATGCTTAGCAAACATAAAAGCACACACGTATAATGACAGCATACTTTCTCAATGTCACCGCCTTCATTTGCTTTGGCCACACGAAAATTAAGTGCATCTTCCTTTTGTTGCCTGCTAAGAATATGAGGAAAGGAAAAAGCTTTAAGGACAATTTTAGATAAATACTATCCAAAAAATTCACGCATCAAAACTAGCATATGGAATTTCCTCTAATCTCTTTTCAGATAAAGTTCTGTCAAAAAAATTCATGCATCAAACCTTCAAATTTCGTTTTTACCCATGTTTCCTGCAAGCATGTGCCAGCAACTTTTATACAGCTAAAGCTACTGGGGCTTCTGTCTACATGGTAAATTTCCTTATCATGGCACATGCATGAGGGACATGACATCTTGTATATACTAGCACGTACATTGCAACACTGCCAATAATTTGATAATGTATCTTTCCTTCTCACCCTGCATAGGCTACAAACCAGAAACTATATTCACAGGATCATTCTAACTGCTTCATGAATTTTTATTAAATAAAGGGGGACTGCTGCAAGTTTATGACTTTAGCTGTCAGTTTGGTAGACATTGATCAAATAGTGAACACTCCTGAAAAATATGAACATGCAAGAAGATCGATAGGCAGTCAGATTGAGGCTAACAGTTCCCATCCTGGGCCAAGAAATTCAGATTTCCATTCATCAAAAAGAATGTCGTATTTTTATCTGTGACATCTTTGGATGTGTTGCCCCAGCACAAAGTAAGCCAAGCACCTTTTAGGCATGGAATCAGCAACAAACCATTTTAATCTACTGTGCATTGCTGATGTTACTCTTAATCCAGGAAAGACAACAAGACACCAAGGATGGTAATGGGATCAAAGGCATGGTAAGCCAGGCAATACCTTAACATTATCAATGCTACTTTGCCACTATGTTATCTTATGATGCCTATAGAATCTTACATCAGATGTTTAGCAGGAGAGATCACGGAATACGAATTTCACCACTCTTCTATCGACAAAGGCATCTTTTATTGGGATAAAATCAAGAAGCCCAATTAACAAAATTGGATAATACCTCATATGTGTTGGGTGGGAGAGTGTGATGTGCATGCCTTTCAGTCAACTTAGACAACTACTGAACACGAAATATGAAAAAAAGGGGAAAACAAAAATACTCTTTTTCCATATGGTTGTGAAGAGCAACAAAAACTCTGGCTGCATCTCCATTTTCAAAAAACAAACACTTTATTTGATCAAAGATGAAATTAAGCATGCAAAAAGATAGGGAGAAGTAAGAGAACAGGCATATAGCCATTGCTGTAACTTTTTCACGTTATGCACAGTTTTTTCTGTAGATGCAGCTTGATGTGATAAAAATTATTTAAAATCCACACCAAAATGGCAGGACTACAAGTTGGAAATTTCTGATGGAACTATCTAAAGAATCAACTAGAACCCAGTTCCAGGACCTGTTCCAGGACCTAAATATACACGTTGAGTCTATTGGAGTCTTGAGTCTCCTGACACAAAAGAAAATTAAAAAAAGTTCTAGACATATTCTACACAAGGCAACTGAAAAAAAAAAAGCCACTCACTTGTAGTTTTGGAAGAAATTTCTTGTTAGACACCAAACAGAATTATCAAATATGAACACCTTAACCAGAATTTAACCTAAGTGCCAACCAGTAAATGAAGTAAAAGTGAGAAGCTTGGCGATGCCTTTTTGGACCTGTGGTCTGAAATTCGCTTTTCTGCCTTCTGTGTGGAGCTACAAAGCGATTCTGCCAAGATCTTCAACTTATCAATCTGCATGGCGTAAAAAATGATCCTTCAGAAAGACCATCTTAGCAAGAAAGTTTTTGAAACTCTACCAGAAGCATCAGAATTTAGTTGAAACTCCTGTTACTTTAAGCTCTTCCATCCACGTTATTTGTACTACCATCATGTCAAAGCTTCGTTTTAATTAAAAAGGTTGCATGTGATATCATACAAAATGTACCAACCAACCAGTTCTTCCTGCTTCAACTTGAAAGAATGCTTAGCCTTTTCAGTACAAGTATGAAACCAAAAGTTAGCAAAACCATGTAAACCAACCAGTTCAAACTCTTGACCAGTGAACCATGGTTAAGAAGTTTTGCCAAGAAAATTTTTGAAACTAATCAATCTGCATAGCATACAATGTGATCCTTCAGAAAGACCATATTAGCAAGAAAGTTTTTGAACTCTAGCAGCAGCATAAGAATTTAGTTGAAACTTCTGTTGCTTTAAGCTCTTCCAACCACGTTATTTGTACTTCCATCATGTTGAAGCTTCATTTTAATTGAAAAGGTTACAAACTGAACCAAACCAACCAGTTCTACCTGCATCAACTCAAATAAATCCTTGGCCCTTTCAGTTCAAGAATGAAACCAAAAGTAAGCACAACCATGCAAATCAACCAGTGAACCATGGTCAGGCCATTATAATTTTCAGTGAAAGGCATGAGGCTATCCGATACCCAGCTGACAGAATAATCCACTTGCAGAAGCCTACAAGGGTTCAAATGAAGCTGATCAAAATATTATTTACCCTTTCAGTATTTTACTTAAAAGTTTACAACTTCAAACCATTATTTTCTTTATTTGTAATTAGAGTTATATCAGTGGTCTCATAAAAAAACATATTGCCTTTACACGAGATAATCTCAGTTTTATTGGGTAGCTTCTCAGAAAATAAATCAAAAAAATCCTTAGAACTCTATAATGTATTACAACAAATATAAAACTTGTTTAAGATAAAAAAAAAATACTATTTTAAATTTTATATTTAATGACTAATGAAAATACATGAGACATTAAATCCCAACAATTTTCGAGTGACTTCACACAGGCTTCACTTCATTGGAACCAGTATTATAGAAGTCAATTTGTGTAGCCTCTTGATTGGAACAACCATGATGATTAAACTAAAATTCAGTCCCGCCATTTCTCATTTTAATTGTTAATATTCTAATGCTTGTGTAAATGGATCTAAATGATTTTCACATTGTATGCATGATCTTATATTTTTTCGAAAGTGCAATTTACACACTACTTTGATTGAATTGGTTTTCGGTATCATACGTATACCAATGTATGAAATGGTTGGATTGAATTTTGATTTAATCATCACGGCAGGCCTGAATTAAGAGGTTCCACATGTTCAATTCCATTGAATTGGTACCAAGGAAGTGTGACCCTATAAGCATATATCAAACATGTATTTCATGAAGGGTTTTGTTTCAATGCAACTGGATTCATGAATTCAATACATCCGGCTAGAAATTCTAAACATACACATAAAATGAACATGGTGGAAACGAGAATGTTAAAGTGGATGAGTAGTAAAACGATAAAAGATAAATTTAGGAATAAAATAATTCGAGAAAATCTAAAAGTGAGACCAATAAGTGATAAAATGAGGGAAAATATATTAAGATGGTTGTTCATGTTGAACGGAGGCCTGAAATGGCACTGGTTAGGAGTGCAGAGTCTATCCACGTAGAAGGCGGTAGGAAAATGAGAGGAAGACCTAAAAAAATATGAACGGAAGTAATTAAACAAAATTTGAAAATATTACAAATTATTGAAAATTTAATCTCTAATCGCCAAGAATGGCGCAACAGAATCCATGTTGCCGACCCCACCTAGGTGGGAAATAACTTATGATGATGATGATGATGATGAATATTTTTTTGAATTTTTTTTATAAATCTCTTAAGTTGTGTATTTAACATATATATATATATTAAATTTTATCATTTTCGAAAATTTGTATAGATATTTTTATTTTTGAAAATAGGGGTATTTTTAGTCATAAAAAATACTAAAACCACCTACTTTTAAAAATAAAAAATACATATACATGTTTTCAAAAATGGTAAATTTTATTTTATAGATTAAATATACCGAGATTAAGAGTTTTATAAAAAAAAAAAAAAAAGGTTAAAAAAAGAAATTCTAGCCATCAATGCATCCGGTTGCATTGAAACATTCTCCTTTCATGAATATGTGCTTATCAAAACATTAAGAGGTTCCACGAATTCGCTTCCATGGAACTGGTTCCAAGGAAGTGTAAACCTATAATCATATATCAAACATATTTCGTAAATATGACTTTTAATGGTTGAGAAGTTTATGACATGTGACACCCCAAGTCTCAATTTTTATGTAAATTAATAGTGGACATGTTGATTTGACAAAAAAATTGCTATTAAAATTGTCAAAAAAATTTAAATCATTTTAGTAAATGATGTTGATTGATTTAATTAAAGATAATTAAATATTGATATAAAAAAGATAAGTAAATAGTAACAAATGTTTAGGGTGCATATTGAATGTTTATTAAATAATGTATGGAAGGGATACAAATGTGATTATATTTATCAACGTATATATGTTATATATATTAAATGACAACATAATAATTAAAAATATATAAAAATGAAAAGAGGGTAAATGAGGCTGCTTAAGTGAGCAGCAGCCCCTATTTGAAAAAGCAGAGCAGAGCCCATATTAAATTTTTTTTTAAAAAAAAAAAAAATAGCCAAGAAAGAGGGAAAAAAAAAAGAAAAATGGGAAAGGGAAAGAAAAAAATGGCAAGGCACCTTTTCCTCCATATTCTCTTCTTTGCCCTTCTTATAATAAATTGGGAGCTCATTTCCAACAACCAATCTTAGATTGAGGAGGATCTAAGGATTGAAGCTTGAAGAAAATTTGGGAAAAAGTAGCGTAGAGCCATGTAAGTTTATGGTGATTTGGATGATGGGTTTGAAAACCCTAGTATAAGGAAGAAAATGAGTAGTGCTTTAACGGTAGAAATGGGCGTAATTCAGCATGACAAATGTGGGGGTGATTTGAGAAAGGAATGGTGGGAAGATTTCGTTGGTAAAGCAAGGGGTGATGTTGCATGGTTAGAATGGTGAACTTAGGTTGAGTTTTTGAAAAGCCCCATTATTTGAGCTTATGAAAATAGTGGTTTTGGATGTACTTTCATGATACAAATTAATTATAATGAAATGTGAGGTAATATTTTTCATTGTTTATTCTTGTTGTGCTGTAGAGCATGGTGCGAGGAGATCAAGAGACATTTTGCCCATTTCCTTTTATTTGGGCATTTTTGGTGCATATTTCAGTGTTACATGTTTATTTGCGTGTATTATGTTCATGCATGTTAATTATTATTGTTGATTAATTATTTTGCATTCATTTGTATAGATGCTTGTGGAGATGGTGGCATGCATGGGTGAGAAGTTTGGTAAATTAGGTGGCATATATGCATACATGGGTGTTGAATGGTTGTGTGGTCTCAGCCTTAGTATCAATGTGAGAGAGGGACATTCCCGAACCATACTATTGATGGTGATATGCAATTATTAGTGTGAAATAGTTGTATGGTCTCACCCATTACATCAATTTGTGTGTGTGTGTGTGAGAGAGAGAGAGAGAGAGAGAGATTCCCAAGCCATACATTTGATAATGGTGGTCTTGACCCTAATATCAATGTAAGAGAAGTGTTCCAAGTCACCTTATGGCTTTAGAGGCTTGGTGGTCTAGCATTAATGTGAGAGAGGTGCCCCTAGCTATATAAATCATTGTATATTACACGTATTTTTATCTAATAAGGAACTGAAGTATGGGTGAGTTCTACAGTGGTAGGTATTTGCATAAGATACATTTGTACATATATTAATTAATGTATTGCTAACTTTCGAATAAACTTATTAATTATATACTATTTACTGAGTTTGCGCAAACTCATACTGTTGTTTTGCCACTTTTAGATAACAGGCGTGCAGGCCCTCCAGTGGGACAAGATGATAACCTAGCAAGGTATTGTGATAGAACTAGGTTGTGAGTGAGAGTTATCATGTGGCGAGAAGTTGTGTATCTAAGTCTCACATATATTCTTTTTGGTATATTTTGGTGATTTCAGTAGTGGATTTTTTGTGTTGGTTAAGAATCCACATGATTATATATTCATTTTGTAAACTAGAAAAAACTGAAATTTCTTTTAGTAACTTATTTGTTATTTGATTAAGTGGTTGCAAGTAATCTCTTCTCAGTTGAAAATTTTCTTCCACTTGCACTATGAGTATGGAATGCATAGGTGCAATCCTAATATTTTCAGGGAAATTCTGCCAGAATTTTTGCAAGAATTTTCCGTTGTGCATTAATTTTTGTGCTGTGATGAGATGATTGTTCTTCAGTTTGGGCCCCATATAGATAGGTCTTGGGTTAACACATGACATCCCTTCTAGATTAAATGTTCGAGCATTACAGGACAGTTGCTTAAGGAGAAATAAGGTAAGAAATATCAAGAGGGGCTCTCGGTGATGGTTGAAAATAAATGATAAACCAGACGTTATTGATAAACTGAAGATAATAACAATAATAGTTCCTATAGAATAGAAAATATTAGAATTAATATTGAATATATCTGATATCACAAAAAAATATCTCGCATACTATCAACAAAATCTTGAATAAATAAAAATATCAGTTTTCTTAAGGGACGTCATTGACCACGTCCGAAAAAATTATTATCAGGGATTATAATATCAACAAATTGAGAACTGCTTTAAAACATATTATTTTTTCACATTAATTAAAATATGATTGAAACAGGTGTGGACCAATTCAAATGTGAGCATCAAAAAAGCCCTTCATGATATTGTTGCTTGTTTAATTATATTGTCTGTGATGGAGATCATGTTGATACAAGGCACAATCGTATAAACTACAGTTAACTTTGGAGTTTTTTGGTATTTGTTGATAGACAATTTAGATTATTTTGGGGTGTTTTGTTTCTATTTTAAGTTATTTCTTAGTTCGCAAGTTTATTTGTTGCTTAAGTTTAACTTGTGAAAGTTTTCTTGTTGTATAAGCTTTTGAATTCCTTATTTCTTGAGTTTTATTTTCTTATAAATGGGGTTGCTTGGTTTATATGTAAAATAGCTTATTTTGATGACTAATTGAGATATTTTTTTCCCTGAGATTCTCTATTGTTCTTCTACAGTTCTCTTTTCAGTCTCCAAACCCCAAGTCTTTTAATTTCTTCCCCTTTCTTCCTTTTTCATCTCCTTGAGAGGATCCTACCTCTTTCTTCGATCTTCTTCTCCATTTATCATCCTACATCATTATGGACTTGCACTATATCTACCACGACCTACATGCTTATCACGAATTATTAGATGAAACAGAATCTTCATGGAACAAATTTTTGTAGAGTCCCAGGGTTTTCTATTCGTACACAGTTACATCGTAATTTTTCTACTAGTTTCAATTTTCTATAAAAAAGACAATATGCACCAGGGCTTCAAAGTTGCAGACGAATTGAAAGTTACTAAGTAAGTTTTCTCTATTTTTTCTTGCTCCACATCTTTTCCTATTTCATCCATTTCCCCCAAAACATGTGTTGCCTTCTTTCCTCTAATTGTAAGGGCCTCCTCCTTTTTCTTTGTGCCAAAGCTTATATCCTACATAATAACAAGATTGGGCCACTTGTCCCACCATTCTTCTGTATCACAGATTATGTTCCTTGAAGGCCACGTGCCTTTGAGTCTTTTTCAACCACCATCCTTGTCCTTTTAGACCTTTAACTTCAATATATTTGGTCTTTACCAGCACAGCACATTGCCTCCAGCACATGCAACCAAACTGCTCCTGAATTTTCGCATATCTAATCCTAATATCATTTGGTTAAGCTCAACCTGTGACTAGGTTGTTCCTTAACTAGAAAACAACACGATCAACGAAATAAAGCTAGTCTTACTCTTACAGCTAACAAAACAAAATTTGCCATTTAGTATAAGCTAGTACCTTAATAGTTGATGATCACATAAAATTCCCATTATTTCTCCACCTCATATGTTCATAATGAATTATATGCAAAGAATCAAACAAAGATTTAGTAAGAATGATATTATGGATAACATTTAGAAATGATCTAATATATAATAAAGAAACTGGGTCAGTGATCGAATAAGAACATCATTCATTTGGAAAAAAGCAAATGCAAAGAATTCTTCAACATCAGCACCAGCTTCAAATATTTATGATGGTTGAACAGTCAAAGTTTGACGGGTCCAGGTCCTATTCTGCATAGTGAAATCAACCATGTACCAACTTGAATGACCACAAGTAAGGCAGCATTTTCATTTAATGGTCTACTGAGTCATGTCATTTTAGTATTATAATCATAAATCAGGAAAAGCATTATCATCTTATTACCAGAACATCTGAGCTATAATGAAAACAGCATAAATGTAGAGCCACTGAGCACAACTCAACCATACATCTTAAAGCGCGTGGTATAGGGAACAAGAGAACAGTTCAATGTATCAATTGCTGACAAAGATTTTGAAAATGAAACTATATGCACAAGATTGAAAACCCATGCCTTTTCAGAATGAATCTCAGGTGAGTCTCCATTGCTTATGTATTTCTTGCTTAATATGAGTGCTTCCAATTTGGAACATAGCCGGACTTCTGCAAGAGCTTCTTTTAGGTCCTAAAATTTTAGACAAATCTTAAGATGTGAAAATGTCTGAATGTCAAAACCAAGAACATGACAGTTTTGCCAATATAGAGAGTAGGCATTAAAACTGATGTTGACTTTTTTGGTTAAAGTAAAAAAGCACGGATGACAGATGGACCTTAACTTCAAATTGGGAATGTGCAAAAGAAGTAGTAACTACCCAAAACTTCATGTTTTTTTTATCATTGCCTATATTTTCAATCCTTATCCCCTCATAATTTTTCATACAACAAGCCTGTGTATTTTATTTATTTCTAATCATGATCCCCTATCACATTAATTAACTTTATTTTCTTCCAATGATCCCTTTTTCTTCACCTCATTTCCTCATTTCCAATTTCTAAACAAAACTGACTGTTATGAAAAGAAGATAACTTCAAAGACTTCAATTTGAGACATTTATGGATAATTTTTCACCAGGAATGCTTCTATGAAACTCTTTTTACATATAGCCTCATTCATTTTTAATATCATAATGTTAGATCGAAAATCAAATTCTTCTGTTGTATTTAGCATTATTTATATTATTATAGAAACTCTTTTATTTATCTAGTATCACTTTTTATGAGTCTCACCAACAAATGTATAAAATCAACATAATAAAACAGTTTAATACAAAATATCAACTTAAAGTTGTATTTTTAACATTTAAACCATCTAAAATGTCATATCTATATGGATAAATGATCTACAAAATATTATTACATTTTAATACACATGCTAATGAATCTAAGCATTTTTTATAATTTACATATGAATATATATATTTCAACAAATGTGGCCCATGCCTATATTTAATATGGATGAAACTTGGTCTCCTAGTTAACCAAATGATATTACATATATGGATAGAGTGGATTTTTCATCAAGCATCAAAACATAAAATGGAAGGGGTTATATCTAACCACTTCCATATAACCCAGTTACAAAAGCAAAGTCCTTTTCCACTACTTCAGTTTTTTTGTTTTTTTGTTTTTTTTTCACATAGTGATCGTTAAAATTGTAAACAAAACGAAGTCTAGATAATCTGGCTGTGGTGGTAATAGGTAGGTGTGTTGGGGTTGTATCAGAACTTCTTTATGAAAAATTCTCTACAGAGATGAAAGAACATCACTCAAACACAAATGCCAACTACACCTCTAATGCTGCAAGAGTTGTTTTCTCCATTCTGTCTTCTCCCTCAGCAAAAGATTTTCTTGATGTTTTCAAGTTGTTAAGTTTTTCCTGCATCACTGAGGCTTCCGCATCTATTCTGTGATGAGAAGCAAAGTCACAAAAATGAAAGAGTATAGGAAACAATAAACAGGAATGCTCTTAGCATAAGCATGGTAATTTACTTGTTTGTTAACTATGCAGGCATAACAGAAGAAACAGAAAACAGAGAAGTAACGAGGGATGTAGAAATGACTGAAAAAATTGCCAGAAAAAATATTAAGATATGCTAAATGCTGAAAAGCATTAAAAAAGGAGACCTTGCTCAGAAAAGGAGAAACCATAGAAGTCAACCAGATGCTAAAGTCAGCATCAAGAAGGCTAAAATAAGACATAAAATTATTAAATTACAAAACACAGCTTATCTAAGATTTGGAATCATTTCAGTCATTGTTCACATGAAAATGCACAGGATTGGCAGACCAGGTCACATATAAACAATTGGTACAAAATAAAGAACCCTATTTATCATTCGTTGGAACCTTGGCTCATGCCAGACTTGAGGCAACTCGTTTTCCTAGTTTCATAATTTGCAATATTACTAAACTTATAAATATAAATTAGCATTTAATTAGCTTTTTAAAAGCACTTAACGTGTTTAGCTGCAAATATAAATTTATTGTAGAAATGCATATATGTAGAGTAAAAGATAACGGTGTAAGGGGGATCTCTCGATAATTAATAAAATGGCCATTCATGGTAACCTAAGAAATTATTTCTGCAATTAAGCAATTAAACCTACCATCAAAAATCAGTTTTCTGTCACAAATAAGCAGTTTTAACTTGATAATGAAGTTTCCGGTGAAACACTTGATAAAATATTGACTGCGATGCCCTTTAGAAGTTGGTGGCCAACCAGACAGGCCATTGTTGTACAAATGAAGCTAATTTTGAGTGCTGAGAACCTTGTGAATAAGTTCCAAACATATCAAAACTGAGGCCAACAGCTTCAAATTATGGAATGTCTAAAGTTGAGACGCTTGACTGCCACATTGTTAGAAGTGTGCACTTGGATGAAAGCACAGCTATGCATTAATGGTGTATTCATTACACATCTTTCCAACACCCACTTGTGTGTATTTCAATCGAAATAGTATCGATTCACACCCTATATCCTAATTTTATCCCTACTTTTTAATCATTATTTTACCTCTTCAATTATTTATTCATATACATTCTTTATCTTTTAGTCATCCATCCTATTTTTCGAAGCATTATCAAATACATACAAGCAATTCATTTTATTGTCTTCTCTGCATTATGCTCTCTAATGCACTACACACCTATCCAAACACAAAACATTTTCAACCTTTAGCAATGCAGACCAAAGCTGCCCAATCCACACACCCTAATATGCACCTATCCAAAAGCAGAACATTTTCAACCATTAGCAATGTACACCAAAGCTGCCCGATGCACTGAAGAAATGTCCATATGAAAATTCCCCAGATTTCAAAAAGCGAAAAGATATCTAATCAAGAACAGTTGATGCATAAATTAACATCAGATATACTATCAATTGAACCACCTTGAAAGATCAGCACTTAATTTCAACCCTGTAATAGCACCTTGAGCATACTGGAGCAACTCCTCCCGCTTGACCTAAGTATAGGAAAATGTCTCTAATTAATATTCCTTTTTCATACAATCAATTTTAAATACATTGTCTTGTATCTCCAAGAATCTTAGGAAAAATAAACAATTTCTAGCAGAGATTCCTTCCTGTAAATGATGTCAACTCCAAAAGGAAAAAAAACAGGCGTATGTACAGAACTAAGAAAAAATGGCAAGAGTTCGAGCTTATAATCAATCAACCACCTTTTTTTCCTTGAAAGATTTCACCTGTCTGCTAGGGGATGTGAAAGGAAATATCAAGGAAAGAGGAATGATCTATGTATGCATCATGCATTCTACATCCTTTCTTCTATATTTAGGGCCAATAAAAGGCCCGAGCCATTGAGCAAAATTTTTTCAGCGCAAAGTTCAGGGAGGGGCATCTGTCTACATAACCTAACCCTTGCTCTTTGTTACAACGAGCTTGCTTGTTGTGACTCAGACCACAACAATTGATCGTAAAAGCAGCACTTTTTTCCATTGCACCAAGAGTAATGACTAGGGGGAGAAGGAAAAGAAGAATGTGGACTCATATCATGCCTCAAGATTCATAGCCCAACCATACTCCTGTCCTAACAAAAAGATATTATGGAACCTAGACCCATAGCAAATATAAGTGGAATTTTCTCATATACTGATAGAGACTAATTGATCAATCCCCCCCAATCAGCCAATAGAGATCCCGATGCAAATCTGAGAGTACGTTTAAAAGACACCCTTACAGCATCCTCGACGTAATCAATTATTCCCTCCATTACTTTTTTTCTGTTATGGTCAATTAAAAAAAGGTTAAATATAGTACATAAAGTTCCCCCACAATTTGGGCCAGAGAGGACAAGAAGCATATAGGCCTTCACTTCATTTCCTAAAGAGACTGCTTCCAGGATTTCAAATTGCCCCACAAAGGGAACAAAGGCAAGAATTCATATTATCCATGATTCGATCTCAATCAAGCATAGAATTTTTAGAAGATTTGATATGAGGAGATCAAGATTGATTACAAGAAGATATGTAGCTGATTAGTATGCGATCCTTCTGTATATATTCACATTTTCCCAGAAAATACATGATTCCATACCAGCACTTCATTTCCATAGCTGGAGAATGCTTTTGACAAATCCTGTATACTGCTCACAATAGCATTATGAACCTCCTTTGCACCTGTTAGACAAAGCCTGCAAATCACAAATAATGGAAAATATGAAAACACCTTCATAAAGCAATGCAGACTTGCAGTACCAATATTCAGAATTACCTGAATTCATTAAACACAAAATACAAATGTATGATGATTTTTTTCAATTCTAGATAATTTCAATCTGATTTTCATAGTGTTTTTTATGAAGTTCTTTTCTCAACCTTTTTCTTGTACAATCTGCCATGACTTACCTAAATCAATCCAATTTTCAAAATTATAAATTACATTTATTAACCTTCGCTCTAGGGGGAAAAAAAAAATACGACTAGTCTGTAAGTAAATAACCAACATAGTTTATGACAAAAGTTCCATAATACACTCGACATGTCACAATAAAGAACAGAAAAAATGTCTATCATATTTTTTTAGAATACTCATAGAAAGTGCACTACTCAAGTTGACAGTTTAGCTACCTCAATGATCCTCATAATGAGTTATAACCACAGAATTAGGAAATGAGGTTCAGTCTGAGCAAAATCATCTTAGCCAATGCTAGTCATGTTCTTGTTGTCTCTCCAACCTTGAGGACTAGGTTGTCTTAAGAGGAAGGGAATGGTATGATTTTCTGCACATGTGAACCTTGGCAATGCAGCAGCTGTTAGGCAGCTGTATAAATAGGTTAGACATCGACAAGCAAAGACATTGAATACCTAAATGACCATTTTCATTTTCATTTCCATTCTTTTGTGTTTCTTTCTTTCCCTCGGCTCCACATCATCTAGGCGAGACAGGTTGTTCAGGCCTCGGAGGCAGGGACATACCACCATACCAACCTATAGCTACAAAATAACAGCTCGAAAGCAGCATACTAAGTTATAAAGGAAAAGCAATATGCAAGTAGACCCACCCAAATATCTCTAACAGCAGAGAGACTTCTTCCTCGGTTGGTGCTTCAAGAATCTGAATCATAGAAAAGAGTTAACCTGCGGTTAACATCATGATCAGAAAATAAAAATAATGTAATTGGAAATTCACTACAGACTGCTCAGTTAATCAGATCGAAAAGTTAAAATTTTCCATCATAAATACATCAGTTAATCAGATTGAAACGTTAAGATTTTCCATCCCCACTATCTTATTCTCTGAAACTCACAATTACAGCTAACAAGCAATCAAACATTATGGAGAAACTAGTATAGGTAATTAAACTATAACAGCAGAAGTACATTTTGGAACAGAACCATCCTTTTTTGGTTGGAATTTAGAAAGAAAAACTTTTATGACAGCAATATATATATTTATATATATATATATAGGGAAATGATCCAGTGCATGCAACTGCACCGTGCAGTCCATGCACTGTGGGCCCCACCTGATCATTTCCCATAAATCCACCCCACCCATTGTATTTAGA
>JAXCLR010000092.1:17162143-17221919 GCA_035584095.1 Annona squamosa
AGCAGTCGTGCTCTCAATCCTTCTCCCCAATTGAAATCCAAAATGTGGTTGTGGGACACCATGTGATCAGAAAACCTGGCCGAAGCAGTCGTGCTCTCAATCCTTCTCCCCAATTGAAATCCAAAATGTGGTTGTGGGACACCATGTGATCAGAAAACCTAACATATATATATATATATATTCAGGTCCAACAACGTTAAAATGAGCTCCACATGATTATAAAATCATAATCTACTCTACCAATTATATTTAGAATAATTTATTTTATTACCATATCAATTTTAATCCCAATCAAATATGTATGTAGATCTCATCTGAAAATGGTATAAATTCAACGTAATAAAATAGTTTGATGTAAATAACAACTTTAAAGTGATTTTTTCAACATATAAATCATTTGCTATAAAATTTATATATGGATAAATGATTGGATGAAGCTTCATTACATTCTAATATGTTTGGGACCCATTGTTTATCAAATGTACCACTATTCTGGTACAGCTACACCGGAACAACTCTCATATAAATATATATGGGATCTATTCTTGTGTAGTCCGCTGTAAAATGAAACCCACACATACTAGATTACAATAAAATTTTATATAATCATTTATTTATATAAAAATCATACTTTAGACGGTTTAGATATTAAAAATATCACTTTAAACTTGATATTTATATTAAATTATTTTATTACGTTGATTTTGCACCATTTTAAGATGGGGATCACACACATGTTGGATTTAGATAAAAATTGATATACTAATAAAGTGGACAATTCTAAATACAATTGGTGGAGTGGATTTTTCCATTCATAATCATGTGGGGCCCACAGTGCATGAACTGCAGGATGCAGTTGCATGCACTTGATCATATTCATATATACACACACATACACACAAGAACATTTCCTGTGCAGTGAAGCTCACCATAATTAACAGTGCATTTGGCCAAAAATAGACTCTATATATACTTTAATATATTGATATTTTATACAATCATTTATCTATATATAAATTTTATAACAAAATATTAAAAATAACTTTAAAGTTGTTATTTACATTAAACTATTTTATTACGTTGAATTTGTACCATTTTTAGATTGAGTCCATACACATATCCATTTAGAAAGTAAATTGGTATGGTAATAGAATATATAATTCTAAATACAATGAGTGGAGTAGATTATAATTTTTTGATCACATGGGGGTCTATTTTGATATAACTGCACCATAATTGTGGTGCAGCGAAGCTACACCTGAATATTTTTCTTTATATATATATATGAGATAGAATCATGTGCGGATGGACTGCACCGTAAAATAGGCCCACACAAATTAGATTGCAATAAAATTTTATACAATCATTTATCCATATAAAAATAATATTTTAGGTGGTTTAGATATTGAAAATAACATTTTAAACTGGATATTTACATTAAACTATTTTATTACATTGATTTTGCACCATTTTAAAATGGGGATCATATACATGTCGAATTTGAATAAAAACTAGTATGCTAATAAAGTGAACAATTCTAAATACAATGGGTGGGTTGGATTTCTCATTCATGATCAAGTGAGGCCCACGGTGCATGTGACTACGCACTAGAACATTTTCCTATGTATATAAGAAATTTTCAAGTGCAGCGCTACTATACCGTAATTACGGTGCAATGGTGCTGAAAACTGGCCCATGTGATATTAAAATTAAAATCTATTTTACCCATTGTATTTAAAATAATGTATTCTGTCGCGATATCAATTTTCAACCCCATCATATATGTGTATAGATCCCATCCAAAAATGGTACAAATTCAACATAATAAGATAATTTAATATAAATAACAACTTTAAAGTGGTTGTTCAACATGTAAACTATTTGCTATAAAATATCTATACGGATCAATGATTGTATAAAATTTCATTACATTATAATATATGAGGGGCCTAGAAATAGACAAATGTACCGTTATTCTGGCACTGCACCAGAATAGTGCTATGTATGTGTATGTATTAATGGGATTGAGTGTTGAAATTAAAAGCTTGCAACAAATGAAAGCATAAAAAAAATAAAGGGAATATATAATTAGCAATGAGACATGATGGATGGGAAATAGTGATTAAAATGTCGTTAAGTAGAAAAATTACAATACAATTTAATATGAAAATAAGATGATTCTTTTTATGATAGTATAAGAGAAGCAATTTTATGATAGGTGGGCGCTCTCACGTAAACCTACAGAAAGAAATACACCACAACTCTGCACCACATGAAATTACAGCAGTCAAACTTTGAATTAGCGTTGCTCAGCAAATGAGTCAAGCCGCACTTAAGTACTGAAATACTATAGAATTTTATAGTAATTATTATTTCATATATAACGAACACTCTAGAAAGTCTGGATGTTCGGATAAAATGCATAAGTCACTTTAATGATGAAACAATAATTGTTCAGTATTCATTCTCGAATTATTCAAGTTTTGCGACCCATACAATCTTTGATTAATCCAGATTTTTAGCATGTTAAATAAATGTGTAATACAAATAAGGTTAACTGGGCTTGGATTGCGTAAATTATTAGGCTGAGTCCCACAAGCCGAAGACTTGCACGTTCAAATGAACGCATTTGGAAGTATTTCCTTAAATTTTCTTTGCAAAAAAGGCAACATGTGCACACCATTTTATGAGATGGTCATTAATTTCTCTGGATAAAATAAATCATAAAACAGAGGCGTATACGAGATGGATTACTTTAGCCACTGCAATTAATGGAGAAATATTCCACACATCAACCAAACGGCTGCACGTGGCCACTAACGGCCAGGCTGGCATTTTTATTATTATTTTTTTCTCCTTTTCAGTCTCATTTCCCCACTGTAGTTTGGACCAACATTTGTCGGATGCGTGCACCGAACGCGGCAAAGGCACTGGCGGGGGTGGTAACAACTGGGAGCGTTTTCAGTGGGAACTCCACTCTCGGAGCTCGCAGTGGGAACTACCGGAAAAAATATTTTTTTTTAATTTGTTTTTAAAAAGCTCAAACAGTTTAATGAATTTTAAATATAATTTTCACCTTGATAGAAAAAATCACAGAAATCAGAAGATGTTAATTAATAAAATATAATTCAATGGTAAATTTTTTAGATTATGATTAGTAATACATACATGATATAAACGTCATATATATAACTAACAATGTTAAAATAATTCATACCATTTTA
Organism: Annona squamosa; assembly: GCA_035584095.1. Classification (NCBI taxonomy): domain Eukaryota; kingdom Viridiplantae; phylum Streptophyta; class Magnoliopsida; order Magnoliales; family Annonaceae; genus Annona; species Annona squamosa. The sequence continues at coordinate 17,165,368 of JAXCLR010000092.1, forward strand.
TGTGATAAATATATTATTTTTTATAATTTTTGCTTATTTAAGAAGACTGTAATATCTTGATTTAAAAGATTTCACTGTGATTTTATATTTTGAATCTAATGGACGATTAACTTTTGAATGAATTTCCGCCGAGTTCTCCACGGCGGAGCTCCAAGTAACTTGGAGCAGTTCACCGCTGCTTCCGGACGATGACAGGTAGCAGTGGCGGAGTAGCGCTGACAGGGGGACAATTGCATCCCTAAGGTTTTATTTTATTTTTGTTAAATCATCTTAGAAAAATAAAAAGAATAAAACTGAATTTATTTTTACTAGTTGCCACTCCTAAAAAATATATTATGTCCCATCAATGGCAAATCGGCTCCCACCATTAGAGGTGGGACTAGGGGTGGGAATCGGGGCAGGTCGACCCGTGACCTACCCCGCCTCTATTTAATACTAGGACGGGTAGGATTTTTGATGGTTTTTAATAGGGGTGGGAATCGGGGCGGGTCAGGGTGTGCCCAACCTTGACCCTTATTTTCAAAAATCTTATTTGACCCTTATTTTTTTTATTAGGTATCGGGACAAAATTCGGGTCGATATCGGGTCAACGGGTCGGGAAAAAAAATTACGAGTCAAGTAAGAAGTTTTTAAAAATTTATAAAACTATCAAGTATAAAAACAAATTTATATTAAATTTAACTACTATATGCTAGAATCTATTACTAATCAGTCAAAGTAAAATATAAATAATTAAATAAAACATGAATATTAGCATTGAATAAGATTTTTCTTTTTAATGTGAAATATAAGAAAACGGGTTAGCAGGTAGGTCCTCCCCACCATCCTTTAAAAAACTAAAATTTGACCCGACCCGCCTTTCTTTAAAAACATCAAAAAACCGATCCCCCCCACCGGGTACACAATCCCGACCCCCCTGGTATTAAATAGGGTCGAGGGGCAGGGTGGTTCACGGGTCGACCCACCCCTAGTTTTTAAGGATGGCGGGTCGGGCAGGGGTCCGATTTTGGATTTTTAAGGATGGCAGTGCGAGTCAGGCGAACCTACCTACTAACCCGTTTTCTTATATCTCACATTAAAAAAAATCTCATTCAATGCTAATATTCATGTTTTATTTAATTATTTATATTTTACTTTGATTGATTAGTAATAGATTCAAGCATATAGTAGTTAAATTTAATATAAATTTGTCATTATACTTAATAGGTTCATAAATTTTTTAAAATTTCTTACTTGACCGGTAATTTTTACCCGACCTATTGACCAGATACCGACCCAACTTTTGTCCCAAAACCTAGTAGAAAAAAGTAAATGTCAAACTGGCATTGTCCCGATCCGGTATAAAAATAAGGGTCAAATAAGATTTTTGAAAAGTAGGGTCAGGGTTGGGTACACCCTGACCTGCCCCGACCCGCCCCGATTCCCACCCCTTGGTGGGACCCACTCTATATGTCAGCATTAAGCAGGCAAGTGGTGAACTGACCTAAGCAGTTGTTACCCTTGAATATTTTGTGTGTGTTTGTTTTTTCAAAACAACTTTTCAACCGAAATTTTTCCAAAATGGTTCGCTTTTTATAATTATCTTATTTTTTACTACTTTTTCGTATATTTTTATATAATATACTAAAATTTTCAATAATTTCCGCACAAATACTCATATGACTAACCTATTTATTTTAATTTTATTTGCTTTATTTCTCATTATTGTTCTTATCCTATTATATCATTTTCTCTTATTTCAAGAATTATTCGTTAAGAAATTTTATCACTTTCCAAACACACCCTTTATATATATTAGTTCAAGTAGGCAACATTAGATTCCATAAATAAACATCTAGTTAAATTAAAACTAATGCGAATTGTGTCCACAGAAAGAAGGCTAGTTACTTATCCTATATTTTTCTAATAGTACTTAACTTGTTATTTCATTTTTTGATATCCAATATTTCCTATCATTATCCTTATTGTTGACATGTGGCTTTTTTTTCCCAAGCACTGGTAGTTGGGTTGTCTATTTATCTTAAGTAGGGGTGCAACTCAAGCTCATGAAACTCAGATTTGCCTCAACCCTAACCCTATTTCTAAAATCTCAATCCTAATCCTAACCTAAACCCTAGTTACAAACCTAAACCCTAATATTATTTTTAAAATTCGAGCTCAATTAGAGTTTCAGACTAGAATTGAGGTTGAAATTATTCTATATATTTGTGATCTATCTTACACCTATTCAACTTTAAATCTATTATTAAAAAATCAAAAATGATAATTTCTATTTTCAAGCAAAAATTCAAGACTTTTTAAGAATATAAAAAGAAAAATCTTATTTAACATTCTCTTTATATTAAGTAGACTAGTAGTCATTTCTCAAAAAAAGAGTAGGCTAGTAGCCTATTTCATAAAATAAAAATGTATGTTATTTTTCTATTATGCAAATTAATATTAATATCATAATCATATATATAAACATTAATATCTAGTTATAAGAAAAACCTTATAATATCAATCATAATAAAAAATATTAAACAATCATAGTATTAAGTAAAATAAGATTACAATAAATTTATTTCAAGTAGAATAAATATCTAACCACTAATATCATATTGAAATAACAAAATAATAACATCTTACATAAGTAGTTATGTAACAACACCAGATAAAATATCTCAAGTTCTAAAAATAATTTTTTATCCTTTTTGGCCTGAACTACTACTAAACCAAACTCTTCTTTCCTAAAAGAAAATATAAAAATATTATATTATATAACTGAACTTAAAAAGGAATAATGCTTATATATGGTATAAAATAAATATAATATATATAGAGGGAATGAGACTGGATTTATATAAAGTATAAAAGAAAAAGAAAATATATGTTGTATATAATTCGAGTTCGGGTGCAGCTTAACCTTGTATCAAATTCTTTTCAATTTGGGAATCAGACTCAAGTTCAACATTGGTCAGTTTTGACACTACTCCTAATTGAATTTAGTGGGCTAAGTTCGGGTTGAGCTCGACCCAAGTTGCATCCCTAATCTTGAGGTGTAAAGAGGTTAGATTAATAACCGAAAATTTTACTCAACCTCGTATTTTATAATATATCAACCCAAATATCACTACTTATAAAATATTATTACATTATAATACATTAAAATATATATTCAAATACGTTTATAAATAGATATAAATTGTTTTCGTAGTTTATATATAAATATATATACTTTTAAATCAAATACAACTCACCAATACTTTTCTTTTTATCTCATATGAACTCACCCATAATGTGTGAGAAAGAGTTTTTATCAAATAATTAAAAGAATTGATGTCTAATAATATACATGGTTGGTTTTTTAATTCTATCATTAAAATAGGCCTTAACTATGAAATTGCACTAAATATTTTGTTCATCGAAGTAGATTCAACGTACATATATAAATTTGTTTAAAATAAATGTCAGATTTACAACTTTAGTCAACGCCCGAATAATTAGAGAATTGACATCAGTGTGCATGATTGCGTGCGTTCGCAAGAAATCTAGGATTTGAAATTGATCTACGACATTAATTAGCTTGCAACCAAACTAGAAAAAAACTAACAACTTCGAATTCATATATATGTATTAAAATAATTCTTAACGATGGTTTTGTATCTTTGTCACTCGACAGAAGTGGGTGTCACGCAAAATTTGGTTTGGATGCAATTTAATGTACTAAATAAATAAATAAATAGTTTTAAACGTAATATGTTGATTTGATTCTGATTTAATCAAGCCTAAAATGAAGCGACTCCTGCAAAATCTGAACTAGTGTTGAACCACACCAACATTTACGACCAAGATGCATGCATGTTTATCTCCACGTGGGTGCAGCTACCTCGGCATGCATCATCAGAACTCAGAGCTCGATGATTCCTGATGGAGTCATGGTCGTGACCGGCTTACATCATATTCGCATTTCCTCCGGCCAACGAAATCTGGGGTCAAAATACGCACACAGACTAACTGGAGAGGCACCCTTTGCCAGTTGCCAGTTGCCAGCCAGCCGCGCATCAAAACAGGGCCCGCGCTCTCCTATTCCTGTACGACCCGCGGGCCCACCTCCGCTTCAAAGTCAGCAAGCACTCACGAGTTCCAGCGATCGCAGGCAAACACGCACGCACCTTTGTCTTTTTCGAGTTTTTTTTCGTGCCTTTTTCTTAGTTACTTTGCTGCATTTGCGGCCGTCTCTGCCTACCCGATAGCGTCTCTGCCATGGGTTGCACGCGTCGTCCACGCCGGTTGTCATTCTTAATGATTGCGATTCTGTGCACCCAGGTGCACTTAGCTTCAGTGCACCTAGGTGGATTAAACTCATTTTAACTTATTTATTATTATTTTTTTAAAATATTTTTTGTACAAGTGTTTATCTAAGTGTAATTAACATGCGTATCAATTTTTAACATTTTTTGAGTATTTTAGATATTTATTTTTTATTTTTGAAAATCAGTGGTATTTTAGTAAATTCAAATTACCTAAAATGCCACTGATTTTTAAAAATAAAAAATAAATATTTAAAATACTTCAAAAATAGTAAAAATAGATACACATATTAAATACACTTAGATTAATACTTGTATAAAAGAATTTTAAAAAATAAAAAATGAATTAATGCACCCGGGTGCACTGAAACTAAGTGCACCCAGGTACATAGGATCACGATCCCTTTCTTAAGAGCTATTTATTTTTTTATTTCTATTTTTTCAAAGCTGATGACTAACTTCCTTATATAGCGTTAAAAATAGACTTGGAGACCATTATGCATTTTTTATGTCTTGTCCTTTGCCCCATAGCCACTAGCTGGTCGAATCAAATGAGAAAATATTACATCTAGATTCCCTTATTATTAGTAGTGTTGTTGTTATTGGTCGATTCCACCTAGATGGGGTACTTTTTTTTTCTCAGCAATGTGTATTAAAATGTGCATGTAAAACTAGAGTTATTTGCATTTATTCAGGCTTAGGAGTAAAATATTTGTATCTATAGTAACTAACTGGTTTTGTATTTTTACATTTATGTCCATGATTTTAATTAAAAGATTTTGCATTGATGACAACACCCTTGTGCTTTTATCTAACAACCATTAAATACTCATTTGGTGAGTAAATTTTTTTTGAAGAAACATTTGGTGAGTAATTAACTCTTCAGTTAACGTGCTCCACAGCCTTTTAATATGTAATGATATAAATATCAAATGAAAATGATTATGTAGATATCAAAAAATATTTATTTTTAGAGATAATTTCAAAATAATTAAATAAATTTGGTATGCTTCATGTTTTGTAGATTTTCACTTTAAATACTAAAGTATTTTTTTCTTAAATTACAACGGACAATACAAGGAAATACCTTAAATATATAAAAATTTTATTTTCTAACATTCCTTAAATTAAATATATTCTTATATAATGAATATGTATCTAATGAATAGACTCATGCACCCAGGTACATTCATCCATATCCAAGAGTTATTCGAGGCTTAATTAGCAACGTGGATTGCCTTCTGGTGGAGCCGAAATTATATTATTCAATGCGTACTTTCTAAGTCTATTCATTAGAATTATTATTCTGCATTCGAAAATCAATTATTTCCATCACAATCAAATCCATCCTACTCACCCGGCCTTTAAAAGCAAATAAGGTGTTTTTCCGGTCCAAATATAAAAATTTATTAGTAGTTTTCTGCCATTTTTTCCCCGGACTGCTTTAACACACGAGCACGTATCTCCATCCCCTTCAAATGCATGCAAACAGGCAGTTGATGAAAGTTGGGAGATAATAAAATCTGTAGTTCGTTCTTCGAAAACTTTTGATGCCTGCAAAAGCCACACGTGCGTTCTTGTATAATTATCCCATCTCTTCTGATGGGACCCTGTCGTGGAGAAAATGGCGTCGTAAGTATTTTTCCTTGCCATCCAAGCAAACGCCTCGGCATCATTGCCGATTATTGGACTGAATCATTTCCGACGTCAAAATCGTAGGTAATTCCTTCAACTCACGTAGTCATAACAACTCGAATATTACCAGATTTTTTCAAAAATAGACCCTCTAAGTATGCATAATTGCCTTGGATTTGATTTTTCTTAAAATGTCATTTAAATTGTAAATTTTTACAAAATAAATCCTACATTCCTATAGGCCATAAGCTTTATTAAATGGGAAGAACCACTTGTCATTCCGGTCCTAGAATACCTATTATGCAAGATGAAGCAATTCGAAGACAAGATGAAGAATAGGGTCTCTAGCATTCAAAAATGGAGACATTTTAGGGACCAGAGACATGTAAGCTAGGAATTTGGGGCAAAAATGAGATGGAGAAAGTAGATTAGAGGCCAAGATGAGATCTAGTCGGAAGGGAGAGAGCAGATAATATGTTGGAAAAATGCACACGGATCATTTAGATATAAGTTGCCGAGGGTATATTTACTATGGGATAGGAAAGCCCAGTCGGAGTAAATGACAACAGCATGGCAGATGATGAGCATATGACTGCTTTTCATTTGGCTATTGTGGTTCTCTCTATGGGAGAAAATGAAATTGCAAGAGGATAGTAGATGATGAGCAAACTACTTTCATTTGGCTACGAGGGGTTTCTCTCGGGGAGAAAATAAAATCGCAAAAAAAGACTGGAGCTAAAGCTAAAGTCTAAATGCAATGGATTGCTTTCGTTTAGTACTTAGATGACTAAGGTTTTCAGCGGAGGTGTGGCATGCGCACATATTAGGAAGTTGAAGCCAAATAAAGATATAATATATGATAAATGTTATCATGTTAGTTCGGATTAATCAAATATCTTGTTTAGCTTATATTAAAAAATCCATTTGCAACTTTTTTTTTTACTTTTTTTCATACACTTATGTTATCGAAGTGTATTTAACAAACAAAACAATACATGTTAAATATATTTAGATAAATAAATATAAGAACAAAAAAATAAAAAATATTATAAATATTTTTTTTGAAATTGATTAGACAAGACATTTGCTTAACTCGGGATAATAAGATCACTTCTCATAATAATAATAATAATATATAGTTATTAATATGCACTCCAGATTGTTTCGAGCATCCAAGCCTTAGAACCGATCATATCCAATTTTTCGAGAGGATTTTAGACCTAGAATCCAACCTATCCGATTTAGTATTCCTAACGGATCAACCCGCTGTTGTCCGGACTAATCTGCATTCCTAGAATTTGATCTAATGACGAACCTGGTCAAAGTCATTCCCATGCTAAAACGAAATGTGTTTTGTATTTGATTGCTACCAAAATCCAACCGATTTTTCCTTTGGCGGGGTTTTACAATTTCCTTGGTGTTAAAAATAAAAATAAAAATAAAATCCAACTTGGATCATCAGATCAGAAAGGCATGATATGGGTGGTTTTCGTGTCGTAGCTGGCGATGCGGCTCTTGGAATTGACCTTGAAGATCTTCACGAGATCCCCGCACATCTGCCGGGCCCCCGGCGAGCAGTTGCTCTGCATCAGAAGCAAGATCTTCGTCAGCCCGTTGCTACTCGCCACCGCCTCCTGCGCCTTCCGATCCCCGAACACATGGCACACGCTCCACAGCACCACCACCGCCCGCTCTGTCGCGGCCTCCGACACCTTCAGCATCCGCCGCACGATTGCCGGCACGCACGCCGAGTCCTCGCATATTGCCGCCCGCCCCTCGGGGCAGCCCGACAAAGTCTCCAGAAGCCCCAGCGCCTGCTCGGCCACCGCTGCTGATTCCGACTCGGCGAGCAGAACGCCCAGCACCCGGACTGCGCCCAGCCGCACCATCACTGATCTGACCTTCCGCCGCGCGGACACGGCAATCAAGCAGGACAGTCCGGCTTCGATCGCTTTCCCGCCGTTCTTCGAACTCGTCAGCCTGATCAGCTCCTGCAGAACTCCTTCCGTTTCGGCGAAAGGACAGTCGTCACTGCGGCATGCCCCAAGAGTCAATTCCAGAACTCTAGCCGTATTTATCCGCGCCTCGACGCTCCCTCTCCGCAGCACCTGCAGCAGCCGACTCCAATCAATCTCCTTCGCCACCTTACCGGCAATCTCCTCCGTAAACACCAAGCTCAGCACCCTCAAAGCCGCCTCCGCCACGCCCAAATCTTCCTTCCTATACCGTAACACCCCGGCGACCGTCTTCGCGCAGTCAACGCCCGCGAGGAGTTGGCGGCTCCTGGCGGGGTCCTGCTGGATGAAAGCTGCGATCTTGGACAGGGAATCGACTGCCGCGGCAGAAGGTAAGGCCGATCTAGGTTGGGCTAGTTGCCGGAGGAGGAACCGGGGGTCGTGAGAATCAGCAGCGGAGGAGGACGACGACGACGACGAAGGCTGCGAAACGGAAGCTTGCTGCTGCTGCCAGGAGCGGATGAGGGTAAGGAGGGTGAGGTTTGGGGTGAAAGCAGTGGAGTGGAGGGGCTGCATGGTGGCGGGGCAGGTGGTGTGGCCGGAGTCGAGCCATTTCTGTATGTTGGCTCGGTCGTAAGTCACGCCTGTGCAAAGGCTGACAGGGGATTTCATGACTTCGAGAGAAATTGGGCATTTGAAGTAGCTAGGAATCGACACTGACAGCTCCTTGCCGTCTTTTACTCTCTTTCTCACCATCATTCCTTTTCCGAGCGAAAGTGGATCGGATGCCGAGAGAGGGGGAGGGAGAAAAGAGTGAGGGAGTCGTTTTGTAGGAGGGTAAGACGGACGGTTGGTCAAATCAAGGGCAGTGTGGCGTCGTTTTGTCTTTGGAGGTGGTGGTGGGCCTGGAGGAGGCGTTCGATACGTGTTCGGCTTTTTGTCTCCGAGAAGTCCGTGCGGTGCGCTGCTGCGTTTTGAAAGCCTATGCTTGTAACTGAAGGTTTAATAACAGCAGGCCCCGCCACGAGCATCTATGACAAAGTGTGTGCCGAGAAAACTCTGCGGATTCAACTCCACCCATGTGCCGCACACTAAATAATTTTCATTCCAAGAATATTTAAATGCGGTATATACTTCAATGTGCAAGTGTCACTGAATGATTTTAGTGCCTCACTCTCATTTTGTACTATTTCATGCTAAATTAAAATCTAATTCACTTAATTTATTTAGAATCATTTTTTAAATAAGAAAATAAATGAAAATTTTCGGTACTAAAGCTTTGGAAAATGAAACTATTTTTGATATAAAAGTTTGTGAAATGATAAAACTTTTGAATAAAAATTTTTTGATATAAAAGTTGTTAAAATAAGAAAAAATGATGTGATATGATAATGATAACAATGAAGATTAAAATCGAATATAGTTAAAATAGATAAATCAGTTCCATAAATAGTTGTATAGAAATAATTTAAAAATAATATTTTTTGTATATAAAGATATAAAAAATTAAAAAATTAAGTAATTATAAAAAATGAAAAATTGTAAATGGAAAATTTTATTTAAAAACAAACACATTTTAGGTAAAAGAGATGTACATGACACATAACATAAGTATAAAATCGGTCATTTCAAAGCTTTGTATTTAACATGTAAATCTTGGGAACGTATTATTTCAAAGTGGATAAACGATTTCATAGATTATTAATATATTTTTGTGCATTTATAAAAGCATCTATCTAAGCATTTCATAATTTACGCGTAATTGCTCATATTCTAAAGCAAGTACAGCCTATCTAGATTGATATGGATAATATTTTGATTTCATTATCAATATGGCCCCGAAATGGGGTGAGACATTGAAATATGCACCGACACTTAGCATCATGGAAGTATTTCCAAATAAATACAACGTATTTTTACTACACGGTACAAAAAGCATTAAATATCTTCTAATTAAGAACAAACCAGGCATAAGTAAAGTAGGCTACATTTAATGGGTGGCAAATATCAAGTCAATGCCGTTAAAAGTTACCCATATCTGGACCAAAGTAAAAAATATACAGCTCCAGAATTCAAAATAAATAAATAAAAACTAAAAATATCGATAATTATATTTTAAAAGATTTTTAATAATTCCAGTTTTTAATTATTAAAAATCTTTTAAGATAATTTCCTGAATTTTAGCTTGGTTACTCGTCATTTTCCAAGAGGAATATAGTGGGTGCTCAACCTTGGAAGTGCGCTTGTTACTTAAAAGTGCAAACGAATGCAAAGTCTTGTGCAACTTGAAAAAAATTCAAAGCATGCACTTTATAAAAACTAGGCATGATTACAATATATTTATATTGTATATATGCTTCGGCTACAATATTTATTTTAAAATTTTTTCTTTGTTAACTTATTTTCCTAAATGTATTTAATTATATACTAAGTCTTTCTATTTTACAATATTTTTATATAATTATTTTTGAAAGACATTAATTTTAGGGGCATATGGGTCACTTTTCACCATTAAAAAATTATATTTTTAAAAATAAAAAATACTTAAAACTATTCCAAAATAACAAAACTTGGCATATAGATTAAGATACTTAGAAAAACATATTTATGAAGAAAAAATTAAAAAATAAAACAAATAACTCAAGCATATATACAATATATTATATATAATCATGTCTCTTATGTAATTTGAATTCAAGCCATTTATTACGCTTAATAACGCTATTTGATCAAATTACATTGAGTTATTTGAGTTGAGAATTTTATTTCACTCTTATATATCATTCAAATATTTGTAACATAATGTGTTTAAATAAGCAACCGTTTAAAATATTTTTGGCATGTTCATTTTCATGTAAATTAAAAGAATACCATAGAGTCATGTAACCTCTTCGATACCTCTTCTATATTTTCTTACTTGGATGGGTTGTTGATGCAAAAACTACCCTCCCAATTAAATTTAGTATCATTTGTTTAATTAGAAGATTAAACTTCATCTAAATCAAAGATGTGTGGAGTCACAATTACTTAAAAATATATATTGATATGTAAATTATGAAAAACTAATTAGACCTATTTACATATATATTAAAATACGATAATACTTTATAAAATTATATATCCATGTCTATATAATAGCAATATTTTAAATAATTTACATGTTAAAAATAAACATTTAAAATTGATATTAATATAAAATTGCTTTATTACGTTATTTTTATGCATTTATAAATCCGGCTCAAACCACACACAGTGATGCAAGATAAATGATGAAGTTTTCATAATAATATGAATTATGCTAACCATAATATATAGAGTAGATTTTCCATCAATTATGAAGTTAAGAAAAATGAATGAGTTTCATGTAAGAACTCCATTTTAGACTGAACAAATGTCTATATATTTCAAAACAAAATAGATTTTTTGAAAAGTCGTATGTTTTCAATTTTAGGTTTATGATCACGACTTCGATTTCTATATTTTTAACATGCGGCGATTCTTTAGTTTGGCTATATGTAGCTACGAAGAAATACAGTGGTTGGCTTATATATAGAATTACAATCTTAAGATGAACCGATATTCAAAGGACAATAGATGCCACTGTAGAATTGAATAACTTACATAGTGATTTAATGTTTTTAAGTGTAATAATATGGATCAAATTAGTCTTAATTGGTCGAAGATTTTTTTTTATAATTGATCAAAGTCTTTTTGTATGCCTTCATAACAATGTTTATTTAATTTTATGGACGCCAATGTTTATTTATCAATTGAAGAATTAATGAACCATATTAGGTGGATCATTGAATGATTGACTATTGTAAAATTAATCATCATTTTGGTAGCATTTAGTACATTCAATTGACTATAAAAGTAGAGGTAATGTTGTATCCAAATAAATTTTATTTTAGCAAATTGTGTAGCTACACATGTATGAGTGAAAATAGGGCTGAGTAGACTTGTGAACTGCCTTACCTGATTTTATATAAGATCAGGGTGAGTTAGGATTTGTTCTAGACGCACAACAGTTGATCATGTACCAACCCATCTTGACCTCCACCTCACAATGTGTAAATTATTTTTTTAAGTTATGTGACTTATTTGTATGAATGAGATTTTGTTGGATAAATGTATTTAGTTTTTTGACTTATTAATGTAAATATTGTTATTTGGATATGCGTTTAACTTTGTAACTTATGTATACGAATAAATTTTTATTTTTTAATTGCATATATATTGTTCAAATCATATCCTTCATATGATTTATCAATGAAGTAAAAAGTATGATCAACATTGTTTACATCTTTCAATAATAAATATTATTATTTTGCAATTTAGCAATTTTAATTGAAATTCAAAATTTTGCATATATTTTATTTCTATTAAAGATTAATATACATATTTATCAATGTCAAGTTGCAAATGGCATTATCGAAAAAATTTACTGCTACTTTATTATGGTAATTGTGCTTTACTCCACTAAATAATATAATATTAAATCATCTAAAATTTGAATTTATTATATATGCGACTTTATATTGTCATTCATATAAATCCTGAAGTTATCACAATTTGTACCAAGACCTACTTAAAAATGTGAGGATTAGACCAACCTTGTCCTGACTTAATATAAAAAATAGGATAAAAAAGGTTTTTTTAAAAGTAAGATCAAGATTGGATCTACCCTACCTTGATTTGTACCATAATATAGATGGTTAAAAACTCCATACCTATTTTTATTATGTGCAGAGGGTCTTTCTGCTTTGATTGACTCTGAGACTAGTAGGGGAGCTTCCCATAGTATAAGGCTGCATCCTCATGGCCCGATGATCTCTCATTTCCTGTTTGCCGATGATGCTATCATATTTCTCAGGGCGGAAGGGGTTTACTTAAGAAAACTTCTGGACATGCTCAATCTATATGCAACTTCGTCAGGCCAAGTGGTCAATATTGATAAGACGGCCATCTTCTTCAGCGCAAATGTGAATCATGAGGTAAAGTGGGAGTTGATCCATATCCTTGGTTCTGCAGGGAATGATTTCCATCAATACTTGGGGCTTCCAACTTGACTTGGTAGATCCAAAGTGGTTATTTTCAAAAGCCTCAAAGATCGTATCAGAAATCGCATCCAAGGGTGGAAGGGTAAACTGCTTTCATGGGAAGGTAAGGAGGTGCTCATTAAGGCAGTTGCCCAAGCGATTCCCACCTATTCAATGAGCATCTTCCTATTACTGAAATCCTTTTGTAACGACATCAACGGGATGCTGAGTAGATTCTGGTGGGGGGAGAAGGACGGAAAGAGGAAGGTGAGTTGGGTGGTATGGAAGGACTTATGCAAACCTAAGCAGGCGGGAGGATTGGGCTTCAGAAACTTTCAGAAATTTAACATTGCCCTTCTTGCCAAGCAAGTGTGGAGATTGGTCTCATGTACTTCTTCGTTTTGTCACAGAGTTTTAAAGGCGAAATACTTCAAAAATGTGGACATTTGGACGTGCAAGGCGAGACCATCTGATTCCTTTACTTGGAAGAGTATTTTGAAGGTGAGGGATGTCATTCAAAGGGGTTGTAAATGGCGAATAGGTGATGGACAACGGGTCCGCTTCTTTGATGACTTGTGGTTAGACTCCAAGATTGCTAAGGCGGGGCCCCTTCCACTTTCTATGCCGGAGGAGGTGCGTGTTAGCTACTTCATTGATCATGAAACTTACTCCTGGAGGAAGGATCGTCTTCTGGCCGCGGCGGGAGAGGCTACTTGGCAGATGGTTCAAACGGTTCCCCTTCCTCGCACGGCTGTGGATGACTGTTTGTTCTAGAAGCACGAACCGAATGGATCCTACTCGGTTAAATCGGCATATAGATTTTTGTGCTCAGAAAACTCGATTGTGGATCACTCAGGCTTCTTTAAGGCTATCTGGCGGCTGAAACTACCGAGTAAGGTAATTATTTTCGGATGGCATATCTACTCAAATGCTCTCCCTACCCCAAAGAATCTTTGGCAGAGAGGTATTGGGGACGATTAGCGATGCGTTTTGTGTAGGATTGACACTGAAGATGTTGACCATATTTTTCTAAGATGTGGCTCAACTTGGGACTGTGTTGGAAGGTGGCTCGGGTGGCATATCAGAATCTGTCGGTTCGCAAGCTTATGGATTTCCTGATGTAGAGGCATCGAACTGACGACCTTATTCTTTTCATTGTGTGTAGCTGGAGGACATGGTATCTTCGGAACAAGCTCAGAATGGAGAATTCTCCACCTACCTTTTCAAATGTCTTGCCGTGGTGTTTGGAGTTCCTTTTCAGCATAAGTGTGTGCCCAGGCTCTCAAATTCGGGGCTGCTGGAGAGACCCCTGGTGACTTGCTGGTCTAGACCGCTACCGAGGTTTGTAAAAATCAATGTGGACGCCCGCTGTCATGAGAATCTTGGCAATTTCGGTTGTGCAGCAGTCATCAGGAACTCTTGTGGTGAATTTGTCGCAGCCAGTGGTTGGAAACGGAGTGGTAAGAGGGAAGCGCTCTTTATGGAAGCTACTGCTCTCCTCCTTGGACTCAGGTGGGCGATTCAATTGAGATTAAATCAGGTACAAGTTAAAACCGATTCTCTCATTTTATACGACTATATTTCAAATTCGGTTGCTATCTCTTCTGATGTGGGCTTTATTGTTGAAGAAATCAGTTCCATCTTCTCTAACAATGCTTCTTTTTCGATTCATCATGTACTTCGGCAAGGTAATACTGTAGCTCACTCCTTAATCGAATTGATTTTTTGTTCTTCTGAGGACCAACAGTGTTGGCAGGGAAACCCTCCCAGTGCTATTGTTGGGAATATTTGTACAGACAATTTTTTGGCAGTGAATTGCGAGGATCCTTCTATCTCTATCCCCTCCAACTCTGTGAGGATGTAGGGATAGTGGGATCTCTTCTTTTATCAAAAAAAAAATGTTACATAACATATGAGTGAACAAAGGTTCAAGTGTTAGGGATGTATGCTTGGGAAACTCGCTTCATATAGCATTTAACACTATTTATATTAATATGAAAATTCATTATTTGTCTAGTATAATTGTTCATAGTCCTGTGTATAAATGTGTAATATCAATCTAATAAAATAATAATATTAAATATAATGATAATTAATGAAGTTGGATTTTCATCAATCATCAAAGTGCAATAAAAATTTTATGGAGTTGTATGAAACCATCATGTTAAAATTGAAATTTTACGTGAGATCAAGTCGGATCATGTACCTGGTTACATAGGATTAACTCATTATTTTAAATGCAGTAAGTGGGAGGGATGTAATACACTCACCAGGGTGGGTCCGAAAGGGAGCGGCATAGCATTTTAACCCTAATTTATTTAAGACAGTCTACCTATTATTGATAAAGTCTCCTCTCATTTGGTATTTTAAGTTTTAAGATTCCATTCCTCGTTTGGATGACTGGGAAAAAAAATTGTAGTTTCACGGCTGCTAAGCCAAGATGCGTTTCTATCCAAAATTTCCTTCCATGACCAGAACCCACGACACAAATTCAGAGGACGGGAATCATAAGCTTCGCTCGTGATTTGAAATATTCAGAGAAAATATAATTATCTTTTTTTTTTTTTTTTAATCATTCATAGGGTTGCCAACTTATATCTTACCATCATGACCTCTGACGGTTAATCTAACCCCTTTAACAGATCTAGAAAGTCTAAAATGTAGGGATGAACGTCTGGCTAATCGATATTAGATATTTCTATCATGATTTACATCACAATCCAATTGGACAACCCCGGAATCTCTATGTTAAACCACAGGGAGAGGAGAAATTCACTATGGAAACAAGAGTGGCAAAACGTGTCATGTTCGCTCCCAAAGGACGATTTAGAAAATAAGGGTATTTGTTTATACCAAAAACTTTTCCACGTAAATTTTTTTAATTCAAAACTTTTTACTCTCTATTGTTATTTATTAACTTTTTCTTGCGTAACTACTCTAATTTTTTATTTTTTTTTTACATAATTACTCATACATTTAATCTGTCTATTTTAACTATATTCTCTTTACTCCTCATCATTATTCATATCATTTTTTCCCTATAGGTATATACCTCTAATAAAATAACATTTATAATATTAACTAATTAGTTTATCACTTTCCAAACACAACTGGAGTATAGAAGTAGAACCATGTTCACGATCTAAGTATCCTTCATGTATAGCTTTAAGGTATGTGGAGAGGATGCAAGGATTAAGGTAAATCTTATCGCGAGATCTAATACTTTGTGGACTTTATGAGTGGTTTGGTCGGAAAAAAATAGGTGATATTGCTAGGAGCTTCCATCATAAGGTAATATTTGCTAGAAATATGGCCAACCATAGCCAAGGTAGGGATTTGGATAGCATTGTATATACGTGACTTTTCCAAATAGTAAGGGTGTGTTTGGGAAGTAACAAAACTTTTTGATAAAAAATTTTAAATATAAAAGTTTCAAAATTAAAATAAAATGATACGATATGATATGACAAGGTAATGATGAGAAGTAAATAGAATAAAATTAAAATAGATAAAATAATTTTATGAGAAGTGTAAAAATGATTGAAGAATATAATAGTTGTGCAAGAAGATATAAATAAATAATTCGAAAAGTAGAATATTTATAGACAGTGAAAAAATTTAACATGACCTTTTTTATTTATTGCCAAACATACAAATAATTAATTATGTGTGTGTATGTCTACCTTAGTCATCTTAGGCCTCACAGGCTTAGTAGGCTAGATCTAAGTCTTGCCAACAAAGTGAGAAAGGGTGTTGCCTCATATGTTATTACGCCTTAGCAAAAAATAAATAAGGAATAAATGAGATCGGAGTTGTCTTGGCTTTGTGCACTTTAGGCTCCCCTTGAAAGGGGTCAATAGTTGTATTAATGTCAATTACTCATTTTTTATGTTTGCTTTAACAATTTTTAGAAAAAGTTTCAAATAAACTTGTGAATTTTAACCATATTTTTTTATATACCCACCTATGTTAAAAAATTACTTTCATAATTATGGAATTTTTCAAAATTCCTTTGTATCCATGCGTTAATAAATTTTTCTCAAAATTCATCCAATACAATTACTATTTGTCAGCAACTACCATTAACACATGTGAAAGGCCCCAAATATTGTTGCATCTGCCTCTCCTCACATCCCTTTATCTGGTTCTATGATGTTCAAGACTGCCTCGACTATGATGGGTTCAACGTGATCGTCCATTGATGACTTACTAAGAACTTCCCTCTTGATAACAATAAGGAAGAGAAGTGGAACAATAACAACCGATAAGAGCAAGGAGGCGGTAGTATATAGATGGTAGTTTGGGCAAGAAGATGGTAGTTGGAGAAGAAGCGTACATACTTAGGAGTCTACTTCAACAATTGCTTTTGATTTTTATCATCTTAGAAATCTTGCCAACTTTCGCTCGCCTTCCATTGACTTTGATGCCATTGCTGAGACCATCAAATATATCTTCCTCATCTCTTCCTCTCCCATCAATCTCTAGTGCTACCCATCAGACTTGCTATCTAAACCTCATCTTGTTATGACAACATTAAAAACACCACATATCACCAACATCAACAGCACAACCCATCTCCTTTAGGTGAAAAAACTCTCTGTCTATTAGCTATGTCGTACTTCCTACAGGCTAGTCTAATAAATATCAACAGTATCCTTAAATGGGAATAAAATGGAGTTTATGCTCATAGCAATATGGTAACACCCAAGGATAAGGAGATGCATTTAAGGATTTTCTCTATTGGATATTAAGCTTGAACTTTTACTATAATATCGATGCTTAAAAATGTACATGATGGTCATGGGTTTCACTCCTATCGAAAGGGGCCACTTAGAGATTGGATTAAAATTTATGATAGTTAAGAGTAATAATGTGTTAAGGTGGAAGGTTATCTTAAAGGATGGATCAATTAATGATAGGTTAATAA
The DNA here is from genome assembly GCA_035584095.1 of Annona squamosa. Lineage (NCBI taxonomy): Eukaryota > Viridiplantae > Streptophyta > Magnoliopsida > Magnoliales > Annonaceae > Annona > Annona squamosa. Next base: position 17,183,216 of record JAXCLR010000092.1, read on the forward strand.
CGTGTTAAGGTGGAAGGATTATCTTAAAGGATGGATCAATTAATGTATGCTAAAGACAAGAAAAAGGCTACTTTTGGGCTAATGTATGCTCAGAAAAAGTCTACCATTGAGCTAGTTTCACTAAAATATGCTATTATAGGCATTTACCTTTAAAAGAGAATATAAAAAGCAATTATTTTAGATATAAAATCATTTGTTTTAGTTGTAAATAATAAGAGATTCCATTTGAAACATTGCAAATAAATGTAATACAATAATTTAATTTATGACAATTTTAAAGTTATATTTTCAACTTCCGAACTTTCTAAAGCATAATTTCTATACGTACAAACGATTCTATAAAATTTTATTATATTCTAATATATCATTAACGAAATCATATTTTTTGCATTGATATAGACGTAATAACCTTAGGGTGGCTCTAGTTGTCGGGTCGGGCCTGGTTAACCAGTCACAGTTGCACCCCTGGCCATGAATTTGGTCTAAAATTAGTAGGCATTGATTATATACACACACACACTTAAACTTTTCCCCCCCACTTGTTCATGCTTACATTCTAAAGTCCTAATCCGGGGTTCGGGGGGATGGTGCTCACTTTTCTCATCCACCCACTTGCAGGTAGCTAGGTGGGAACTCAATTTTAAGGCCTTGCATCCAAATCCCAAAATCAACCCACCATGCATGCGTCCCCTCGAATTGCCCTTTTTTCAGGGCCTACAGAACGCTTTTTCGGGTCAGAAAGTGCAGCAGTTCTGAGTCAATACGTTGTAAGAAAATGGGAGTGTGCGTTTCCTACTTGCCCACGGCGTGAATCCATGAGCAGATGAACATTCACCACGTGATGAACATTTTGCAATGGCAACGTGAATATGACCAACCCACGTCCGTTTCTGGTACGACTTTGATTGGATTAATAAATATATTTTAGATTGGAGAGACTTGGTTCCACTTAGCTGAGTTTTGTACTAGTTTATGATTGGTGTGCATGTTCGTCCAATCCAAACAACATCACTTTTTATCTTTTATTTTTGTAGTGGCCTTCAATGTTTTTTGCAATAATACTTTTTACTCTACTACAATTAATTAATCAGATTTACATATTTGCCTACATAATTTTAGCAAAATTGCAATCATACCGTGACTTCTAGCAAAACCGCCTCTGTACCTATATTGCAGGGTATTATGACTTCTAGCAAAACCACCTCTGTACCTATATAGTAGGGTTGTAAATCAAGTCCGGTTAACCTGAATCGGAGTTTTTTCAATTCTAACTCTAGTTGTAAAATATTAACTCAATTCTACATTCTACATTATTTTTCAAACTTCAACCCAATCGGAAATTAAACCTATATGAATCAGCTTGGGTCGGTTACAAATCGAGTTAATATTCTAACAAAAATTGCTTAATTAAATCTATTGAAAAATATAAATCTATATGAAGAAATAAAAATTATTTTTTATAAGAATACATTTCAATTTATGAATTATATATTAACATAATTGTTAAGTAATCTTATTTTCGAAACAATGACGTCTAGTTAATGCCTATGTATTATATATTAATGTATGATTTTTTTAAACAATTTATTATATGTAGGGCAATTTGCATATATACCCGCATAGTTTGACGCTAATTGTAGATATATCCGCATAGTTTCACGAAATGCATATTACCATACATTGTTTTATCAAAATTGCGTATTACCTCCACACTGTTGCCTATTGTTAATATTTGACATTATATTTTTAAAAATGATGAAAATACCCTCATCCGTAGTTTCACGAATTGTATATCACCCTCATATAGTTTTACTAAAATTGCATATTACCCCATAAAACTATGCATATCAATAAGGGTATTTTTGTCATTTTTCAAAATATAACGTAAGATATTAATCATGGGTAACGACATAGGAATAATATGCAATTTTGGTGAAATTATATGGGAGTAATATGCATTTTATAAAACTACATGAGTATACCTGCAATTAACATCAAATTATATATGAGTATATATATGCGAATTATCCTAATTTTATACTAACAAATGAAATCGAGTCAAGTTGAAAATCATCGAATGGCTTTTCGCTGAATGCACGGAGGAATGCCCCTGCGATTTTCCGATGTCGTCGCAGATGGATTTGCAGTCCACATGCTCGTTCGCTGGCGGTGAAGATGGTGGTGGATGGCTGATGGCGAATACAGCTTCCCATTCACATACCGGTATGTCGCCATCTCTTCCCCAAATGTCGGCATGAATACCATGAAATTTGCCATCTTGATTGGTGATGGCGTGTAATCCGTGGATTTAAACGATAACGATGGTTGCCACCGTTGCTGATTGACGATTGACGGCGACCCACATTGCCCATCCAACCGTTGCTGCTCCTTGCTTCTTCTGGCCAACACCAATAGAAAACTCAATGCCAAGCCAGCCACACCATCGGTGGTGTGACTTTTATACCCTTAATTGAATGAATGGCTTAGATTTTATTATTAACATCTTCCGACGGCGGATTTGAGAAAATCATGACCGATGGGAAACCATCGCCGGAACAGAAGAGGATGAACTCCGATGGGGTATTTTTGTCATTTAAAAAAATAATCTAACGCCTAACGGTAACACGGAAATCCAAACAGAAGTGACACGCATTCAATTTAGGTATGAATCCATCCTCACCAAAAGTTGAAATATTCTTAGGAAAATTCTGCACATATTTATACAGGTACGGATGCAAAAATTTATTAATTTACTACAATTTGCACCGTACTAATTATGCGTTCCTTGACATTTCCAAGGAATCAGAATTTAAGGCTTCTGTTGCTGCTGATGAGGAAAAGCTTCAAAAAAATCACTTTCTGCTCTTTTTTTCATGCAATGCGACATCTTTAACTTTCTAAATACCTTTCTTTCTGATCATTTTTTCATCTTTATATACAACTATATTATCTATCATCTCTTTATTTTTTTCTGTTAATCACTATCCTCATTATTTCACTTTATTCTAACTTTTCAAATTGTATATTTCTTAGGAATATCATCGTTACTAGGTAAAAAATTTGGTGGGTTAAAAGATAGAATACGTAAAAGTAAACATTTTAAATACAGGCAATGATACTATCAGCCTAGGCACATTTGTATAATTTTTATTTTTCCCATGTGGGGCGTAAGTATGTTTAATTCACATATCAAATTTAATAGTTCTTTTTTTTTTATTGGGAGATATTTACATATATCTCAACACATATTACACTGAAGGTCAGAGACATTCTTATCAATTTGGAGACACTGCTCCACCAAGTAAACAGAAAGAGACAACTTCCACCAATTAAACGGGAGACCACTCTGCTCCCACGAACAACGGGAGATCACTTTGCTCCCACAAACGGGCCGAAATCCAATTGCTGGATTTGAACTCGTGACAGCGCTACCCGAGAGACTTATGCCGGCTGCGTTGACCAACCGAGCCGTGCTCGGTTGGTAAATTTAACAGTTCTTAAACACGCTCATATATTTGAATTAAAAAATAGTTTTTATGGGTGAAAGTCACTTGAATAGCCCTAGAACCATAGATATTGATATTTAGTAAAAAATAATATACATATTAAGGGTGTGTTTGGTTAAGGGTAAAACTTTTGATAAAAAGTTTTTAAAATAGAAATTATCAAATTGATAAAAAATAATATAATATAATAGAGATAATGATGAGGAGTAAAGGAAATAATGTTAAAATAGATAGGTTAATTGTATATATAATTGTGTAAAAGTGTTTAAAAAATAGGGTAGTTTGTATAATAAAATGTGAAAAAATAATTTAAAAATAGAGTAGTTATGGAGAGTGAAAAGTTTTAGTTGACGTTTTTTTGTCCCGAATAAGGACACCTTAAAAGTTATAAAATTAATATGTGAACTCAACCCATATTTTTATGAAAAAATAAGAGAGAAAAAAAATGCCTACGCACTTAGCTATCTATTAGCTTGGACTAATAAGATCAGTATCCTTTAAAAAATGACAATGTTTGTTAATTTTAGGTGATTATTTTTAACTTACTAAAATTGTATTAAATGAATAGGTCTATTGCTAGCTAAATAAACAATTTAAAACTCAAGCAACCAGTTAAATTTGATCAATAAAGCAGTTAACTAAGCTAGTCCTTTTTTTTTATGATTATATTTACATACATCTCAACACATATTACATTGAAATTCTGAGACATTCTTACAAATACGAAGATACATAACTCTCACAAAGAAATTTGGAGACACAGCTCCACCACTAGTCCTTGAAAGAACTTTGTTTGCCAAAATATTCTGCTGTAGGATTTATTTTCAACAGTTGAGGTTTTCATTATAAATTTGATTCACCAATCATAATTAGGCGAGGTTTAAATATGCCATTACATGTGATACAACATCAAATTAAAGTTTCATACAAAATACTTTTGCAAACAAAGCTTATTAGTTACATTAGATAAGTAAAAGAATTTTCACAATAATATAAATAATGTTAAGTGTAATAGATAAAGTAAACTTTTTTTTTTTTACAAAGTAAAGTGAACTTTTTAATCAACGTCAAGATATTAAAAAATAGAATAGATTACGTTGTTGAGAGATGTCATGCAATCGAAAACCTTTATATATAATTATAATTAATAGAAAAAATTGCAATATCATAAGCTGGTAGCTACTGCTTGAAACCATCTAGTGCTCGATTTCGTAGCCAAAAGCCTGTAGGTAAACATCGTCTTGAGAAGATCAATGAATTAAAAGCGGACATATAGACAAGATTCTGGAGGAAAAATTTATTTCCGAATAACGATTAACAGTCGAATTTCAAGTCTTCTTAAATGTTAAAATGAGTCTGTTGATCAACGCAAATAGCAAGCCTATTCATTCCCTCACCCAGCCTATCTAAGAAGCCAAATAATTATTTAGTTTAACGTGTGTTCCAAACCATACAAGATTCTTAGATTCCAAACCATACAAGATTCTTAGATGAATCTCTATTATCATTCCCAATACAACTTTCTAATTCCCAACGCAGTTTTTCCAATTTCTAATATAATTTTACTCATTCTTAATACATATCATTATATTCTTATCTTAGATATAAATCCAATATAAGAATCTTATATAAGGTCTGTTTGGTAACCGGCAAAACTCTAATTTTTTAATAAAACTTTTCACGCAAGGGGTGTTGCAGTAAAATTCTGTCATTTCACTTCATAGTCGTCACTGCTGCTGAAATTCATACTTATGCACAAGAGCCTTTCCGAAAAACCACCGGTGAGCTCTGCCCTCAAACCGTCCTCGAGGAAAAAAAAAAATTCAAACCAGCGAACTCTAACTGTTTGCGTCGGACACAATGTATTCTTGTGCACTACAAACACTGCCATTTCTAGCCAAAACCGACTTTTTTTTAACCCAAAAAGACATCAAAAAGTTTTCATTCATACCAAATGGCCCCATAATTTGTAACATGCACTTATGTAATATGAATGGGAGAACACATATAACTTTAGCCTAGTCTTGACTTTGATGTACACTGGTTCAATGCACTTGGTGCATTGAGCCGGTGTACTTCATCTTTTTTTTTTTTTTGAAATTTTTTTACACATCCGTTAATATAAGTGTATTGTGTATAAATTTTTATTATTTTTAGAGATTTTTAAATATTTTTTTTGGATTTTTAAAAATCAATGGCATTTTTAGTAATTTTGCTACTGATTTTAAAAAATTCAAAAAAAATATCTAAAAATATTCAAAAATGATAAAAATTTATACACATGCTAAATACACTTAGATTAACATTTTCATAAAAAAAATTCAAAAAAAGTTTCAAAAAGAATATGTGAAGTACACCTTGGTGCATTGAACCAACATCCGACTTTGATGACATATTAACATAGAATTCTATCTAAAAAGTTTCTTAATGAATTATATTCTCGCACACATAAAGGAACGTGATGCGGAGCTAGAACCATGCGCACTAACCCATTTTTTAAAATTCATTTCAGATTTCCTGGCGCCATCGTATGGGCCCAAACATATACTTCTTGCGTATAATTTTATAATCTATTAATATTATTTAATATTTTAAAATTAAAAAAATTAAATTATATAAAAAATTGTAAAATTGTATGTATGGGATCTTTGGCACTATTTAGTAACAATGGTATATGGGAATCTTATATGGGAATCTATTTTTCTTCGCACTTTTTCAAAAAATAATTTTATATTTTAATTATCTAACAGCCGTTTTTCATTTTTACTTCTATAATTCGATAATTTTCTCATATAACTGCTCTATTTCTTACCATTGTACTCTTATCATATTATATCACTTTTATACTTTTAAAAATATTCGTTTTCTTGCTTCTCATTTGCCTATCTTACCAAATGATGCCTTTACGTTTGAGCTTGGATAATAATGAATTTTTTTTTAAAAAAGCATTGCACCAGGCGCATTTAATTGCAATATGCACACAAATCAAGGGTATGTTTGGAAAAACAACAAAAAAAATTAAATCAAAACTTTGTCTTTTTATTTCTATATTATTTTTCAATAATTTATTCAAATCTTTCAACACTACATATTTTTAATTATTTTTACAAATCTTTTCATACAATTATCTTATCTTTTTTAACTTTATTACTTTTATTTCTTATTATTATTCTTATGTTATCACAGAATTCTTTCCTTTATCTCACTTTACAAACACACTCAAGTGTATCTTAGACGGTGACTTCATACCCATGTCATCAAGTTCCAGAGACAATCTACAAAGATTCAAAGCCCATCAACAGAAGTTTTGTGTGGCCTCTTAACAAGTGTTAGTCTCAAACGCAAAGCCCATAGATTTGGGCCACAGTGTCAGTCAGTAGCCCAAACCCATGCAGTTGTGCCTTCCTTGCATGGTCCAGCCGGACTGCCGCATCCTTGTTCCATACCACTTCAAAGTTAAATATATCATCAGGTCGACGAAGTTATCAATCGCTACAAATATACACTAGTAAGATATATTAAAAAACAAATTATACAGAACATAAAAATGTGTTATGCAATATAATATATATAGAGACATATTCATATGTAGATGTACAGTGCAGTTTGCTATAAAATGAGTCTCCCCATATTAGCTTATAGTGAAACTTTATATAATAATTTATTTATGTAAAAATCATACTTTACATAGTTTAGACGTTGAAAATATTATTTTAAACTTGATATTTATATTAAATTATTTATTATGTTGATTTTGCACTATTTTAAGATAGAAACCATACACATATTGGATTTAGATGAAAATTGGTATACTGATAAAGTGAACAATTCTAAATCCAATGGACGAGGTGAATTTTCCATTCATTATCATGTGTGGCTCACCGTGAATGAACTTAGATGAAAATTAATATGCTAATAAAGTGAATAATTCTAAATATAATGGGAGGAACGAATTTCCCATTTATTGTTATGCGGGGCTCACAGTGCATGGACTATGTGGTAGAGTCTCATACACTGAAATATTTTCCGTACGTACGTACTCTACCACTGAAATATTTTCCGTACATATGTATTTTTCGTGTGTATATATATATATATATTTGATATGTCGAGCTCATAGCAGTGTTATTAAAACCGGATAGGACCGGCCGGTCCAACTGGGAACCAGTCCCCAATATGGTTCGATAGCATACGATTCGGTTCAATACATATAAACTGTAAAAACTATCAAACCGGCGGTTGGACTGCAATATACGGTCGGGCTGGTTCGTCAAAAAAAAAAAAAGAAAACAGCATGGGCGCAGCGTACAACACAGGCATGGCAGAACTCAGAAGCTCCTCCCAAATTCCACGATCGGGCCTCGGATCCCTAATCTTTCTCTTCTTGGCTTCTTGCAATCGCAGTAGCAGCTCGCCTCTTCTCGTCCAGCTGATCGTCTGCAGCAAGCCACCAACAAGCCAACAACTCGTCTGGTCGTCCCACGAGGCCGCGTCCAGCAACAGTGTGACACCGTAACCAGGTAGGGATCTTCTCGTGACAAACTCGCTCGCCTAGTCGCCCGTTCATCCTCTCTCAGAGTCCTTGTCTCGTTCCCTTCACGAAAAACCCTAGTCGTTGCCGTAGTGCCCGCTCGCCCGCCTTTCACCACGACTCGCATGCCCGCCAGCAACCCGCCTAGCCTGCCTCTCCAGCCCCCCTTCATCCACGACACGCACGCTACTCGCTTCACCAGCAATGCCCGCCTAGCCCTCCTCCCCTGCCATCTCGTCACGCGTGCCGAGCTTGACGCATGCCACTGTCGAGGATGTCGATGAGCGGTGTGAGGGAGTAGCCGCAGTGGCGGAGGGTGGAGCAAAGTAGAGGTGGTTGGCGGCATCCATGGTAGCAAAGTTCTCCTCCAACACCGATGTCATCTTCACCAGGGCGGTGTCCCAGATAGTCTCCACTTGTTCCGAAGATAATAGCCCGCCGGCAGTCCGCAACATGCGATCCTCCACGATGAAGAAATCGACAATCTGGGAGAAGAAGTTCTGATGGGATTCAAGGAAGGGCTGCATGCACGAGATCTGGAGGTCGAGATCTGTACCTTTAATCCTTCTCATCAATGGCTTTGTGGAGCTTCTCGCCTGCCCCCTTCCCTGCCCTAGCCTGCCCTCATTCCTACCCCCATCTTTGCTGTGGTAATTATTTTTATGTGTAATCTAAAATTTTATTTTTAATATTTTATTTATTTTATAAAATTTGAGTTCTCCTTAAATGTCATTAGATGTTGTTAAATATCGTTAGATGCTGTTAGACGCTGTTAGATTAAGATGAATTTCATTAAATCTTATTATCTGAATTTTAAGTTCTATAATTAAGCTATAAATGTCCTTATAAGAAGCCGAGGATCATGTTACAGGTGTTAAATTAGAATTAACTTATTAATATCAAAAGTTAAATGCAGTTAGATGTTGTTAGATGCCGTTAGATGTCGTTAGATGCTGTTAGATGCTATTAGACGTTGTTAGATAAAGTAAATTTCATTAAATCCTATTATCTGGGTTTCAAATTCTATAATTAAGGTATTAATGACCTTATAAAGAGCTCAGAGTCATATTACAGGTGTTAAATTAAGATTAACTTATCAATATATTTACTTAAAATTTAAAAAAAATTTAATATTTATGATATCACAAACATGTCATGCTGACGTTATCGGTTCGAATTAGTTCGCTTAACCGGTTCGAACCAGACCAGCTCCTTTACCGGTTTAATCACCAGTTCTGTTCTGACAACATTGGCTCACAATGCATGGCATGCGCTGAAATATTTTTCATACATATTTTTCATGTATATATGATATGTCGCGGTTCGAGACCTGGCGAACTGGGATCACGGGCATGGGCGCCCAAAGTACTAACCAGTACACCTTAGCATCGGTTGCTGTTATACAATAATTTCAAACATAGAGAGTGCATGAAAATAAATTCCTCTTAACTCTCAATTTAATCTCTGCTTGCCGATGACTATGAAGAGACATAAAAGAAAATCCATTCAATGCTCTACTGGCAGAACCCATAGAAGGCACAACCTTCAAATTTTTTGTTGAATCCAACTTACTTTTATTTAATTTTTTTTTATTGCATACAGGCTATTACTTCTAGATTTGAAGCTGGAATTACATTCATGCACAAACAATGTTAATCTCACTAGTTAATCTCACTAGGCTATGCTTTGGATGACGACCCACTATATTAACTTGAGGCCAAACATCATACTAGTTTCATATTTTTCTTGCGCACCCTCAAAAAATATTATAATTGAAATTTACATGAAATGTCATGACAAATACTTTTAAAACTATATAAAAAATTATATCTTAATCAATTAGTTTTATAATTTTGTGGTCTACGTGATACATTTTATATAAATAATTTATCATATTTCAAAAACATAAAAAATCGATCAACTTTAATTAGATTCCAATAAAAAATCTAACATTAAAAAGCACAAAGTATTCATGTTTGAATACTTATCACTTTTACACACAACATTGAATTGTTATTCTAGATAAAATTATTCATGAACCTTCTCTTATTATATATCATGCACAATATACAGGGCATGTTTTTTTTTTTTAGAAAAGGATGCACCGTATCCCACGCCCCTAAACGTCTGATAGGGAGAGGGGATAGGATGATCCAGAAACTTTCATTGCCAAAAAATTGTCTATACAAATTTTTTCCTGTAAAGCTTGTGGGGGGATACCCCACCAAACTTGCTGATGAACAGAGGAAAGAGAGATCAAGTCAGCTAAGGCATGTGCTACAGCATTCCCCTGCCTAAGAGCATGATGAACAGATACAGAAATAGAGGGGGACAACAAAGACTTGATATCACAGATAACATTCCCAACAGGAGAGGGAATGGGGCCATCGGACATAAGCAAATCAACCAAAAGAAGCGAATCGGTTTCGATTTGCAAAGTAGGCAAATTAGAGTCCAATCCCCACGAAACGCCAAGAAGAAAAGCGTGTGCCTCCATAAGCAATGGTTCCATGCATCCATCCCGGCGCCAACCTTTTGCCGCAACAAAGGCTCCCCTCCAATCGCGTATCACCGCAGCGAAGCCCGTTGCTAAGTTCGAATGATTCATGCACGCATCCACGTTAATCTTGAAAACTCCATCCGGAGGTTTAGACTATCTGGAAATCAGGAGTCTGTCAAAGGCGCCTGCTAAGATGAGGGGAGAAGCTCTGCGATGTTCCTCCAGAAACTCCTTACACCAGTTGAGAACATTTAGAAAATCCGGCTTTTGCCCGTCCACCCTGAAGGAGTTTCGCAGAGACCAAATTCGCTAGCAGCAAGTGATAAACAGGCGCAGGTCACCCGCCCGCTGATCATGAACAAGAGAGGAGATTAACTCCTGGACAGTGGCCGGGAGGATGATCCTCCTTGCGATCCAGCGTCAAATCCCTCTAGTTAGCACGTAGTCCAGAAAAAGATGATCGGAGTCCTCCAAACCAGACCTGCAAAGCAAGCATAATGGGTCAATATCAATACCTCGCAGTTGGAGATTCCGGAGAGTCGGGAGCCTGTCCCTGAATAGCCTCCACGCAAAGATAAGGATCTTGCTTGGAAGTTTTGTGCGCCAGATTGCCTTAAAAATGAAGGAGTGAGGAGAGCTCCCATCTCCCGAGCTAAGAACTCTGTAGGCTGATTTAACATAATAGACCCCGCGAGGCTCAAATTTCCAATAGATCGTGTCCTCCTGAGAGGGGGAAGGGAGGGGGGCCTGGTTGATGATGCGCCATCCCTCTTCCCCAGCCACTGCCAGAATGCGGTCTTTAATCCACGTAGACGAGGCCGCACAGATAAAATGGCTAACATAAACGTCATCGGGGATAGATGATGGAAGGGGTCCAGCTTTTGTAACCATAGGATCAACCCATTCATCCTTAAAGAAACGCACCCCGCAACCGTTACCAATTCGCCATTTGCACCCAAACTTGATCATGTCCCTCGCCCCCAAAATGCTCTTCTATGTGAAAGAGTCGGATAGTTTAGCACAACAGCTCCAAACTAATGATTAGTTCAATTAAAACTTTTTAATCTAATGATTTTTACTTTTTACAACTATTCTATTTTTAATTATTTTTTCACATTTTTTTAATAAAATTATCTTACTTTTCAATCATTTCTCTACAACTACCTATGCAATTAATCTATTTATTTTGATTTTATTCTCTTTATTCTTCATCATTATCTTTATTATATATATTATTTTCTGTTAATTCAAAAACTTTTAGATCAAAATTTTTTTGCCAAAAGTTTTATCACTTATCAAACATACCAATAAATACATACTTTTTTTTATAATATGAATGAAGCGGAATGCCCTGATCTCGACTTGAATCCTTAAGCTTCACGTACATGTGTATTGGTGTCAATCACCAGACTATCAGAGTGTTAACATAATATGCATTTTTGTATATTATTTTTATGATGAATATGTAACATAATATAATTTTTTAATTTATTCATTCAAAATATCTTGAGAATTGTTTAAATGTTTTCTTATTGCAATATTGGTTATAAAATTATTGATTTAGAATAAAGGATGATTCATAAGAAATTTTGGAAAGAGAATTTTTTTTTGGTGCAAAGAAACTTAGGGACATTTGGCATAGCATTCCACAATTGTCGTATGAGATGATAATGTGTGAAAGCATGGATTTCCACGACAATCATCTATCAGATAATAACATCTATCAGATAATAACCATATTTTTCCACTTTTATTCTTATATTTTAATTATTTTTTCTATCAACCACTTTTCATTAAACCTATTTATTCAAACTTTACCTTCATCATTTCCTGTAAATCACACAATTTTCAAAAAAATTATTTTTTATTATCTACACATCCCAGAATTTTTTCCCATTTCAGATCCCCAAACATCACCTTAGTTGCTTTAAACCATTTTGTGAAAAAATTTCCGAAGGTAGAAGGGGATTATGAGCTTATACGACCTCATTCATTTTTAGGCTTTTTTCAAATATACCAATTATGGTTAACCATATTTTCAAATATGCTCCCAACATTTCAAAAGTCTCAAATATACCCATTTGTACAGCATATCAGATATACCTACTTTGTCATCGACGTGAGAAAATGATGTTAAAAATTAAGTGAAATTATTTAGACACTCATGAGCCAGAATTGAACCGAAAGGGGGCGAGCTTCTCTGTCTTTGTCTGCATTCGGCAGTAGCTGCGGCACTCCTCCATCTCGGCCGCCGCCAACCCTTCCTCAGCAGCTAGCGCTACTGATACAATATCAACAAATCCCTTGCCTCTGCCGTACTTTGCCTCCATCAGCAGTGGCATGAGCAAGTGATCCATCACAATGTCACCTCCTCTGCCATCTTCCACAATTCCGACATGAATCCACATCTTGGATGTTTCGCCCTCGCCGAATTCCTAGCGCGTAAGGAGCCACAACAATCCCCAGTTGTCAAAGACACCTTCAGCTTCATGTCACAAGAGTACATGGAGTTTGGCAAGGCCACGACGATGGCCTATGTCTGCAGCTTTAGCGGAGTGGTGCTGGAGGTATAAAGTAGTACTTCGTCTCAAGACGGGGATTGAAGAAAATGCTTATGAAAAATCCCTGCAAAAATCGATCAATAATCTAATTGGAGAATCTCAAATTTTGCAGCAGATAGATGATTGGGTCTCTTCCGCGAAGAAGATTTAGTCGTCTCTTCTGCTCACAACTATAGTCTCGGGGCCCCAATCAGCCACTCATTGACGACAAATCTAATGAGATTGGGGAGGCTCTATAAGGCATTGAAGAAATGGCGCAGTGGGTTGGATATGGTGTGGAACTCGCCTTTGTAGTAGCCGAGAACAATAGAGTAGAACTTGTAGAGAGATTTAAGACATCATAGTTGAGGATTTTGCGAGTTTCTAGATAGGCGGTAATGAAGATATGGAAATGGTGTTTGTCTAGTCTTTATCCTAGCTAGATCATCATCGCCCATATTCACTCCACGAGCACAATAATTGTATCTACCTGTGTTAATGGTCATGTCCAACCCGTTTACTCGCTCATCCAACCTATTTATAAATGGGTCTGGGTCAGGATTTTTGAATAAATGTGTTATAATCCGCCAACCTGTTTAACCATTTAATTAAATAAATGGATTAGCGTTGAGATTTTACAACTCATCAGCTTGTTTAGTAATTCATTCAACTCATATAACATGTTCAACTCGTTTAATTTGTTCAACTCATTTAACTCGCTTAACTCATTAAAGTTATAAATATGCATATGTAAACCCCTTAGTTATTTTTTCTCTCTAAGTGTTATTCAAGTCACCTAATTTTCATTTTTTCAGTGCTACCTTAATTCCATTTTTCCATTAATGCCCTATTTTTATTTTCTCTATGCCAAAAACACCTTCTCGTCTCTCTCTCTACGAGATCATCATTTCCTAGAGTTTAAGCTTTCAGGTTATTTGCTATACAACCTATTAACAACCCACCACCCCGTTATTAAATGAGTTGTAAATGGGTTAAGATTGAGTTTTTTAAATGAGTTAATAAACGGATTATGGTTGAGATATTTTAAATGAGTTAAGATTAGGATTAAGCTTCAACTTGTTCAACTCGTCCAACCCAATCCGTTGTCACTCAACTTTTCCATTTTCCACATCATGTGCGCAATGCATTTGATGCTCATCAATCGACTTCTTCAAAAGGCTCCGGATAGTTGCCAATCTTTGACTGCGATAATGGCGCCACCTCCGATTTTCTAGCTTCCTCAAATTGTGTCATTACATTCTTCTCTACCGCCACCTCCATAAGAGGTGTGAGATTGGCACTCAACTCGGTTGTGACACTCATGATCCCCCTGTCCATTTTTCCCAGGTAATTAGAGCGAAGATTGGGGAGAGAGAATTTACCGGCCTTTGTCGAAAGTTAGGGCTCATCATGAAATTACAAAGCCTCTCAAGTTCAGCTTCTAGACTAACTTCGTTACTGTAGTCTGAATTTTGTCAAGTTGTTCCACCGTCGCTGACCCATTGTAGCCCACTGATGTCATTTGCAGTGCTTCTCCCATATCTACTTGTGCTCCATCTTTGCCATCTTCTTTCACTGCCTATACTTCGTCAACCAAAATAATAGCAAAGTAAATAAAACTAAGACCCCAACAACAGCAACCACGAGGATGACAATCTTCCATGTCTTCTTCTCCTTTCTCTTGATTTGGAGGTGGAGACACGGTAAGACTAGGTGGGGGAATCGTAGGTGGAGGAACAAGTGCAGTAGATTTTACCATAATAGAGAAATGTCGTCAGTTACACATCGAACAAATGTTGTTGCAAAGGATCTAGATTCATTATACCGAGGAACTCCTTTTCTCCGAAGGCTACCCCAGTAGAGTCTCATTGTAATAATCCTTATACCAGACAGATTGGTTGGAATTGGAGCTTCATAGGAGCTGTCTTTATGGGAAGCAGTTTCAGAATAGTTTTCCTGAAGAAGCTATTACAAGAGCTATGAATCCTTTGGAAGTTGTTCATACAGATATATGTGGGCCCATCAAACCAAGCTCATTTGGTAACAACAATTACTTCATTCTCTTCATTGATGATTTTAGTCGTAAGACATGGGTTTATTTTTTAAAATAGAAATCAGAAGCTTTCAAAGTTTTTCACATATCTGTTCTGGATGATCAATGTAAGGAAGACCTTTTACCATCTGCTTTTGTTTCAACAATTTCAATCCTCTAAAATGTAAGTGCCCAAAACGCATGTGCCATAACCAAGAATCATCATTTATAATAGATTTTAAGCATATAGTTGAACCAGTATGAAGATTTACTTTAAACATTCTGTTTGGAGTCATAAGAACTAGTGCAACCAAATTTCTATGCTTATCTCTCAATATCAAATGATAATCTTTCACATAAACTTCATAACCTTTTTCTATAAGTTGTCGCAAGCTGAGAATATTACTTTTTAAGTTAGGCACAAAATAAATATAAAAAATAATCCTGTGTTCTCCATTCTTCAACTGAATAAGAATATTTCATTTTCCTTTGATTTGAATTTTGGACAAATCTCCAAAAGTAACACTGCCCAAAACCTCCTCATCAAGTTCTATGAATTTTTTTGTCACCGCACATGTGATTACTTGTAGCATTATCAAGGTACCAAATGCTTTTATCATCTTTCTCATCTTCTTTTAGAGTCAGTCATAAAGTGGGTTCAATATATGTTTCTTTATCTTCAATAAAATTAGCTTTTTCTTGAGGTGGATTTCGACATTCAGAAGAATAATGTCCATACTTATGACATTTGTAGCATTCTACTTGAGATTTGCATTTAGCTGCATAATGACTATATTTGTGACAAATGAAGCATTCAATTTGAGATTTGTCATACCTTTTCTCAGCATTTGTTCTTCCTCCCCTGACTCTTCTTCCAAGTCCTCTTTGTGTTCTTTCAAAATTTTGATTTTCTTCATTAGTCAAGTTTCTAGAATCTCCTCTTCTTCATCCACGACCACGACCACAACCTCTGCTTCTTTGATTTTTGAAACCATAGTTATGTCCCACAGCATACTCCTTGTTATTAAGAGAGATTTTTGTTTGCAAGACTTTCTTTGAAGCTTTAGATTTGCTTCGTTTCACTCTTTCTTCATGAACTTATAAAGAGCCAATCAATTCATCAATAGTCAGAGATGTTAAGTCATTTGATTCCTCAATAACCACCACAATATGTTCAAATCTTGGTTCCAAAGAACGGAGAACCTTCTCAATTATTTGAATATCTTTAATTTTTTCACCATTTCTTTTCATTTGATTCACAATAGCCAAAGTTCTCGTATAATATTCTGAAATTGACCTAGATTCTTTCATACTAAGAGTTTCAAATTCACTTCTTAATGTTTGAAGACGTACCTTTTTAACCTTTTCAATACCTCTATAAGTTGTTTGAAGAATCTCCAATGCCTCCTTTGAGGTGGATGCATTTGCCACTTTCACAAATATATCGTCATCTAATCCTTGATGAAGAAGAGTGAGAGCTTGATGATCTTTCTTTCGGAATTTCTGCAATGCATCCTTTTGTGCTTGGTTTAATATTATTTCACTTTCAGGTTCCTCATGCTCATTCTCGACGATCTCCCAAGCATCTTGTAAGCCAAGTATTGCCTTCATTCAAATTGACCAACTGTCAAAATTTTCTTTTGTAAGTCTTGGAAACTGAAAAGGAACATTATCCATAGTCATAGGCTCTGATACCAATTTGTTGGAGAAAGAGCATAAAAAATAGATGAGAAATTAACTTCTATTTTCTTATTGAAATCTCTGTTTATTTTCTTCTCATACTCTCTCCTTCAAATCAACATCTTCATATCTATTTATACTAGAAGTGATGCTTCTTTTCCACACAATATTCATGATCATCATAAATATCTACGCATGAATGAAATTAACTAGGTGCATGCTCATCATTAGGTACATGTATCTATGCATGAATGAAATTAACTAGATTCATGCTTATCACTAAGTACATGTATTTATGCATGAATAAAATTAACTAGGTGCATGCTTATTACTAAGTACATGTACTAATCACTTATTACATTCATGTATTACACTAGATGCATGAAAACATGATAACCCAAAATTAAATTAAGTTTATCTTCCAACATTTGTTGAAAAACAAAGTGGTTATATCATCAAAGCTTTGAGGTCCGATCGAGGTGGAGAATTCATGTCTAATGATTTTAAACAGTATTGTGATAAAAATGGAATTCGTCGCCTTTTAACAGTTCCAAGGTCACCACAGCAGAATGGGGTCGTGGAAAGAAAGAACAGAACTATTTTGGACATGGCTCGAAGCATGTTGAAATCTAAAAATATGCCTAAAGAATTTTGGGCCGAAGTTGTTGATTGTGCAGTTTATTTGTCCAATAGAAGTTGGATAAAAAAATGTACAGGAAATGACACCTTAAGAAACATGGAGCGGATGGAAGCCAAGTGTTGCTCACTTGTGTGTCTTTGGATGTCTGGCTTATACTCATGTACCTGATCAAGTAAGTTTAAAGTTAGATGATAAGACTTCAAAATATGTCTTCACCAGTTATGATACAAATTCAAAAGGCTACAAGTTATATGATCTATTAAACAGCAGAATTATCATTAGCAGAGATATAAAATTTGATGAAGATGGTGCATGGGATTAGAAAATGCAGAAAGAAAAAAATATAATTTTTTTCCTATTTTTCAAGATGATGAGCAATCAAATGAAATACCAGATATTCATATCACTCCTCCATCTTCACCACCAGCTCATATTCCTCATGATTCATCATCATCGGAAGAAGAATCTTCAAGAAGAGCATATCGTTTCAGAAATCTTCAAGATATCTATGATAAAACATAAATACTTACAGAGGCTATGAACAATTTGAATCTTTTTTGTTTTCTTGTAGGAGTTGAACCCATAAATTATGAAGAAGCATCACAAGAAAATGAATGGAGAAAGGCTATGGATGAGGAAATCAAATCCATCCAAAAAAATCATACTTGGGAGCTTACAACTCTTCCACAGGGAAAGAGAGCTATTGGTGTTAAGTAGGTACATAAATTGAAGAAAAATGTAAAGGAGAAATTGATAAATACAAAGCCAGATTGGTTGATAAAGGGTATAGTCAGATTGCTGGAATGGACTATGATGAGGTATTTGCTCCCGTTGTTCGTTTAGAAACTATCAGATTGATTATTTCACTTACAACTCAAAATAAATGGAAAATTCATCAGATGGATGTTAAATCTACTTTCTTGAATGAATATCTTGATGGAAAAGTATATGTGGAGTAGCCTTTGGGATATACTATTGACGTACATGAAGACAAAGTTCTAAAATTGAATAAAGCTTTATATGATCTCAAACAGGCACTAAGAGCTTGGAATAGTAAGATTAATAAATATTTTTTGGAACATGAGTTTGTAATATGCCTTCATGAACATGTACTTTATTCTAAGGTATATGATAATAGTGATTTGTTATTTGTTTGCTTGTATGTAGATGACCTTATTTGCACAGGAAGTAATCCAAACACATTTAAAACTTTCAAAGAGGAGATGACTCAAGAATTTGAGATGACAAATATTGGCTTGATGTCTTATTATCTTGGAATTGAAGTAAAACAAACAAATGAAGGCATTTTTATTTCCCAAGAAAGTTATGCACAAGAAATATTAAAGAAGTTTAAAATGGAAAGTTGCAAACCCATAAACACACCTGTAGCGTATGGAACAAAGTTATCAAAATTTGAGTATGGTGAATTCATTAATCTAACTTTCTTCAGAAGCTTGGTTGGAAGTTTGCGGTATTTGACATGTACAAGGTCAGATATTCTGTTTGGAGTTGGGTTGATCAGACGATTTATGGAAACTCCTACATCTGTTCACATGAAAGCAGCAAAAAAAATTCTTCGCTACATCAAAAGTACACTAAGTTATGACATCCTCTATTCCTCTTCTAATGATTTCAAGTTGTGGATTTTTGTGATAGTGATTGGGGTGGAGACACTGATGTTAGAAAGAGTACTTCTTGATATGTATTTTTTATGAAATATTTACTTGGAATTCCAAGAAACAACTTATTGTGGCTCTTTCTACATGCGGAGCTGAATATGTGGCAATAACTTCATGTTCTTGCCATGCAATATGGCTAAGGAGTTTATTGAAATGTGTGCAAAATGCTCAAGATAAAGCAACAGAAATTTTCATTGACAACAAATCAGCAATTGCGATAGCAAAGAACCCGTTATTTCATGCTCGCAGCAAACACATAGATACAAGGTATCATTTTATCAGAGAATGTGTAACCAAGAAAGAGGTGGAGCTCAAGTTTGTGAAGACACAAAATCAAGTTGCCGATATTTTCACAAAGCCTTTGAAGTATGAAGATTTTTATAAATTGAGAGCTTTGCTTGGGGTAACTAAATTAAGTTTAAAGGAGGGTGTTGGAAAATAAACTTAATTTAATTTTGGGTTATCATGTTTTCATGCATCTAGTGTAATACATGAATGTAATAAGTGATTAGTACATGTACGTAGTGATAAGCATTCACCTAGTTAATTTCATTCATGCATAGATATATGTACTTAGTGATATGCATGCACCTAGTTAATTTCATTAATGCATAGATACATGTACCTAGTGATAAGCATGCACCTAGTTAATTTCATTCACGCATAGATATTTATGATGTTCATGAATATTGTGTGGAAAAGAAGCATCACTTCTAGTATAAATAGATATGAAGATGTTCATTTGAAGGAGAGTATGAGAAGAAAATAAATAGAGATTTCAATAAGAAAATGGAAGTCAATTTCTCCTCTATTTCTTTGTGCTCTTTCTCCAACAGTTGCAAAGGATCTAGATTCATTATACCGAGGAACTCCTTTTCTCCGAAGGCTACCCCAGCAGAGTCTCATTGTAATAATCCTTATACCAGACAGATTGGTTGGAATTGGAGCTTCGTAGGGGCGACCTATTTCGGGTTTATGAAATGCCTTGTAAGTGTAGTCCTGGAGAAGCCCATCTACCCGACGCGCTCCATTTGAAGATTTGGGTGATAACTGAGCTCCAATGAAGCACTTTCTTATTCTCCAGCCACCATTCTACATATGCTGCATGTTGTTAGTGACGCCTGCTCCTTGCTCTCAACAACATGCATCTCCGTCATTGATGAAGAGAATCCGGCCTAAGGGTATCCTAGGCATTTTCAAAAAATTGACAACATTTTTTCAACTCTTCCGTTACGTAACGTAACAGTTAGTCATGGAATGAATATATTCAAGAATCTGTGCAAACATACAGGGAGTATATTAAATTTTTTTAAAAAATATAGTGAGTACATTTAAAATTATAATAAAATGTAATGAGCATATTTGAAATAATCTCTGTATTTTTTGTGAAAAAGTGCATTATCAGTTTCTTACATACTTTTGAACGAACTTATAGCTACAAATGAGGGCTTTCTGGATAACGGCATAGTCGGATAATTCTACCAACCAAAAAGTCCTTTAAGGTTGAAGAGGTTAGATCATTTTAGGTTTAAAACACATTTTTTCCTTTTTTTTCAATTTATTTTTACGAAATTATTATTCTAGTTAGGTTTATTTTATACACTAATTTTTATCAAATTTAGAAATGTATATATATTTATTTCGGATTATAAACATAGGGGTATTGTAGTCATGTTTCAAGTTGAAACTTGACTAAAATCCTTTATGTTTAAAAATTCAAAAAAATATATATCTCCAAAATTAGTTAAAATTGGCTTATAAATTAAATATAACTAGATTAATCATTTTGTGATTTTTTTTTGAAATAAACAAAAAAATATTTTTGACTAATAACCCGAGAACATCTTAGATTGGCCTAAAATGATTATTTTGCAAGGTTGAATGGATCATAAATCCTTTTATAAAAATTATTAAGACTAAATTAGTCTACAATATATAAAAAGTTTCATGGGTTTATAATCCTTCTCTAACAGCTTCTTAAGGCTAAAAAAATCCGTAACCCATAAGTAAAAGGTCCAACAAAGTTTAAAAGAATACAAATTCTTACATGAAAAAAGTCTTTAAAAACCTTGTAATATGCTCTGTCATAATTAGGTTGATGTATTTTTTTAAGAGTGTTTGGTTATCATTTAAACTTTTTAAATAAAAAATTTTAATTTCCAATTTATTATTTTTCATAATTATTATATTTTTAATTATTTCTTTACGTTTTTTATATCACTACTGTACTTTTTAATTATTTCTACATAACAATCCATACAACTAATTTATTTATTTTAACATTATTATTTGTTCTTTTCATCATTATCTTTATTGTATCACATTATTTCTTCTATTTTAAAAATTTTTTACAAAAAAATCATTTAAAAGTTTTATTACTTTTCAAATACGCAAAATGATCACCGCAAAACGATCACGTCAAAAAATATTTTTAAATTCTTTTTTGCAAAATAGTTAATCTAATCATGTTTAATCTATAATTTGCAGCCAGATGATCATTTCAGACCTGTTTGGATGTTCTAAAAAATTATATTTTTTGTTTTTTGAATTTTTTTATAAATGACTTAAATGTTCGTATATTTAAAATTTTAAAATAAATATACATACATATCCAAAAAGTACTAAAATTTAGTTTATAAATTAAATATAAGTAGATTAACATGTTTATACATAAATTTTGAAAAAAACAAAAAAATTATTTTTGGACCGGCTGACAAAATCCGTGCTCTAATTTGTAACCACCGTAGCTAAGTAGACGAGAGAGCCTGCCGGTCTATTTCGGGGCCACCGATGCGTCCGCCCACCGCCAAAGTTGCACCCTTAAATTATAAACGCTGAATGCGCAGCTTGTTTTCGGCCTCGAACCTGGTATTTAGAAATCCCATGCCTGTTTCCCAGTGCGGGAGGAAGCTGGGGCAGATTGCGAGACATGGATAGGGTTTCCGAAAAGGAGAAGGAGAAATCCGCTAGAAAATCTAGAGACGATCGAGACACAGATTCTCCCAAACGCCACCACCGCGATCGCGACCATCATCGCTCCGCCCGCGACGGTAGGTCGCGCGATGTCGAAGACGATCACCGGAGCGACGATCGGCGTAGAAGAGCGCGGGACACCGACGATGACCACCGCAGCAGCCGCGACGTCAAGTCGCGAGAGTCCCACCACCGGCACGGCGGTCGTGAGAAGCATCGGCATGAAAGGTCGCCTTCTGAAGAAAAGGACTCGTCCAAGGACAAAGTGCATAAGCAGCGGGATTGGGATTGGGAGCGGCAGCGCTTGAAAGACCGGGCGCAAGATCTGGACAAAGGGGACGGGTTGAATGGTAGGGAAGGTAGTGGGGAACGTGGATACCGGGAAGAATCGCTGGAGCGACGGCCTCCTTCATCATCGCATAAGAGGAAAGGTCACGACGATGAACTATCGGACCGCGCTGACAAGCGGGCCAGGGTTCCAGAGGAGAGGAAGGAGAGGCGTCGGTTTGAGGATAAACCCTCCGTGGAAGACACGGGTCCTGGGGATGCGAATGGGAATAGTAAGAGAACGAGTGGAGAGGAAAGGGAAACGGAGGAGTTGGAGAGTGAATTTGCCAAAGAAGAGAAGAAATCACCGATGGAGGAGCCGTCTAATGTTGTTTGGAGTAGTGCCACTTCAAATGGGAGCAGCTTCGTAGCCAATGTAAGTTCTTCTTCTTCTTCTTCTTCTTCTTCTTCTTAACAGAAACATGTCTTTTTGGAACACTGCCCTTCTCTTTCTTTCAGTTGTGGTTTTCGTTGATTTTGCTTGTGCGTGCTTCTAGATGCATTGCTTGGAGAATGCAAATAAGATTTACTTTGTGATTCTCTAAAATGGACCTGGGTTGGAGTGTGATGCTAGGGTAAGTTGGCTTTGAAAATTGGCAGCATTGGGAAGTTCTGAAATTGGCATTTTGCACAATACTAATAAATGTGCTTCAGTGATTATGTACCAGTCAATTATTTTCCTAGGAACGAAACTTAATCTGCTCTTGAAGCTGGTTCTTGGGCTTTTTACCAGTATGATGATTGTCACCTTGATCCGGTTTGTATACTAATTTGGTCTTATGTATGAATTCCTGCATGCTTCGGTTAAAACCTTGGATCTTATTCTTGAGGAGGCTGTTGATTGTCTGTTATTTCTACCCACCAGCCATGATGTAAGATGTATTGGCTTTTCACCTTTGAGCTATTAGATTCTTCAATTTGCACTGTTTCACATCCAATTGGTATGGTTCTTATTTAATTTCAATTTGGCGAAGCCATTTTGTGGCCCGTTTGTGGTTGTGCTGGATTGATGGCTTTTTCATAAGAGAAACTCTGTCAACACTTGTTGCTGAAGTGATAATTTCAAGCTTACGCAATTCACACTTCTGTGCAGTAATTCTCCAAAGAAAATAGGGAAAAGCGGTATTTAAAAGTTGATTTTATCCGATGCAGTTTTCAAATTATTGTGGAGAGGAGGGAATAAGTGCGTAAGTCTGTCTAAAATGCAACGCCAAATAGACCCTTAGTCTACTAGCTGGCGGCAGCATCATTGCTGTCTGGTACATAAAAAGTAATTTAAGTGTTGTTTTAAATTTTCCCGAGTGATTTTTTTGGATATCAGAATTGCAATCCTGTAATCTCGGATGGTTTAGCTTTTAAGTATACTAGGGACTCACAATTATATAGCATCTATAATCTGATTTATAGTAGAGTTTGGAGATAAAGTTTGTCCTGCCTTGCACTTCATGTGTGTTTCCATGTGAAGGAATTCTTGTGTCCAGTGATATTTATATCTCCAAATTGTAATTCCTTTTCATTCTTATCTTTCTCAATTCTAACTCTTTTGATGTAACATATACTTTCTCTAAATCCTTCAGGATGATGTAACATAATCTTTGCATGTTATTCTGTGTTTTGGCCAGTGTTTTCATTGTGGGTAAAATTTAATTTGAACAGTTACTTGGAAAAAGGATAAAATCATATCTAATGGAGATAATGTTGTTTCTAGTAAGAAATTTCTCAGTCAAAGTGTAAATAAAAAGAAAAATAATGCATAATCAAAATCGGGAATGCTGGTATGGAACCCTTTTTCATTTTTAATATCTTGGTGATTGATAAATAATCTACTTCATCTACTATATTTAACATTACTTATATTATCATAAAAATTCTTTCATTTGTCTAGTATTAATGTGCATGGATCCTATATATAAATGTGTAAAATTAATATAATAAAATGATTTAACGCTAAGTATCAATATTAAAGTAGTATTTTTAATATCTAAACTATCCGAAATATCATTACTATGTGGACAAATGATTCAATAAAATATTATTACATTCTAATACATACGCAAATTGATCTAAGTATTTCCTTAATTTACAAATGAGTATATCATTGTTAGCTAAACAAATGCTGTTAAATACAATGAATGGGTTGGATTTTTCATTAATAATCAATATATTGAAAATGGATGGGGTTACAAGAAATCATTTCTATGTAACTTGGTTCCATAGAAGCAAATCCCAGTTAAAATACAGGAAAAAACTGATATTTAGTGATATATAGATGTATATTAATGAACTATCCAATCCATCAGAATTTTCTCAATAAACTCTAGTCAAATCATGTTAAGTGTTTATTTCAAAATTCTCACATTTTATAGGTAGTATGTTCTAGTTTTCAAACAAAAATGTCTGTAGATAACAAATTTTTTAAAAAAATCACACCTGATTTTTTTTAATATGTATTTATATACAAATTCTAATAAATGACATTGTTCTAATATATGAAACTAGAGGAGTAAATTTGAAATTGCATAATTGGAAAGATGCCTTAGAATCTAACGGTTTTAGAATTAGTTGTACGAAAACTGAATATTTGAAATGCAATTTTAATAATAATGAGCATTTGAAAATCTCAAAGTGAGGCCAAGAGGTGATAAAATGTGGGAAAACATATTAAGATGGTTTGTTCATGTTAAAAAAGGCATGAAATGACATCGGTTGAGATGACAGAGTTTATCCAAGTAGAATGTGGTAGGAGAATGAGAGGAAGATTAAAAAAAAATGGATGAAAGTAATTAAACAAGATATGAAAATATTAAAAATTACTAAAAATTTAGTTTTGAATCATCAAGAATGGCGTAATAGAATCCATGCAGCCGACCCTACCTAGGTAGGAAATGACTTATGATGATGATGATGATGATTTAGATACAAACTCTATTATAAGAATTCTACAATAAAAATCTCAAGAAGTGGAATCTTTGTTTTATTTGGATTGCAAAGTGATTTCATGTTCGAAATATGATCAAAATTTTTTAATTTTTACTCGTATTCAGGATAAATATCAATTCTTAATCTTATCAAGAATAGTGTTTATTTCTTTATTGTTACCTGCCCAAAATGATTTTATCTGAGATAATATGGTCAACAAAATTGAGTTGGTGAATGCTGATTTTTGCTTAAATAAAGCATTCTCCACTTTCTAGGGAGTTTTCATGGTTATATTGGCCCAGCTTCACACTGTCTAGAGCAGTGTTATTAAAACTGGATCAGACTGATGGTATGACCAATTCAACCAGGAACTGGTACTGCCTCTAGTCTGATTCATGTTGGTTGCCGGGTTGAGTTTTTAAGCCAGATTCGACAGGTTGAATTGGTGATTTAGTTGATTTTCAACCAGTTGGAAGAAGACATCCTCGCCTACTGTGTAATCTAATCGCAAGCTCCTGTCATAATTAGAAAATCACAGCCTCTTCTATCCTCTCTCTTTCTTTCTTTCTTGGGCCACCTAGAGATGTTTCCCTTTTCTTTCCTTGTGGCAACAAGTCAGTGATTTGGGATTTCCTTCCTAAATCAATAGCCTACTGCTGAAAACAATGTAGATGGTCCTTGATTCAACACTAAAGAATATGTGGGATGATGACAGCTTCATTTATTGTTTTCATTGATTTACTTCTTAATGTGGAAATTAAGATTACTTCTGTATATCAGTTATTTACTTCTAAAAATGTCAAACAAATATCGAAGTATTCTTAATGATTCGAGTTAATTATCTCATCCTTTCTTGATAGTTTTAAAATATCATGTATTTTATATGTTGACTGGTTTAATCTGGTTTTGTGAACTGGTTTGAACCAAACCGGTCTATTACCATTGCAGTTTTTATAACATTGGTCTGGAGTGGGTTTTGCTTTGAGAAAATCTAGTTGAACTAATTTGAGCTGTAGATTTTCCCAAGAAGTATTGTTGGATTGTCTAAACATAATTTGCATTTCTTGAGGAACCTGCAACATTCACCATTGGTCTAGCATAATGAAGTGTGGAAACTGAATTCTCCATCTGTATGGACCATTTCCAATGTTTTAAAGACTGGACATGCTAGTGGATAAACTGTTGATTTAGGGACGCAAATCATTATACAAGTTGATATGCTTTGTTTGTGCCTTATATATGCTGCAATCACAATTAGTGGACTAGTATCAAATATCATTATACAAAAAACTGGATCTTTCTTCTTCTTCTTGTTTAAATTAACAAATGTGGCACCATTGGCTATTGTGAAATCAAAAGGCATCCAGTTTTTCTCTTGAGCCCAAAGTTCTTTTCCTAGCTAAAGATATGACGTATGTATTAAGGACTTCTACTGATTCTTGCGTTTCTACAGGCTGCTTCTCTGGAACCACTCAACATGGTGATGCCTGAAACATCTTCTGTATCAAATGAACCCCCTGCTACCAAGGTATCTTCAATTTCTACCACCAATGAAAATAAGGGAGTTAGTGCTATCGGATCTCATGAGGTTCCTGGAAAATCCAGTACAGATGGGACAACGACTTCAGCAGCTGGCAAAGGTGGCAATCTGTCTCTTGATGCCTTAGCAAAAGCTAAAAGAGTATTACAAATGAAGAAGGAACTGCAAGAAAAATTGAAGAAAGTTCCACAGGTAATTTCTTTATAGGGCCTTCTTGAGCTAATCTAGGTTTCTGCTTGCCAAGCTGTGCAGGGGCAATCTCAAGAGGTATGATCATCAGCCGCTTTATTGAGAGTTGAAGCTTTTTTTAAGCTAATAGGTTGCATTGTTTGGACACTTCATGGTTCAGTCATATACCAATGTCTTCATAAATTTGTTGCGATCAGTAGTCAGCGTTTGAAAATATTCATTTTCAAATGCAACAGTATCCTGAGATTATTCAGAAGTTTGGATCGTAGGCTTGGGACCTGGATATTTCTAAAATTGCAATCATCAGGGGGGGTCCAAGTGAACATGTGAAGCTCCAGACTGTTTTGTGCATATGCTTTAAGCGATTTAGTGGGGAAAAACTGGGAGTACCTAGATTTGATTTAAGTGACATGAATATCCAGGTCAATTCTCATGTGTATGTACTGCTCCAGTGACAATTCACAAGCTTGATTAAATATTTTGGATGTTCCTTAACGGTTTCTTCTTTGAGTAACAAGAGATGTACATGCAGGTAACCAACAATGAAGGTGCAAAATTTCCTCCATCGAGTTCTCCTGCTTCTGCTACAGTTAGTAAACCAACACCTGGTCCTGCATCACCAAGCACATCAACCCTGCCAACTGCAGCAGCAGCCTTCTCAACAAAACAACCACCAAGTGCTGTGCCAGCCCTTGCCGGGATTACAGCCATACCAAATGTGGAAGCTGTCAAGAGAGCACAAGAACTAGCTGCCAAGATGGGATTTCGCCAGGATCCCGAGTTCGCTCCACTCATAAATTTGTTTCCAGGTCATGCAGTTCCAGATTTGTCAGTGCCACAGAAGCCAGTGAAGGCACCTGTTCTGCGTCTAGATGCACTTGGGAGAGAAATAGATGAGCATGGAAATGTAATTAACAAGCCTAAGCTGACTAATCTCAGCACCTTAAAGGTCTGGCCATCTGAGCATCTCTTTTCCTTCCTTTTTTGCCTTTTTTAAAATTCAATCACTGCCCCTGTGATCAGTTGTGCAACAACCAGGGTATCAGGGTATCAGTCATGGTCTATGTTAGCATTTGCTGGATCAAATCTTAGGTGGTTCTTCCCATGTTTCCAGGGATGCTTGTGACTGCATATACAATGTTTCCTCGTCTATGAATCTTGAATAGGTTCACTTGTTTTTTGCAAACATTTGCTTCTCTTTTTTGCATTTATCTTATCAAATGGATGCATATTTGAACTTCCATCATATTGAATATGATCCTTTTGGGGTTTGCTGTCTAACAGTTATCGTATATGAGCACTGTTGTTAGTGAATTAACCTTTTTCTGTAATGCCCCAGGTTAACATCAACAAGCAGAAAAAAGAAGCATTTCAAATACTCAGGCCCGAGTTTGATGCTGATTCAGAATCAAATCCTCATTTTGATGAAAGAATGGGTGTCAATAAGACAAAACTAATAAGGCCCAAGAGGATGACATTTCAGTTTGTGGAGGAAGGGAAGTGGTCAAAGCAGGCTGAAATTGTCAAATTCAAGGTATTCTGAAATGTTTTGTTTATTAAGAAATGTCTTTTGACTTTTATGGTGTCCTGTGTATAAAACTCATTCTCGCTTTCTAGTACTGAACCATTTTTTGCTTTCCTTCAGAGTCAATTTGGTGAAGCACAAGCAAAAGAGCTCAAGACAAAGCAAGCACAGCTAGCTAAGGCAAAGGCAGAGCCTGATATCAACCCAAATCTGATTGAGGTCTCTGAAAGGATTGTTACCAAAGAAAAGCCAAAGGATGCGATCCCTGATGTTGAGTGGTGGTAAGTCATTTCTGTATCTACATAGCGTATAGATGCTGTTTCAATTGAGTTCTTATTTTCTTTTATTTCTTTTCAATTGTGAATATATCTCTTTATTCATATATTCTCTGTTTTTTTTTTTTAGTAGAAAAATTTGTTTGAATCTATTGCCTGGCCAATGTGATTCACACTGCTATGGGCATCTCAGAAAACTTTCTTATTTGCAGGATAAATGTGTTATCCGTATCCAAAGAGCCCCTTGATGCTAATTGTGTCAGTTTGCTGTAGTTAAGCTCCAGTTAGGTTGTTATCCAGATAGAGAGTTCCTCTTTTCTCTTCTCTCTCTCTCTCTCTCTCACACACACACACACACATTCAGTCTAGATTGCTGGGAGGTGGGCCTTCAAAATATTGATATGTTGGAGATAAGAAAGTTTTTGTCAATTCTTTGCACCTCTTTAATATTTCTTCCTTGGAGATTCTCCTGATGTTTGTTATTCATGCTTGAAACCAGGGATGTGTCCTTCTTAGTGTCAGGTAACTACAGTGGTGTGACTGAGGATCGCATCAATGAAGATACACTGAAGATGGAGAAAATTACAATTTATGTGGAACACCCTCTTCCCATTGAGCCCCCAGCAGAGCCTGCACCACCCCCACCACAACCTCTGAAGCTAACCAGGAAGGAGCAGAAGAAACTGCGGACACAGAGGCGTCTTGCAAAAGAAAAAGATAGGCAGGAGATGATACGTCAGGGTCTATTAGAGCCTCCAAAGCCAAAGGTCAAGATGAGCAACCTTATGAAAGTGCTTGGTTCTGAAGCTACCCAAGACCCAACAAAACTAGAAATGGAAATTCGCAGTGCTGCTGCTGAGCGTGAGCAAGCACACGTGGATAGAAACATTGCTCGCAAACTCACCCCTGCAGAACGCCGTGAGAAGAAAGAAAGGAAGCTCTTTGATGAACCCAATGCATTGGAGACAGTTGTTTCAGTCTACAAGATGAATCACCTTTCACATCCGCCAACACGCTTCAAGGTTGATGTAAATGCCGCCGAGAACCGACTGACAGGATGTGCGGTGATAACAGATAGCATGGCTGTGGTGGTAGTTGAAGGGGGGAACAAGCCAATTAAGAGGTATAGGAAGCTGATGCTCAGGCGGATCAACTGGGCAGCTGCAGTACCCGATGGAGAAGATGGAGCTGAAATGGATGAAGATACACCAGTTAACAAATGTGTTCTGGTTTGGCAGGGTTGTGTTGCAAAGCCAAGTTTCAATAGGTTCCTTATGCACCAATGCAGAACTGAAGCTGCCGCCAGGAAAGTGTTCTCAGATGCTGGGGTTGGGCACTACTGGGATCTGGCTGTTAACTACTCTGATGAATGATGATGGACGAAGAAATGGCTATCTGAATGGCCAGCAAGTGGGGTATTTGCATTCGAATTCTCCTCTGGTTGGCGCAACAAGAGAAGGTAGCCATGAGTTTATTATTCGACAGCATTGTTGGTCAGCGATGAAGAAACTTTTTTTTTTTTTTTTTTATAATTCTGATTGGAAGCGATGAAGAAGCTTGAGATGATAGTGTTTTGCTTTCTCCTGCGATCAGAGGATGTACTTGAGCTGCTGACATTTCCTATATTCCCTTCATCCTCTTTAAGACTTTTTAAATTGAGACTTCGTAGCCCTGCTCTGTTAATCATCGGTTGAAAATTGACCTTGGGGTTCTGTATTGTGGGAATCGAATTCAAGTTTGTTTTCCAGTCCAAGAAGAGTGTGCCGCCTACAGTTTCCTCTTCATCTGTTGTCAATTTCATTTTTCAAGTTGATTGGAGACCTAATGTGGGTCATGCATTGAATGAATGGGATTTGTGACGCATGTATTCAGGCCAGCTGTTGAAGGTAAACATCCGTCGCACGGAAAAAGCAGTATCCTGATCTGACTAATTAGGCAGGGCGGCTTTCGATTTGTCAGACAGCAACCGCTGTAGGAAGTGTTATATCATCTACCGAACCTACACTAGATGATTGCAACCATTCATACTTGGAGCTAGTGGAAAAGCTAATGGTAAGGTCATTTTCCTACTCGAATGAGTGGCTCATCTTTATCCGGTGATGCTTCTTGTTTCTGCATTGTCTTTGCACCTTCATCGTTGCCTCCTTGTTTCAGCTTTTCCTTATTTTTATTTTTTTTTAAAACTAATTCCTTGGTATGAAGGTTTTATTTGGTAGGTTCCAATTCTACGGAAGCTCAGAGAATTTATATTTATCTTACCTCTCCACTTTAATGATCATGAAATCCATTCCTCTCATTATATTTAGAATTATTTATTTAATTTTTTTATGAAAATATTTGTTTAATTAGACAACCAAGTTTCATGTCAATCAAATATATGCACGGTCCCCATCCAATGAAAGTGTAAAAATCAAGGTAATAAAAGTATTTGATTAAATCATTTAAAATATTACTTTTATATCGAAATTATTTAAAGCATTCTTCCTAGGTAGAGGAAAGATGCCAACAATTATTATAACGATTCCATGTATAAGCAGGTAAGACTCAATCCAATTTCGGGTTAAAATGATTTTTCTTACCACGATGAGTCAAATGATGTTAGCAATATGGACACTTGGATTTCCATTTCATCATCAAGGTGGGCCCAAATAAAGAGGTGCCATGAATTCACTACCAGTGGACGCGGACCCCTTTTATTTATTACCTACTTTAACGTATTTTGTCGTAAATTTAATTTGGTAACAAATAGACGACATAAGCAACAAAATTATCTGGCATGTTTACTCAAGATCACTTTTTTGCTTTCCAGATATCCAAAAAGTTAAGATAATTGAAAAAGTAAGAAAGTGATGTGATGTAATAAAAATAATGATTAGGAGTAGCTAAGGAAAATAAAGTTAATGGAGTGTTTGTGATTTTGAGAATGTCAACGGGGGATGAAGAATGTCATTCATTACTCTATTATCATTTTTTTTCCATTTTTACCCATATATTTTAATCTTTTTTCATATCTTTATATATAACTACCTTCTTATCTTATATCTTTGGGTTTTCGAGGGGCCCACATCTATTCTAGAAGTTCTTCTTCGTTTACTTCCAAATAATCAACAAGTATCCTTAAATTATTGCTTTCGTAGCTTTTAAACTTTGGTTTCCTTCTAACATAAAAAAAAAAAAAAACCTATCTATTTTTTGCTTTGTTTTAACTTACTGTTATCATATCCATTCCATTCCCCATTTATTTTTTTTGAGATAAAAGGAATTAATTCATTAAACAACAATCCTTACAAATAGTGTCAGCCAAGCTCAAAGGGGAGCAGAGGCCAAGGCTATTACATCATGCTGCATGATCAAAGCATCTTTTGCTATCATTCCGTTCCTCATTTAAATCTTCGATTACAATTAGGTGCACCTAGGTGCAAATACCTTTTTAAAAATTAAATTTTTTTTTCCTACACAATTGTTAATGTAAGTGTATTTAACAAGTGTATCATTTTTAACCAATTTTGGAGTTTTTAAATTTTTTTTTTCAATTTTTAAAAATTAGTGGCATTTTTACTAATTTATTAAAAATGCAATTGATTTTTAGAAGTTCAAAAAAATCTAAAAATAATAAAAATGATAAAAATTGATGCATATGTTAAAACACTTAGATTAACACTGAAGCTAAATACATCCTAGTGCATTTAAAAATATCCCTTAAACCTTATCTAGAACGCCTAAAATAGATAGATAGCTGTAAAAATGTGAAAAATGAATTCAAAGTAGAGATAATAATAAATAAGACTGAGTAGTTAGATAAATATCAAAAAGTGCACTGGAAGGTTGAATTTTTTTTACATGTTCCTAAACGGATCCATAATGAATATTTTCTTTTTCAAATGAAGAAAAACGGATGATTAACTGGTAGGAGTCGAAAAGAATGATTTAGGATTCTTTAAATTAAATAATATCACGAAGAAATTTTATATCAAAGATATATTCAAGATCTTTCAATAAAATAATTCTTTTTTCCTTTGCAATTGAAATTCCATACAAATATAATAAATCCATTGACCTTTCTAGTGTTAATCATTTTATTATTCCATTTAAAAATATAATTTTATTTTGATTCTATTTTTTAGTTATTATAATAATTTCTATTTCATTCTTGCTGTGTATAAGAAAACGTAAGTTAACGAGTTTTCACAATTAGATAATAGAGTTGTGGGAGTAATGAAATAAAGATAATAGAAAATTAGAAAAATACCCTAAAAAAACATACTTGTTTATTTAATCTCACTTTAAGGCTTTTTTTTATTGGTACTTATATATCGTAACAATTGATATTGCAATTAAGTACATTCATATAAATCTTCATACTAAAGAGAAATTTCTGTAAATATGGGGAACCTGTTAAAAACCCGGCTTCCTGATGAGAAATTTCGAATAAAACAACCCAACTCTCTTTAAGGTTTTGGTTCTGTTTTCCAACCCCTAGGGCTGAGGTCATTTAAGATTCAGAAATGCTAGCTGCGCTACTGTAAAATTAAGCAACTGCAATTTGAAAAGTCCACCAATAACGAACATTTGCCGATTGCCTGATTTAGATTCCTACCAAGGCTAAAATAATAATAAGCTAAGTTATTTGTTAATATATTTTGATGCTTGCTTGAAATCCACTCAATTTAATTCATTCATTATATTTAACATTATTTGTATATTTAAAAAATCAAGTTTCATTTTGATCAAGTATGTTCATGGGTCAAATTTGTTGAAAAATATATATTCACATGTAAATTATGAAAAATACTAAAATATTAATTTTAAAATAGTATTTTTGACATCTAAACCATCCAAATTATCATTTTTACATGATTAATGGTTCTATTAAGGTTAATTACATTTTAATATATTTGTAAATGGATTTAATTTTTTTCATAATTTATACATGAATATATATTTTTAACAAATGTGACTCATAAACATACTTAATTGAGATAGAATTGGTCTCTTAACTAAACAAATGATATTAAATACAATGAATAAATTAAATTTTTCGTTAATGATCAAAATCTTAAATTTTGAATGAGTCATATGACTCCTCTAGGTTACGTAGAAGTGTGACTGTTTATATTATTATTAAAACCATTTTATTTATCTAGTATAAATGTGCACGAGTCCATCTATATATGTATAAAATCAACATAATAAAATGATTTAATGTTAAATTCTAGTTTAAAGTTGTATTTATTGAATCCGTACCATCAGTCTACACATTAACTCAATATCCAAAAGAAAAATATAAGTTTTGATAATGAACTTAAGCATGAATGACATTTGAAGGTACTAATGGTATGACTAATCAATTTTATGGATAAAACAAAAAGTAAGCTCATAAAATCACGTCATGAATATCACAAAATTATTACTTTTTGCAAAGATCAAAAGCAACTATTGCAACATTAACGAAAACACAACGACACAAGTAAATTAATACCAATAAAATAGTAAATTAATAAAAAGATAAATTAATTTTAATTAATTCGATTACATGTTAATCAAATACATGATAGAGACGACTCTAAAAAAATGCTAGATTCAAACCGGTTATCAAATCACGCAACTATACGGCATATAGAAGCAAGTCAAATGAAGTGCATGAAGTAAAGTTCTATCGAACAGAAGAGATGGAACAGTAAAAAAGTAAAGAATTATTTTCTAAAATATTCGATAATTGATTAGCAAAAATAAAGATTGCTGAAGACCATTAGATCATTTAGGAGTGTCTGCGAAAATTTTCATACCAATTGAAGTCTTCGATCTATGGTCAAACCAACAAAAGTTACATACAGAAATAATACAAATTCGAAATTCTCTCCAGCTATAAAGTAGACTTACAGCTAGGTGAAGAACACACTAAAACAGTACAAAATGATATTAATTACTATAGCAGGAATTGAGAGATCATCCATCCACAAATATAAGACGTCTAGGACATACAAAAATGTTTACTTCTCTCAAAGATAGAAGTTGAGATTACTACAAACTGTGTTCACTCTTAAATATTCAATATTTTAATCACTCTCATTTATTCCTTTAAGCTAAATATGTGAAGCATTAAAAGCATTTTCTATACAATATCTTTAGAAGTTGTTGCAACACAAATTAGTAACTCTTATACTTAGTGCTCTTCATTTAATTGGTATAGAAATCTGCTTGATTAGAAACATTATATTGTGCTCTTCCATTTATAGTAAAAAGAGAGGGATACAAAAGTGAGCATTGATCATTTCAGTCGGTTAAAAAATATATTTTTTTTGAAAAATATTTGTATAAATATGTTAATCTAGTTATATTTAATCTATAAAGTAAGTTTTACTATTTTTGATATGTATATATATTTATTTTGGATTTTTACATACAAGGGGTATTGAAATCACTTTCAAATACAGGAAAAATGATTTAAATACTCCTGCATTTAAATATCTAAAATAAATACATATACATATCCAAAAATAGTAAAATTTGGTTTATAGATTAAATATATCTAGATTAACATGTTTATAAAAATATTTTTTTTTTAAAAAAAATATTTTTTGACCAGTCTGAAATCACACCCCGGTCAGTCATGATCATTAGGCTACAAAAGTAGAATTATAAGAATTGTTGATGGTTCAAAAAAATCAATTGTTGCTGTACTTCATTGAAAGTATAGAGGAATCTGTGGTCGGAGTCACAAAGAGTTGAGTAAGAGTAATTATTGGAGTTTTGCCAGGACCCGCTGCACTTGTGTGTTGGATTTGATATTTTGAGGGCTCAATTCATGCCCTCTTGAACTAGAGCTAGAATAGTAGAATTAATAGTATTTTTAATATCTAAACTATCTAAAATATCATACTACATAGATAAATAATTTCATAAAATATTATTATATTTTAATATATAAATTTTTTAATAATTTACACATAAATATATATGTTCGAACAAATATGACTCATGTACATATTTAATTTGGATAAAATTGGACTACTGGATAAATAAATAGATATCTTCTTTAAAAAGTTAAATGACATTAAAGACAACAAGGAATAAATTTTACATCAAATATAAATATATTAAAAATGAAAGGGTATATATGGAAACTTTGCACGATTTCTTTGTTTGAATCTAAATCTTTTATAGAAAAGGGCAAATTTTCTCCGAAGTAAAATTTTAATATTATAATGTGTAACGTTGCAATGCATTTGGATGTATCGAAAATTCAGTGCACTTTGATATATTGAAATTTTAATATTGAAAATTTAATGCACCCATGTGCAAAATTCATTTTTTAAATTTTAATAAAACTGTTAATTTAAATGAATTTATTCTATAAACGAAGTTTTATTATTTTTAAAGATGCATATATATTTTTGATTTTTTAAAAATAGGAGATTCTAGTCATTTTTAGATGGCTAAAATACCTCAGTTTTTAAAGTATAATGTTTCAGTGCATCAAGATGCGTTGAAATTTCAAGTATATTTTATATTTTTTTATACGTTTTATTTTGATTTTTGAAAATAAAAAGGTTGGAGTACACTTTTTTATTTTCAAAAATTAAATTATATATCAATCAAATTTAGAATTTATCAAATTTCACAGAAAAGAACTAGTCTGCACTAATATATTTACTAATCAGCCCATCCGCGGCGTAACACTGGCATTAATGGCGCCCAAATGGTATTGCTTCTCTCACTGAAATGCCCTTCATCTTGATAATATAGTGTTGAAGCGGTTTTATATAACCTCTACTTTGATGCTTGATAGGAAATCCACGCTATACATTAAATTTAGCATTATTTTTAAACTAAGAATCAAGTTTCATTTAAATCAAAAATGTGCATTAGCTATATTTTCTTATGTAAATTTTAGACTCATACATATATTTATGTTTAGATTATGAAAAATATTTTGATATATATATATATATATATTCATTGTAATATAATTATATTTTATAGAGTCATTTATTCATATGATAATGGTATTTTAGATAGTATAGATATTAAAAATACAATTTTAAAATTAATTTTTAGAATTAAATTATTTTATTACATTCATGTTACACATCTAATGTGCCATTTATGGAGTACCTATGATAATATAAATATTACCATTTATAATTGGAACTAAATTATATACATCACGATGTATTTTAAACTAAAATACATCATCCATTTATTATTACGATTAATTATTTTTTTTTGAATTTTTCTTCATAAACATGTTTTTCTTAGTATATTTATTTCATATGCCAAGTTTTGCTATTTTGTAATATTTTTAGGTATCTATTTTTAATTTTTTAGAGAATCAACTTTTTAAGTGGTAAAAATAACTTCAATATCCCTGAAATTGATGATTTTAAAAAAAATCAAAAATAAATATGTAAAAATATTATAAAATAACAAAACTTGGTGTATTAATTAAATATGTATAGTATAATATGTTTATAAAGAAAAAATAAAATTAAATATAAAAATTAATAAATAATATATTTTAACCTAAAATACATCATAGTATATACCATCTAACTCCTTTATAATTTTTTTCATCAAAAAAAAAAAAAAAACTCCTTTATAATTTCCCATCCATCATCGGAATCCATCATCGGAAAAAAATAAAGGGGTTACAAGGAAGCCGAGTCGAGTTCCGAGGAAGCGAAACTCATCTACTGCCTCGCATTACCAACACGACGTCGGCAATATCATTCCATTCCGATCCCAAGCCCGACTCAGTTCTCACCCATCCTCCGTCATCGATCTGTTCGACCAAATTTTTAATGCGAACAAGGTTTGCTTACGATGAAATCAATGAGGTGGTGATTACGTTCCGTTGAATAATTCAAAACACCAGCAGAAATTAATTGCAGGGATTGGGCAATCCATGTTTTGTTTTGTGCTAGACGTTATCACTCTCTCTCGAAGGCAGTTAGTTACATGGGTAAGCCATTTCGGGCAGGCAAGATCAGCATTAGAACAGATCTCACTCCGTTTAAGACGTCAGCCACGAAAATCCTATGTTGCTACTACAGTACTACACGGTTAAAATACACAGGAGATAATAATTCCAAAAACCAATGCCCTGCCACGGAAGATATATGATAACTCAGTACTTGGAAAATATAAATTTCTTTGAAATACACTTTCATTTATTTTCCAGTCTTCGTGTTGCCAACCATCCATCCCTCCCCAAGTGAATAAATATAAGACAACTTTTTCTTTAATAAAAAAACATAGAATTAAATATGTAAATGACAGTGAAACGGAAGTATTTGCAATTTTTATTGAAACATCTTCCCATCTCAAACTTGTTTCCCCTTCTTCTTCTTCTTCTTCTTTTTTTAAAAAATTTATCTATAATTAAGTTGCTGTTGTTATAAGAAGGCCTTGCTACTTTGAGACTAAAGTGACATTTTAACTACTCTACCCACCTAGTAACTTTTATTTTTTTGTAATTATATGCATATAAAATCATTTCACTTTACTTCTTTCGATAAAAAGTTGATTTACTGGTGTCATAGGACATCACATCACGTGCATGTATGTTACTCTCTCTGTCTCTTCTATTTTTAATTTTTATTACAAATCCAAGTGATTCGATGTGGCCTGAGCCATTTTAACCTGACAAAAAATTATCTAAATCCAAGTCCATTACTATTTTTAAAAAGAAATCAACGGTCATTCAAACATGAAAAGAAAATTTTCATTCTCTACTACTCGATAATATTAGTTTTTTTTTTTTTTTTTTCCAATAATCG
This sequence comes from Annona squamosa, assembly GCA_035584095.1. NCBI lineage: Eukaryota > Viridiplantae > Streptophyta > Magnoliopsida > Magnoliales > Annonaceae > Annona > Annona squamosa. The sequence continues at coordinate 17,221,851 of JAXCLR010000092.1, forward strand.
TCTATATTTTCGAAACAAAGAAGCATGGATTCAGGAGTAGAATTGAACTGGATGGGTAGAGAGAGAAAA
>JAXCLR010000092.1:17230359-17287618 GCA_035584095.1 Annona squamosa
AAAACATATTTACCCAATAACACAACGTTCACGTAAGTAAGTCATATAATTAAAAAAAAATAATTTATATCTTATAGGCCCCACCCTGATCTAAAATTCTGACGCACCCTACTTCATTGAGTTAAAATTCTTGCCCTAACCCTCAATAAAATCGAGGTGGGTGGATCACTGGTCAATCTAACACTATTTTCACCCATAATCTAAAACACTTAATTTTATATTTGCAGGGCCAGCCACCCATGGAGAACAATTTTAGAAAGTAGTAAAGAATTAAAGGGTCTTTAATTTTTGAGTTGGAAAAGTATATATAATGAAGAATTACATAGGCTAATTAATTAGTTGGCTGTTTTAAAAAGTGAGGAAAACGATTTAAAATTAATAAGTCAAAACAGATACTTAATAATATTACAACAAAAAAGCGAAAAGCGTATAGTATTTGAAATACATCCAAACACACCCAAACAGAGCTTAAATAAGCATGCTCTGATACCATTATATGAGACTGATGAACCTAATACTATCCCAATTGCAGTAGAAAAAGAGGTATGAACCATATAAACGTGCATTGTTGTGTTGGCTTACCATAATAAATTAACACTACAATAATTCGTTTAAAAATTTTCCGTTGCCAACAAAGTAATTAATAACTTGTGATAAATATGAAATTATTAACTAATCGCAATTTCTAATTTTCCTTGTTATAGGATTGTGCAAAAACACCTGCGCTGGGAAGAAATTTCGTCAACGCATCGCCACGCAATGTGCGTGGACGAATCTGCGTTAAATGTAGGTTAACGAACCGTATGAGGGAGAAATGTAAGAATGAGAGGGCTGCTATTTAATGCTCTGGCTCCAATGCTCAATGCACTGGCGCTCTAATGTAACAATGTTAAGTACCAAATACAAGAATTGTGCCGGTTGGCGCCCCAAATTTACATTTTTCCCCGTTGACCCGTCAACGATGACCGCCAGTGTGTCATCCAACTCTTTGCGCCAGTGCATCCAACTGCCTGCCATGGGAAAATTCAAACCCAATTCCATCAGCCCAGGTTGCCTGCCTCACCGGGAAAAAACAATACCCTCGCAGTTCAAATGTATCTATTTTCCACCGAAACCCTTCGAAATAACAAAATCTATAGAACTTGCTTCTACTACTCATCCATTGACTAAAGCTACCAATGTTAGCAGTAGATTAGTAGATAAGCACCTTCACCTACTTTCATTCAGCCCCAAAAGAAATCATGACATTGATGGGCCCGACCACTGCACTCATCATCTCTGCCGTCGGAGGCCATCATCAATTAATCCAAGCCGTTGATCCAATGGCCCCCACAGCCAGCAAAATACCCTTCTCGGGTCTTCCATTTTGGATGGTCCAAATCTTTCATGTGTTGGCACGATTGACCGCGTTGCTGCCGCCAGTAGGCCAAGTTTCGTATTCGATCAAGGGTTTTAAAATGGCTGCGGGCGTGGCGTCTGACAGGTGCTAGCGTCCACGTGGCTACCACTCGTGTCTTGTCTTTAGATTTCTTAAGGAGAAGAAGGCGTGGGGAGATGGAAATTAGGAGTTGTTGGTCACCACCGAAGGAGAAAAAAACACCCATGAAGGAGGGGCTTTTAATGTCACAGCACATACAGACGCCGCTGACCGTACTCCTCCAATAAATGTAGAAATAATACCCATCGGTACCCACAGAAGCCGGTGATAGCGTAAATAATCACAAACTCAACCTTAGTCCGGGTTGGGTGGGTATGGGAAATGGAACATGATACACTACATCTAGGTGCAAAATTTTATTTTTTTATTTTTTTGAAAATATTTTATACAATTGTTAATTTAAATATATTTAACATATGTATAAATTTTTACCTTTTTAGATACTTTTAGATATTTATTTTTTATTTTTTAAATCAATCGAATTTTCGTAAATTATGAATACAAAAATTTCACTGATTTTAAAAAATAAAATATCTAAAAGTTTTCAGAAATGGTAAAAATTAATACACATGTTAAATAATTCTAGATTAACAATTGAGTAAAAAAATTTTGATAAAATAAAAAATTAATGCAATGCACCCGGGCGCATTCAATCAGTGTCGATAAAAAATTATCCATTAGCAGTGGTAAGATAGAAGAATAATCATCCCTTTTTTCCAAATAAGACAGAAGAGTTTTATTATGTACATTATGATGTATTTTAGGTTAAAATATAATATTTAGTTATTTTTATAATTAGTTGTATTTTTATTTTTCCTTTATAAACATGCTTATCTCAATGTATTCAATCAATATACAATTTTTTTGTCATTTTATATTAGTTTTATATATTTATTTTGGATTTATTAAAAATCAAAATTTTAAGGGATCAAAATGACTTAAATGCCTTTAAAACTCTTAAAAAGGATATTTTAAAAAAATTAAAAAAATATGTAAAAATATTATAAAATAGTAAAACTTTGTATATAGATTGAGTACATATAGGAAATTATGTTTGTTTAAAATAAAAAATATAACCAATTATAAAAATAAACGACTGTTGCATTTTAATCTAAAATACACCATGATGTAAATGATCCTGCTCCAAGTTAGGATAGAATATATAATTAAAGTAATTGAAATTAACCCATATGGATACATAACATGTGTATTATTAGATAAGTATGGGGTTATATGGATGTACATTAAAGGATAAAAATAAAATTCATAGTACTTAACATGCATTTGTATTAATATATATGTTGTTTTGTTGGCATTGTTACATTATTGAAATTATTTTGTTAACATATTTTTATTTTAATATACGTGATTATGTGTTATTCTTAAAGGTATTAAGGAAATCAATTTGGAATTAAAATCACACCTAACTAACCTTAAAATAAGTTGATTGCAATTAGGTAAAACCATATATAAGCAAGGTAAAGTAAGTCGTATACAAAGAAAATATGAGTAAGATATACTAAGTCGTATACAAAGTAAATATGAGTAAGATATACTAATAACTGAAGTTGCACCCCTTGTTTCAAATCTTTAATATTCTAAACTGAGGGGTAAGGAGAAAATGACAATTTTACGACTTACAATCCAGATGGATGTACTTATTGTAAAAAATTGACTGAGAGAGCAAAATTTGCCATTGTCTCGAGGTGCAGTTTATTTCGATTTCCCGTTGCAAGATGCCACTCGTCTTACCGACTCTTCCAGCCCTCCACCCAAATTAGGAAATCGGCCTCTGATGGCGGAGCTCACGGCGTTATAACTGTAGATTTGATGCTGACGCTGTCTCATTCCTTCGCTCCGAAGTCCAAGCAGCTTATAAGTACGCTTTAGCTCTGGAAGTCGTTGGAGGGAGCAACAGCGAAAATGACGGACGCCGAGCGAAATTCCAGCCACCGCCGGTCCGACGGCCCATCTCCGACCCTCGGCCAGCTCCTGAAGCGCGTCGGCGACGCCAGCAATAACTGCGAGGATCCTCCCGCCGACCATGTCCTCGACCTCGACGGCACCGGCGCCGGCGCCGGCGCCGGATGCACTAGATCCCTGCCTTTTGCCCTGTCCTTCACGAACCTGACGTACAGTGTCAAGGTTCGCCGGAAACTGAGCCTGCTTCCGTCCGTCTCTGAACGCAGCCGCAGCAAGCAGCTCGAAGCAGCGCCTTCGCCTCTGCCCGATGCGGCGGAGTATGCAGAGACGAAGAAGCGGATGACGACGAAGACGCTGCTGGACGACATTTCCGGTGAGGCGAGGGATGGGGAGATCATGGCCATTCTCGGCGCAAGCGGGTCCGGGAAGTCCACGTTGATCGACGCGCTGGCGGGGCGGATCGAGCGCGGGAGCCTCAAGGGGTCGATCACGCTCAATGGGGAGCCACTGGAGAGCCGGCTGCTGCAGGTGATATCGGCATACGTGATGCAGGACGACCTCCTCTATCCGATGCTGACGGTGGAAGAGACGCTTATGTTCTCGGCGGAGTTCCGGCTTCCGCGGGCTCTGTCCAAGGCCAAGAAACGAGGCCGCGTGCAGGCGCTGATCGACCAGCTCGGGCTGCGTTCGGCAGCGAGGACGATCATCGGGGATGAAGGCCACCGGGGGGTCTCCGGCGGGGAGCGTCGGCGGGTGTCGATTGGCATCGACATCATCCATGACCCGATTGTGCTGTTCCTGGACGAGCCGACGTCGGGTCTCGACTCCACCAGCGCCTTCATGGTGGTGAAGGTGCTGCAGCGGATCGCCCAAAGCGGCAGCATCGTCATCTTGTCTGTCCACCAGCCCAGCTATCGAATCCTCGGCCTTCTCGACCGCCTAATCTTCCTCTCCCGCGGCCAGACAGTCTACAGCGGCTCCCCCGCCGCTCTCCCGCCCTACTTCGCCGAGTTCGGACGCCCCATCCCGGAGAACGAGAACAAGACGGAGTTCGCCCTGGATCTGATCCGCGAGCTGGAGGGATCGCCCGGAGGCACCAAGGACCTCGTCGAGTTCCACAGATCGTGGCAGCGGCGCCGCCACCAGAGCTCGAATCCTTCTTCCGTCGCGGCGGCTGCTTCGGGGCATTCGCTCAAGGACGCGATCAGCGCGAGCATCTCGCGAGGGAAGCTGGTGTACGGCGCCACGAACGACGGCACCTCGTCGGCATCCAAGATGCCCACCTTCGCCAACCCCTTCTGGATCGAGATGGTAGTGCTGACGAAGCGCGCAGCCACAAACTCGCGGCGGATGCCGGAACTGTTCGCGATTCGGCTGGGGGCGGTGGTGGTGACGGGCTTCATCCTCGCTACCATGTTCTGGAGGCTGGACGCGTCTCCCAAGGGCATCCAAGAGCGGCTGGGGTTCTTCGCCTTCGCTATGGCCACCACCTTCTACACCTGCGCAGAGGCCCTGCCGGTGTTCCTTCAGGAGCGCTTCATCTTCATGCGCGAGACCGCCTACAACGCCTACCGCCGCTCCTCTTACGTCCTGTCCAACGCCATCGTCTCCCTCCCCGGCCTCGTCCTACTCTCCCTCACCTTCGCCCTCATCACCTTCTGGGCCGTCGGCCTCGCCGGAGGCACTCCCGGTTTCTTCTTCTTCTTCCTCACCATCCTTGCGTCCTTCTGGGCCGGCAGCTCCTTCGTCACCTTCCTCTCCGGCGTCGTCACCTACGTGATGATGGGCTACACCGTCGTCGTCGCCATCCTCGCTTACTTCCTCCTTTTCAGCGGCTTCTTCATCACCCGCGACCGCATCCCGCCCTACTGGATCTGGTTCCACTACATCTCACTCGTCAAGTACCCGTACGAGGCGATCATGCAGCAAGAGTTCAGCGATCCGGCCAAGTGCTTCGTGAGGGGCGGGCAGATGTTCGATAACACGCCACTGGGGAACATCCCGGCGGCCATGAAGGCCAACATCCTCAAGTCGATAAGCTCCTCCCTCGGCGTCAACATCACCACCTCCACTTGCATCATGACTGGCGGAGATATCCTGAAGCAGCAGGCCGTTACCGATCTCAGCAAATGGGGGTGTGTTTGGACGCTCGTCGTCTGGGGCTTCTTCTTCCGTATCTTGTTTTATTTCAGCCTCTTGGTTGGCAGCAAGAATAAGAGGAGGTAGTGGAACGATGGAACCATGCTAAGTAAAATTCGTTTTTATTATTTTTTTCCCCTCTTTTTGGATTTGAATTAATGTTGCTGGACATAAATATGAAGTTGAGGAATGAAAATGTTCTAATTTGCAATTTGTAATTTTTATTTTTACATTTTCGTACGAATATTTTGTTCTCCGTTCATGTTCTTCTAGTTCTTCCCCATCTTCTTCTTCTTCTTTTTTTCTGTGTGTGTGTGGAGCAGGAAGATAGATTTTTGGAGACCATAACTCTTCCGTAGATCATTTCATGATTTTGTAGGTTGCATGAGAAATGCGTGAATGCTCGGTGCCGTTGTGCCCGATAGCGCGCATTCATTTTTAAGCTTTTATGTCGTTTTCTCCTGCCGTACAAGTCTCTTCGGTCTCTACAGTAAACAGCAACATGCTCTCACGCATGAATTTTGCGTACATTGCTATATGCAAGATTTTTTTGTTAGTATTCCATGTAATTTATTTTTTTACATTAATGATTATTAGAAATCTAATATATCTATTATATTTAGTATTATGAATTTGTTCAATTAAGAGACCAAGTTTCATACAAATTAAATATGCATCAATCATATTTGTTTGAAATTATGTATTTTTATTTGTAAATTATGAAAATGAATAGATTCATCACTGCATAAGAGTGTAATAATACTTCGTGGAATATTTATCTATAGAGTAGTGTCTTTTAGACTATTTAAATATTAGAAATATAATTTTAAAATTAATATTTAACATCAAATCATTGTTTTACACTAATTATATGTATTTCTATAAATTATTACATGTATTTTTAGATGGAAGCTCATGCTTAATAATACTAAACAAATAAAATAAAAGAGTTTTCAGTATAATATAAATAATGTTAAATACAATGAATATAATGAATTTTTCATCAATTATCAAAATGAAAAATAGATAAAATTATATATAAGTAGAGTTGAAAAACAAAATAGGTTAGGGTGTGCCAAACCTTGACCTTATAGTTAAGGGTTGTTTGGCAATTTGTAAGAAAAATGTGGGATTACAAATTTCAAAAATAGTCATTCATCGAATAATAACCATATTTTTCTACTTTTAACCTTATATTCTAATAATTTTTCTTACCGTTTACTCTCCATCATACCTATTTATTGTAATTTGACCTTTATTTCTATCAATCACGCAACTTCTAAAATATTTCTTTTTCACATTCTATAATTTTTTCCCATGTTACGTTTCCTAACAACACCTTAAAAAATTTTGTTTGACTCTAAGTTTTATACTAGGTCAAGACAAGGTTAGTTCGACTTTTCTCTTTTTTTTTTAAAAAAAAAAAGTCTCAGGACAAATTTTGAATTGATTTCGAAACAACAAGTCTGAGTTGAAAAATAACAATGTTAAAAATTTATATATCAATATGAACTCATATCTATGATAAATTTTGAACGTTAAATATTTATATATTTTACAATTAGTGGAGAGACATAATTACACTAAGAAAGCTTCAATAAAAATATATGTATCTAACTTCAATAAAAATAACATAGATATAAATTTTGAATTACAATTACAATTACTAAATTGCAAAATAATAATGCTCATTCTTAAAAAGTATAAATAACAAAGATAACATATTTTATTTCATTGATAAATCATATGAAGAGCATAACTTGAATAATATATATATATGCAATCAAGAAATAAAAAATTATCCATATAAACAAGTTATAAATTTAACGTGTATTCATATAAACAATATTTGTATTAATAGATCATAAAGTTCAACACATATAACCAACAAAATTGCATTCTCGTAATTAAACCATATGACTTATAAAAATAATTTATACATTACGAGGCAGAGCAGGTTAACACGTGTGAGGACATAGTTGACCCACCTTACCTCCAAAATCGAAGTATAGTTCAGAAATTTGACCAACCTTGCCCAATGAAATCAAAAAGTCCAGTCCCAATCCTTTGTAAAATTTTGATAGAATGGGGCAGGGCATAAGTTCACCTAATCCTATTTTCACCCTTACATATACTAGAACTCTACTATAATATAAATTTAGCTCAAATGAAAGCCCCTTTTCAAAGATCATATCCTTTTTTAGCCCATCTGAGTGATTGTTTGATATCATTATACTTAATCTTATTTATTTGGGCCAAATCTCATATACCCGGGTGCTCTTAGCATTAATGCACTTGGCTTTAAAAAAAAAATTATTTTTTAAAATTTTTAATAAAATTGTTAATCTAAGTAGATATTAAATGACTAAAATTTAAGTAGATATTAAATTTTTTTAACCTGTATTAAGTTTTACTATTTTTGAAGGCTAGATATTTTTTATTTTTTAAAAATAAGGTCATTTTAGACATTTTTAAATGACTAAAATGCTCTTATTTTTTAAAAATAAAAATATTTATGAATTTTTAAAATGGTAAAATTGATTTATAAATTAAATACATTTAGATTAATAATTTTATAAAAATTTCAAAAAATATAAAAAATAACTTTTTTTGCACATGGGTGCACTAAAGCTAAATGTATTTAATCATCCACCCACTTATTTAGTCTACAGAACTTCATCATTGGTCTAATATAATTATATGTTGCCCCATTGATAATATGTAAAATGAATATAATAATAATTGTAGTATTAAACTTTAATTTTAAAGTAGTATTTTCAATATTTAAATGATTCTATACTGTATTCATATTTTTTACGCTTGTTTAATGTATCTAAGTATTTTTCAATAACTTTAAAAAAATAATTTTCATAATTTTTATATAAATATATATTTTTAAAGCAAATATAGCCATGCATATACTTAATTGTAATGAAAACTATTTTTAAAATAAACCAAAATACTTAATATAATGATTAAAGTAAATTTTCCATAAATCATCAGGAAAAGACAAATGAATGAAGTTTCACAAAAAAAAAAAAAAAAAATTTCCTTGTCACTGGGCCGTACCGAAGCGAGACAATATAAGCAAGTAAAAAAGAAATGTTATGCATTTAAAATGGAGGCTATCGATGTCAAAGTTGGGCACGTCCAAGTTATCGGAGAAGCAATAACAAGTAAAAAATAAGAGAATTCACGTATTGTGGTCACTGAGAACAAAGCGTCTATCAACTGAAAAAAAGTGAAGAATTGGGGATTGTTTACCACATTTTACGATTTGTCAATAAGTTGTGGAAAACATAGGTGGAAAATGGTAGAAATATGAATTTTAAGATACCTAATTAATTAATCAATTATTATATCTTTCTACTTTTACTTCTATATTTTAATAATTTTTTCTATCAACTACCTTTTAACAAAACTATTTATTTTAACTTTACCCTTATCATTTACATCTGTCACACACTTTTCCAAACATCTTCTCACCCGGTGACGTATTTTTTACGATTTTTACCTTCACAGACGTTCCCCAATATTCTATTATTCTTCTCCACCAGCGAAGCAAAGTGCGCGTGAAATCCGCTGGGGAGCAGTCACGCACCCGAAGGACGAATCGATCTTCCATCCGCACGTGTGAGAAATATCTAATCGATCTGAACAGTCCACAGCTCATCTCCAATATTCGAAATGTGAATTTTTAATGACTAAATACGAGTGGATTCAAACCAATTTTTATTATCTTCATTTCCGTGCATACGAGTTGGAATTAATATATTTGTAATATATATAACCTTTCATGTGCACAGGGGTTGCATATCCGCTGCATGGGCCTTAAATCTATTAGAACGTAATAATAATATATTATATAATTATGTATTTATATAAAAATTATATTTGAAAATATAATTTAAAATTGATATTTGTCTTAAATTATCTTATTCGATTGATTTTATATCATTTTAGGATAGAGCTTATGCATATGTTTGATTTTGGTGAAAATTCGTGTTTTATTCTTCTTAAGTATGTTAGCTTCTCTCTTAAAAAAAAAATATGTTAGCTTAAACTACACCTCATGAGGGATGACCATTAATGGAAAAGTAACAAGTGCACTCTTTTTTTTTAAAAAAAAATGCTAATATTTATAGTTATTGGTAAAAGCCGTAGTTATATTAGCAAAAAACCATAATCTTGTATATCGTTTTGAATCATACTTGCATATAATCAAGTTACATAAAAAGTGGTTTCACATAACCATACACATTTTTCCACTTTTACTTTTATTTTTTTCACCTTGATGATTTATAAAAATCACACTATATGTCTAGTATTTAACATTATTGTGTAGTTGTGAAATTAAGTTTCTACCAAATCAAAAATGCACATGGAGTCATATTTTTTTTTTTAAAAAAATGTGTGTAAATTATAAAAATGCTTAGATTTATTCACAAATGTGTTAAAATATAATAATATTTTACAAAAAAATTTGATGAAATAATATTTTATAAAATTTTTTATTCATATAATCATGCTGTTTTAGACTACTTACATGTTAAAAATACAAATTTAAGATTGAAATTTAATATTAAATTATTTTATTACGTTGATTTAACACATTTTACATGTACCCATTGTAGACAAATGAATTTTTTTAAGTAACTAAATAATACTTAATACAAGGGATGAAGTGTCCATAATTCATCTAAATTTTGAAAATAGCATTCATATTAACAATTGGGTTGAATAAGTGGATAGTGGGTTTGAATTAATTAAAATTAGGATGAAGTTTTAGAAAATGGGTGGTTGACTTTAACCCACCGATAAGGCCATACCATAGGAGAAGTAACAGGAATAACACATGAGAATCGTGAGCTGACATGGAGAAACAGAAAGTGAGAGGGCGATCGGAAGCATGAGCAAGGTAAGGATTTTTGACAGTTTACACGCAATGTTAGCTACGTGGTAGATTTCATACAGCTCGACCAGATATGGAATTCAAACGCTGTGATCATACCATACACCACCTGTATTCTCCCCCATCTGATTTTCATTTTTCATATCTCATTTTAGGACTTTTTTTAAAAAAAAATATTTTGACCTTACGAATAAGTTTACACACGATATTTTCAATTATATCTGCTAAGTTTGAATTTAATATGAGAAACACTCATTCTATCGCAAATGGTTAGATAAGTTAACAGTAGTTTTGTCAGATGTGTTATAGTTTTCTAAATGTACAAATACTCATAATGTAAAATAATAAAAAGAGAAATCAAATGGAAGGGGGATAAAGTTAGGGCTCTTCGAATTTAAAGCTCTTGTGCATACAATAATAATAATAATAATTATTATTATTAGAGTAATTTGCGTATATATCAATTTAGTTTGACGTTAATTATTGATATACTTACATTATTTTACAATATTGCATATTATTTTCGTAAAATTTCACCAAAATTGCTTACATACTCATATTAATGGTTGACATTTAATTACCGTTAAATAAAAAGTATAATTTGCTAATATACCCACTTAGTTTGATGTTAATTGCTAATATATCCACATTATTTTACAAATTACATATTATTCCCACGAAATTTTACCAAAATTACTTGTATACTTATGTTAACTGCTAACATGTTACCACCAGGTAAATCCCTTACACCTACACAACTGAATGTTTTATAAACCCTAATTGGTGTGCAGAAGTATCCACCTTATAGATAAATTTAAAAATATTGTTAGCTTTGTCTTATAACATTGTACGAATATCTCATAGCTTAGTTGGAAAAATATCAATTAAGATAATTGTAAAATATCCATAAAAAAATTTGTTGGTTTGTTTATTTTTTGAATTTTAAAGGTATTTTATTCTTAATTTTTGAAAATAAAAAATAGAAGACAAACACCCGTGTCGAAAATAAAAAAAAGGACACAAATCCATACCATGTATTTTTATTTAAAAAATAACAACACTAATAAACTTTAAAAATTATTAAATTTTACAAAGTAAAAAATGCTGGCAAGACTTGACATCTTGACCTATGTATAAAAAAATGAGTCTCTCAAAGTGGAACTATGTAATTCCTTTACAATTTAAGATATTGATTTTTACCAACCGAGTAAGCGTCGATGTCACGTTTGGGCAGCGCTGTTGCGTCGTGAGTTCGAATCCCCACGTTATGGGATTTCGACCACGACTAAAAAAATGAGTACAAAATTATTAGTGGGAGCTGTGTCGCCCGTCCGGTTATTGTGGGAGCAGTGGTTTCCCGTTTGGTTGTTGGAAGCTGTGTCTTCCTGATTATTTGGTAGAGTTGTATCTCCAGCTTTGTAAGAATGTCTCAGAGCTTTCAATGTAATACATATTGAGATGTATGTAAATATCTTTCAATCAAAAAAAAAAGAGATTGATTTTTTATAAAAAAATTCAATCCATACATTATATTTAACATCATTCGTTTATCTAGGGACTAAGTTTCATCCCAATTAAGTATGTTTATTGGTCACATCTGTTAAAATAGTATATTCATGTGTAAATTATGAAAAATACTTACATCCACTTACACATGTATTAAAATATAATAATAGTTTATAAAATTATTTATTCACATAGAAATGATATTTTTGATGGCTTGGGTATCGATAATACTAATTTAAAATTAATATTTTAGCATTTTTCAAAATTTACACATAAATATATTTTTTTTAATAAATGCGGCCCATAAATATACTTGATTGTGATGAAACTTAGTTTCTTAGATAAACAAAGAATTTTAAATAAAATGAATAGATTTGATTTTATATGGAGAATCAAAATCTTGATTTTAAAAGTATTACATGATTCTACTTCTGTATAAATATTTTTCCTATTTTGTGCGATTTATGGGTAACCCCAAAATACTCATTCAAATAGCCATACGTGTGTGTGTCTAGAGTTTAATCACGAATAAAGATTATATTATTGAATTTCCACTTTAGTTAATTAATTAATTTTTAACCTACATATGTATGGAATTAATACTCGTGCATGAATGTCTGATCACATATGAAAAAGAATACTGACTTGAAGAATATTTATTTGAATGTCAAAAAAATATGAAACAATAATTTGTGATACGAGAGAAATACGTGATTAGATGGATAATGTTAAACGGACCCAAAAAAAAAAACAAAAAACAAAATTCAGGCGAGCCGTTGCAAGTTGCAACGGTGAACGTGGACGCAGTCCCGCCAAAATCTCTATCATAACGAATGACTAAAATACCCTCGTACCACGAACAACTCTCCACTGGAGAAAGGAGATCGCTACATACGATGGTATTTTAGTCATTTCTATTCAAACCCCTTATCCAAGGAGGCGGAAGCGGAAGCGGATTGCGAGAGCACTGTGCAGAGCAGTGCAGAAATGGCGAGGATTCTCCCAACCTCCCTTCAAGTCCCTTTCTCTTCCCCTCAAATCCAAAACCCTAGAAGAGCCCCAAAACCTCTCCCACTCCCCTTCTCCCTCAAAGCCGTTGACCCCCAAAACGAGCCTACTTCCTCCTCCTCCTCCGATTCGACTTCCGAACCAGATTCCGCTCCCAGTTCCGCTGACTCGGGATTCGAGAACCGGCTCGCCCAGGTCCGCCTCAAGTACCGAAGCGGGACAGGGAAAAAAGCCGAGCTCCGGAAATCCAAGAAATCGCAGTCGTCTAACAAGAAAGGCGGCGGCTCCATCTTCTTGCCGCCAGTTCCCTTGAAGGATGCGATCGCCGGAGGCCTCAAGGTGGATTTCGGCTTCTGCCCGTACACCGAGCGGCTCCACGGGCGGCTGGCGGCTCTGGGGCTGACGGCTCTGCTGCTGGTGGAGCTGGCCTCCGGGACGAGCCTGATCAAGTACCACACGCCGGCGATCCTATTCGTGCAGCTTTACTTCGTGGCCGCCGTCACGGCGGTGTTTGTCAAGTACGAGAAGGAGAAGATCAGCATTTGGCCGGAGGCGGCGGTGAAGAAATAATAGGTTTGCAGTTCGGGAGGAAATTTTTTTTTTTTTAATAATCTTTTCCAAACCCTAGCTTCAAATTTTCTGTATGTCAACTTACATTGGTGCACGCACGCCCCCATGAAAAAAAAAATGGTATATTTCCAGCAAGATTAGCATGAAATTGCAAGTTGTCAGTTAATTTTTTAACGAAAGGATTTAATTCATCATGTTTTTATATGGAGCAGTGATTCTATTAGCTCGGCTAAGTAAATGACCCACTTAGCCTACCTCAAAAAATTTATTTAAAATAATTTTTTTTTACTTTTTTCTTCATACACTTGTTTATCTAAGTGTATTTAACATATATACCAAGTTTTACCATTTTTGAATATGTTTATCTATTTTTTTTAGATTTTTAAACATCTATGTGTATATAAGCATTTAAAATACCCTTATTTTCAAAAATCTAAAAAAAATAGATAAACATATTAAAAAATGGTAAAACTTGGTTTATATGTTAAATACACTTAGATAAACAAGTGTATCAAGAAAAAAACAAAAAAAAATTATTTTAAATAGGTTTTTTGAGGTGGGCTAAGTGGGCCATTTACTTAGCCCGGCTAATAGAATCACTCCTCTTTTAGGTAGTTATAGTAACGTTTATTATTTACAACCATTAGTTTTGTTGTAAAAATTGTTTCAAAAAGTACTTATGAATGAATTTTTTAATAATATAAATAACAAGTTTAATAGTCAGGTTATTGTTTACAGGGGCGTTTTCATCGTTTCATGAAGAAATTTAACCGTCGTCAAAGAAACTTTAAATAAATAGATGCGTGTGAACCTGCATCAACATTAAGTTTGATTTTACTTCGGGAAGGCATTCTCCATTTGGCTTGATTCCTTGGAAGGACAAAAGCACCCTTCATCAACTGCCTAGCCAACGTGTAATTGGAGTTGTAGTCCTTACACCACCATCCTGGAATAGCAGAAAACTTTAGAGATTCATCCCGTGCAATCAGCAAGTTCTTGCACTACCAAATTTTCCAATAGGACACCGCAAAAAAAGCAATGACATACCCAGCGGAGGAGATTAGAGGGATAAAAACATCATTGAAGGACGAGCCTTGATCATTTCAAACTGGTCTTAAATGAGGTCTTTTCAGACCGGTTTGAAACGCACTTTTTTTTTTTTTTTTACAAAATTGATATTCTAGTTGTGTTTAGTCTATAAATCAATTTTTATCAATTTTGAAGACGAGCATATATTTATTTTGAATTTTTAAATATAAGGGTATTTTAGTTATTTTAAATTGTTGAAATATAATTAAAATACCCCAACATTTAAAAATTCAAAAGAGCCGGAATATCTGGAAATTCTCCTCCACAGAACTGGTATCCCTCCTCTCCACAAATTCTCTCTTGTTGGGAATAGCAAAATGGGCGCAGTAAGAACTGGGAATGTGCATTCTTCCTTCCAGTTACCAAATGCTTAGATAATAATGCAATAATCACCTTGATTAAAAATTATGGTTCACGAAATTAAATGACTTCAATTAAAAAGCTCTCTGAAAAATATTTCCTTTTACGTGATACAATTCTGTGACCCACGACGACTGAATCCATACTTAGATTGATTGGATAATGAAATCAATAACAAAAGCATCAAATGGGATTCCTAAATTTCTTAGGGGAGAAACCAACACCTGTTCAAAAATTGCTAATGAAACTTCGATTATTTTCACCATATAATTTCCATTTTTTGCAGGCCTTCTGATGAATGGACAAGTGGAATTCATGCCTCCAACACGCTGCTATGAACCGGGTGCAATACATACCCCTTTGGATTTTCCAGTTTTTCTATTTTTTTAAAATTTAGATCCAAGCATGCATATAAATTTTTATGATAATTAAAACTAGTTTTAATTAATTTAATTGAGAATTTAATAATCTATAATATCAAAAATTATCATAGAAGAAAATATAGCTTATGGCTCGGATTTTTAGGGGAGACAAAAACCAAATAAGGAAAATGGAAACCGAGTGTTGTGCATAAGTTGCTCCCGTTTCACAGCAGCAACCTGGGGTACTTCTTCAAAGATTTTGCACTTCCATAACTTTTTTCATGGAAGCATCTCTTTTAGAAAAATAGCACTTGCATCCAAAAGCTTATATGAACCATCGCGACAATGTTGGCAATATTATTAGATTTACACCCTTAAAACTAAGACTACAACATAACTTAGATTGAGTTGTAAATACAAACAATCAAAAAGAATTACGGTGACAAAAATGAGTTGAAGCACAAGGCAGTTGAAAAGCAATGCCAAACAAACCCTTAACCTAGCTTACTCGAGTATCAAATCTAAAAACAAAAAAGGCTTCTTTCTTATTCACATGACACCAGTTGCAAAATGCGAATACTTGCATTTTCTTTATATACGTATTTAGATCCAAGCCATGTGTTGTACTATAGACTAATGTAAAGTCAACTGTAGAAAATTAACTTGATCGAAAGCTTTCATAATCCATAATATTTTTTTCAAAAAAAAAAAAAAAAAGATTTTAAGAATCCTCGTTCATTTATATAAATCTAGGTCAAATGATTTTTCATATCAAAAAATTTATGAAGTAGTAACGCATGGCTGGTATCCACATAAAAATGTCAAAAAAACAAAACAAAAACAGCAGCAGCATAACACAGGAGGTACAAGTTTGCGACCATTTTCATAAGAAAAGAACGCATCAAATCTACGAACTAAAAAGAACAGAGAAAAACATTAAACAAAAACATAATATGGCACAGAAAAGCTTTTCTTTCCCATTTCCTTCCCCCCTCTAGCACACACAATGTGATCCATCCATCCTCTGATCCAACCACTACGCGACATTGCTGGATCCATATGCATGGGGAATTGGAGCCACCGTGACAATGAAAATGAACACCACTGTTGTAGAATTACACGGAATATCCGAATCTAATCAATAGGGCTACAAGGATGCTCGTGAAAACCTAATGCACAAAAGAATTACAAATAAATGGCTTTAAGCTGTCCTTGTCAGAAAATCGTTGACGGCTAGACTCACATCACCATGTGAAACAGCATCCTCTGGCTCAGGCATGAACAAACTTGATGAGCTTCCCTACAGTTTTGCATGGCACAGCACATCAGATGTATAATCCAGACAAAGCATTCTTAGATAATGATTCAACAATTTTCAATGTCAACTAATCACACAGACACTATGAGAACAATCTCAGTGAATTTCATTTTTAGTTTCCTAATTAAGGGCATTAAGTAGGATTATTCGCGTAGGTAAAAATAGGTAGCTACCATACCAATAACATGGGATACCATAAGGAATAGAAGGGATTTCCTTGTTAAAAAGTGTAGAAAAAAGAATAACAAGGATATCCTAACCTTTTCCTTGTTAACAAACAGGACCATACCAATTTTGGCAAGTATAGTTACTGTGTGGGGCACTGAGAAACAATCAGGGCCAAGTGAACATTATCCAACTGTGCAGGCCAAGTCAAAATTGCTTAGTGCAATATGGTAATGCTAGATTGTCGGCAAATTGATTGCTCATTTGCTGAATCCATCAGGATACAACATTCACAAAATGTAACCAGAGCATTAAACAAACCTTTGTGTCCATTTGCCTTTCTCCACTGTTGTCATTGACGATGCTAGCACCGTGTGCTTTCAACCACTCCTCACATTCTTCCAATCCATCAGTGTCTTTCTCGTCATTCTCTTCCATTTGGACAACGCTTGTGAAGCCCAAAACTTGAGCGATGAAAGCAACTGGTACAGCTGGACGATAGGAACGGGACATGCACTTCACAGCTGCAAACCGCATCTTCTCGACGTAAAGGTCTGCAGCATTATAATCCCAGGAATGATAACCATACCCTTGTAGAATTTTATAAGAGTCGGCAAAAGGGAAACAACAACAACACATACCCATTAGCAAAGAATTCAAGTTGGGGGCAACTTTGTAAAGTCTGAAGAAAAGGACATAGTTTCCTGATGTAACAGCTGAACGTACTGCAAGTGCATGCTTTACAGCTTCATCCTTCCTAGCTTCAGCTGACAACCTGGCAGTATTAAGGGAAAAACAGAAAAAGAAAGAAGAGATCAGAAATCGTAAATACATGTAAGATGAACAATATGAATGTAAACAATTAAGGTCTAAATGTAATGATGCAGCCCATGAATGTAATCCCACATGCCCCTTCTCCTAGCATCATAGATTTGAAAACAAGTCCCATCAAATTCTAAGCATTTACTAATTTGTATTTCACATGGGGTCTGAAAAATTTCCTCAAGGGTGACCTTGGTTCTGAAGCATCAGAACTGAGCCAAGCTCAACTCAGTCCAATCTTGCCAATTGTCTCTCCTTGCTAAGAAATGTTGG
Source organism: Annona squamosa (assembly GCA_035584095.1). Taxonomy (NCBI): domain Eukaryota; kingdom Viridiplantae; phylum Streptophyta; class Magnoliopsida; order Magnoliales; family Annonaceae; genus Annona; species Annona squamosa. Next base: position 17,248,245 of record JAXCLR010000092.1, read on the forward strand.
GTAATAAAAGTAAAGGCATTTTAAAGGTATATATAGTACATTAATGAGTAATACCTTGCCATTGATGACAAGAGATCTCTATTATTATTGGAGTGCAAAATAACACCCAGCAAATTATAAGCAGCAAATTCTAATTCACATCCCTTGATTCCTTCTGAATAGAGGATTTTCAGCTGTGATTGGCACTGCAAAGTAAAGAATTAAGTTATTAATGTTTGAAAAAAAGCAGTAAATAAAATTGTTTACCTGTCTTACAACATCTATGAGAAAATATGCAAGACTTTCAAGTACACAATAATGAGGACTAATCAATAACTATATCAGCATAAACAACTTTTAACTTGCTTGCTATATAACTCTTTTTAAATGCATAATTTGTGGGATGGCCATGTCACGAAAAACAATACTCTGCAATTCCTGAAAAATAAAACATGCCAATAACAAACAGAAGCCAACCCCAGAAATAAAGCATACTACTTAAACACATTGAGCTTTTAAAATTTTCAGACTGTTAGTGGCCTGCAACCTGTATTCATAACACAGGCAACATGCCGAATTAAAACACTTGAGATTGTGTTTGGAGAGTGATAAAACTTTTTATGAAAAAAATTTGGTGTAAAAGTTTCTGAAATGGGAGAAAATGATGTGATATGATAGGGGTAATGATGAGGAGTAAAGAGAATAAAGTTAAAATAGATAGGTTAGAAGTATGAATAGTTGTGTAGAAATGATTGAAAAATAGGGTAGTTACATAGGAAGAAGTGAAAAATAATTAAAAATAGGATGGTTGTGAAAAGTGAAAAGTATTAATTTGAAATGTTTTTGGTGTAAACAAACACCCACTTAATATCACAGTTTTTGCCACGAGTTCCTACAGATGAATTATTCTTTGAAAACAACTAGTTAAATAACTCCATAATCTGCATCTTAGAAGGTCTCAAATATGGAGGAACCCATTTGAGTTGCACAATTTAGACCAAAACAATAAAAAGCACCCAATGTACCCGATTCACAAACAACATATTATAGATGACCATGTATCAAGAAGATGAAAGGAATTTTTTATAATTATTTGTAATGCCCCAACCCCAGCCCAATGTGAAATATTGTTTGCTTTAAACCCACCAGATTCCATTGGCACACAAAGCCCTCATGGTTTGCTCCTTTGATCCTGAATCCCAGCCAAAAGGCACCCCAGTCACTGTTGAGATATATATACTTGACACTGTTGAGATATATATACTTGAACCCTCAACCTCACCAGCTTCTTAGTTTTGAAACCAAACCTCATTGGTATGAATTTTGGTTTAAAAACCAATAAGACAAAAGGTTAAACACATCAACAGACTTCAGACGACAATAGTACTTCACATTGGGTTGGAGTTGGGGCATTCCACTGCTAGCCGTAAAGATGAAAAATATCCTTGAAACAACAACAAATATATGGCAACCAATTGAACTCCAGAAATCAAGTTTTGCTTTGTGCGGGAGAAAACAGAAAATAATTAACCATGAAGAACAAGAAGAATCATGAAGGGATACACTGGGATAAACTTTCTGAGCAAGATCACATCGATCCCGCCTAAGCAACTAACCTGATTATATTCCGGCATGTCTCCAGATTCCAGTGCTATTCGTGCATGGGACTCATAAACCTGAACAAGACGATAGCAACATAACAAGAATTTCCAAGAAGAACAGCTAAAGTTACTGCAAACCCTCGGTAAATAGATTATGCTATCTGTTTTTACACCTAATATGGAAACATAGTAGACAAAAAAAAACATGTGCTGCCACGCAACAACATGAATCTCCTCACAAAAGCAAGAAATAGTAATTTACGGATTAAATTATGCTTTGATGCATGGATAAATGAATAAAAGACACCTATCCTATCTCCACAAATAATGACAACAAGACACCAACAGCAATTTCATGAACAAAATGTTCATGCAGCCAACCCAAAATTAGCTCAGAAAAATCTTGAGTGATAGCAATATTATGGACAAATAGAAAATGGCCTACATAGAAGAAACAAAGTTAAACCTTGGCGGTAAACTCATTGCGTATCCTTTGCACTGTCAGATCTTGGCGAATTGATTTCAACTGATCACATTTGTAGAGGTAGTTCTTTTGAGAGCTTTTAACCATTAGCAAAGCTTTCTCCAATACATCCTCTGGCCTTACCTGTAGTAAACTCTCAAGCAGTTAATCAGTAATGCACATAATGGACATTTACAAAAAGTGCAATATTGCATATCAACAAGCACTTGAATCATGACCATTATCTCTGCAGTGTGCTTCCACTATAGCATGTTTTAACAACTCATGAACCTGAGTGACTGCTCATAGCCCCAAATTATCTCATCCAAATTAGTTAATTAGTCCCACATAGACGGGAAGAAAGAAATAAAAGAAAACAGTAAAATAGTGTGAGAAAGCAGAAATGCAAGTGTTTATGGCCAACACACCATGACATCACCAATATCAAACAACAAAAAATCAAGATAACTGAAATACATGACTCACATACACCACCATGCATGTCCTCATAACGAAAGTAAAAAATACTGGCTACTTGTTGTTTAAAGCACTTACGAAATACGCCTGAGGTTTGATAGAATCCCTAATATGCTTGAGAAAGAAAAGTGTGGGTTAAATTTAATTTATTTTATAAAATTTACCGCCCACTTAGGCGGGAAATGGCCGATGATGATGATTTATAAAATTTACCTATAGTATTATTTATTTATTTATTTTACTGTGTCCTACTTTTCAATAATACTTATTCAATCAAGTAAATTACAAATTATATTTTCAACATGTCCAATCCACCCAGCAATTTACCATGTGTTATCAAAATAAAATATCTGCATTTATAGATTTTTTTAAAGCTTTAGTTTATATCTTAACACATTTTGTAAATATACAAAGCTTAATCATTTCACTATCATATTAATGGTCAAATTTTATGTTCTCAAAATTTTGTAAGATAATTCATTATAATCACCTTTTTGTTTTAGTTAGTTTACATAATGCTGATGTTCAAATTTAATAAAAAAACTAGATTTACTTTATGAACATTACATACATTTTCTTTATGAACGTTGTATTTTATTTATCATGCATGAATGGAAGGTAATACAATCATTTGGAAAAATACAAATAGAACTTCATATGGATTTTCTTTATGAACTTTGTATTTTATTGTTTCATGTGAACGGGAAGGTAATATGATCATTTGGAAAAATAGAAATAAGAACTTTTGGTGTAAGAAGGTTAGATTACTTGTCAATAAATTTTAGGGGTTTTTTATAATAAGAACTTTTGACTTAAGAAGGTTAGATTACTTATCGATAAATTTTAGGTTTTTTTTTTATAATCAGAACTTCAGAGATGTATTTAACACTCTCCCTTGTCTAAATGCATGCAATCTGGAGAAGCTGAGATCAGACAAGGCAATTACCGTAGAAGGATCAGGAGCAGAAGTGAGGCGCAAATAACGTTTCTCGATTTCCTGGCATGTTCCCTTCACAGTAAGAGCATCCCAGTCAATGTCCTCTACAGCCTTGCTTAAGCTATCTTCATTATTCTTACTAAGCAATAAAGCAGGGTTCCTCCTACTGTACAAGCTTCCCATTCCAGTTCCTCTTGGTCTGAAGTGCCTAATTTCCGCTTGATGCTCATGTCCCTTTTCAAAACGTTTAAAGCGGTTCTCACGTTTTTTCCTTTCCTCTGGTGTATCAAGCGCAATTGCACTTGAATAATATTTTGTTAAACCCTTCTCCTTGTCACTATCACTTGAGGCATCTTCATTTTCGATGGCGCTGGAATTATCACCAATTCGCTGCTTCTTAGATTGCCTTGACAAATCTTTATTCGGCAGGCTTTGAAATTGTGAAGAAAAGATTTTCATGCTACTAAAGCTATCATGTTTGCTGTCATCCTTTCCACTAGAAACCTGCAAAGTTTTCAGAGAGCAACGAGGACAAAATCAGATTAAGGTGTACCAATGCCTTAGGCTGTGAACAAAGACAGGTGGACTGATGTCCAGGGCTTGAGGACAAGAATCATTAAAACATGTTAAGGTGTACGGAGGTCCTGGGCAACTGACTTATCAAACAATCAGACCTTCCAAAACCAGATATGATCTGCCGTAATGGCCACCTTCAGTTCAATATGGAAATGTAAACATTTTTATAACACAATTAAATCCTAGTAATATATTTCTTCTCTTGAGAACAGAACAAATAAAATGTTCATTTTAACTCTTACATAACTACGGGCATTCATAACAGATTTCTCAAGCATTAGTCAACCCTCATCATCAACATGATGCTATTGAGGACTTGAAAGGCTTACCACATTTTCTTTGGAACGGTCCCACCTAAAATCTTTCACAGAATTAACTGGTGCAAGTTTTTCAGCCAACTTCTCCTCGGGAATAGGTTCCCACCTGCTTTTGGCACGTTTACTCGGACTCCTCTTGTAATTTGGCAATGAAGTGAGAAAGGAACTCTGTAGATTGCTGCAATAGAATGGCAAAGAAAGGATCAAACACTATCCCAAAAATTCTAAATCACATTATATGAGGTCGGTTGTCAGCATAAATAATGGATTATTCAGCTAACAAAAAGACAAGAAAAAACCCAGCAAATAAGAACACAGGATATCCTGTCTTGGAGACTCATGAACACTTTCAAAGTGAAGCAGGACTGGAGATCAGTCAAAACTTATCAGCTTTTCCAAATAGACTGCTGACATCATGACACATACTTAGCCCCACTGTAGATCCAAATAGTAATGGAGGCATCACAATCAGCACACAAGCCCTTTTATCTGCCCCCGTCCAGTAACAGCCTCCAATTTCACAAACACCATGTCACACGATCATCATCGGAAACACATGTGAAGATTTTAGATGTGTGAACAAAGGCACCCACAGCCATTTTATTTCATTGTCTTTTATTTTACGGTTCTGTATTTTCTTTGCCCCTTGTCAAAGAGGTCAAGCCCTACATTTCCTGCCATAGATTTACGTCCTATGTTTTGTAAATGCAAGACTACATGTCTAGTTTCTTTGACTGTTTTTATGCCTTCTTCTAGTGAGTTATTGTGTACCTTTTTTTTTGAAAAAAAAAAAATGTGTTTGATCAAAATCTCTCCCCTGGTTGCAACTGAGAGTTAGAAAGCCAACACTAATCTCAAGCTGCATGATGATTCATGTACATGGATAACCACCCATGAAAGCTGAAGAGAATAAGAAAGGAATGGAACTAGAAGATGAAAGAGATGATGCCAAACCTGTCAACTTGCATCAAGTAGACAAGTAAAAAACCCCTGTGCTGGCCCAGCTACTTGAATGGGATCCACTATTGATGGCTTTTTTAAATAAGCAGTTTCAAGTTTCAACATTCATCTAAGGTCAATCTAGCGTGTAGAGATAATTGATATGACATGCCGAGGGTTGGGGTCGATAAAAACTGATTCAAGTGAATATGTCATTGGAATAACACAGCACAACACTAGGAACCAATACAAGGGATATAGAATTCAAGAATTAACCTGCCAAGATCCCTGTTTGTATTTGACAAAATTGAGTCTTATGTTAGATTATGTCTATCCCCCCATTTAGTTTCTTCCTCTTGTTCATGGGATATTTGGGGGTCAAAACTTTTTATTCCAAAAAATCTTCAACCATTCTCTTCATTTTTTGTTCGAAACGTTCATTTGGAGAGTGCAATTTGGCAACAGGTAGAACTGGGATGAAAAAGCATTCTGCATGGATATAATAAATGATTGTGATGTACCTATCCTAACTGACTATAATAAACTCCTTATTTTCATAATCATCACAAGTATTTGCATTCGTCGTTCCCTATCTATTCTAACATTGATTACTTTATGGCTGACATCATCTCTATATTGCTGGTGTCATTACATCTCCAAGTCCATTTCTCACCATACCCAGCTGAAAAAAGCAACTCCAGTGGTAAGGTCATAAGTAGGTTCTGATTCCAAGAACTAGATTAATTCCAATGAGTTTACATATTGTGAACCAGATGCACTCTGAGATATTGTCGAATTTGAATTTTTTTTGGACAAAAAAAGTGGCAAGCATGCTTTTTCAAAGATCATATAGGGGAGTTGAAACAAATTAAGGGTGTGTTTGGCAAATTAGAAGAAAATGTTAAGTTAAAACTTTTCACTCTACACAACTATCATATTTTTTAATCATTTTTTCATATTTTCCTATACAACTACCCTACTTTTCAATCATTTCTATACAACTATCCACACAACTAACCTATTTATTTTAACTTTATCTTCCTTACTACTCATCATTACCCCTATCATATCATATTATTTGACAACTTTTACTCTCCAAAACTTTTCATCAAAAGTTTTATTCATTATCAAACACACCCTAAATTTTAGACTGGTCTTACATGCAAATGACAAACACAACAGCAGTTAAGAGAAATGAGAATTTAAACATACGACTTGTTGGCAGAATCCACACTACTGTCTGGTAATGGGAAAAGAGGTTCAGTGTCCCAATCACGAGTGAAAAGAGAACCATCATTGCTTGCTTTTGCAGTCATCTGAAAAGAGCAAAAGAGACTTTGGTATTAATGCACGAACTGAACTGCTCCAAGTGTTCATTGTAAGATTCTGTCTAGTACTAAAAGTCAAGGGATCCATAGTTTTTCTGATGGGACAAGGAATCTATAGGTTAATAATACCATAAACAAAAATTAGAAACATAAAAAGAAGCAAGCTCAGCTAGTGAGAGAATCAACATCTAGAAATGATAATCCAATATGGATATGCAAACAGTACATCAGAGAGTGTGTGTTGTCCAAAGGTAAGACACCTACGCCATCAACAACAGAGCCAGATATGGGATGGGCACTTGGAAATCTAATTATGAAGCCACAAATACACTTCATGATAATATGGGATTAAAAAACATGTACAAATAGAACACGATGACTCATCATGGAGTAGTTGATACGAGATCAAAAGTTCATTCTGAAGTCTGAGAAGCATTTTTCACTTTAAGGCATTAATGAAGTGTGTTCTCTGTTCAACACTTCCAACTTCCAACCTAAGGACTAAAACCCATTCTCAAGTGTAACACTAACACAAAACTAAGCTTACCCCATTAGGAAGGGTGTAAAGGGTGGAGCATGGGTTATATTTTGCAATTTCCACATCTGAAATACTGCATACAATCCACATAAATATGAATAAAAAACCCTCTACAGAAAGATACAGATTGGATATGTCATCTATCAAACACAACAATATGCTGGAACCAGGCAATTAGAAATTCCATTGATTAAAAACTTGAAACCATAGTGGTATTAAACTGAAGGACGAGAGAATATCAATATAAAAATGAAGCCTGATCTGCTGCGGCCGATTGCATGCAGCATTGCATGAGTGCAACCAAAACATATTTATTTTATTTTTTAAATTTATTTTTATCACATAAATGGATAAATTCATGCCCATTTTATCCATTTTCAAAATTCAAAATAAAATACCAAATAACAAATTATCAAATTTCACATGGTGGAATATTTAGGAGGGGCCTGCATATGTATTAAAAAAAATGTAAAAATCTATGTTTTGGCTGGACGCATGCAACATTGCATGCTGCCAGCAGCAGCAGATCAGGCTCCTCCTAAAATTATGCTAAATCGTAGATGTGTACCTAACTGGGACAAACTTGAATACAATACTAGTATAACTGAATCAAATATGATGTTCTTTTTTTTTTTTTGGTTTAGTAGATATTATACATTGTGACATCTGATATTATAATCAGGCTCATTCATCCTTTTGGGAGACAACAAGCTCCCACTTATCCTGATAGAGATCAACCTCCCCTTATATCAAACTCCCACTAAATCATCGTCATCGTCATCATTGTAAGTCATTTCCCACCTAGGTCAGGTATTCTTGGTGATTTAAGACTAAATTTTTTATAATTTATAATATTTTTAAATCTTGTTTAACTACTTTCATCCATTTTTTTTTTATCTTCTTTTCATTCTCCTACCACCTCCTACTTTGATAGACTCTGTCCTTCTAACCGGTACTATTTCAGGCCTCCTTTTAATATGACGAAACCATCTTAATCTATTTTCTCTCATTTTATCACAAATTGGTTTCACTTTTAGGTTTTTTTGAATTATTTCATTCATAATTTTATCTTTTCTTGTTTTACTGCTCATCCACCTTAACATTCTCATTTCCACTACGCTCATTTTTTGTATATGTTGTTCTTTAACTACCCAACATTCTGCCCCATAAAGCATAACAAGTCTAATCACAATCTTATAAAATTTTCCTTTTAGTTTGATTGGAACTCGACGGTCACATGAAATTCCTAACACAATTCGTCATTTCTTCCACCCTGCTTGAATTTTATGTATTATTTCTTTCCCAATTTCTCCGTTCTCTTGAACTATTGATCCTAGGTACCGGAAGTAATTAGTTCTTGTTACTACTTGATCTAAAATCTTAATTGGTTTCTCATCCGGGTTCTCACTATTATTAAAATTCATTTCATATATTCAGTTTTTTTGCGACTAATTCTAAAACCATTAGATTCTAAAGCATTTACCCACCTATTCAATTTTAAATTTAGTCTTTCTTTAGTTTCATCTATTAGAACAATGTCATCTGCAAAGAACATACATTAAGATACTTCTTATTGGAGATGTCTAGTAATTTCATCTATCACTGAGATAAAAAGGTAAGGAATCAAGGCTGAGCCTTGATATAAACTTATTTTAACTGCAAAAATATTAGTATCTCAACTAATAGTCCATGCATTTGTAACCCCCCCCCCCCCCCGCGTACATATCTTTAATAATATCAATGTATTTGTTATTAATTCCTTTCCTTTTCATCACTCGCTATATGAACTTTTTCGGTATTCGATCATTATGCTTTTTCTTAATCAATAAAAATCACATATAAATTTTTTTTCTTCTCCCTATACTTTTCAAATAATTGTTTAAGTAAGAAAATAACATCAGTGGTTGATCTTTTTGGCATAAAACCAAATTCATTTTCAGATACATTAGTTTCCCGTCTTAGTCTATGTTTAATTACTCTTTCCCATAATTTCATGGTATGACTCCTTAGTTTTATTCCACGATAATTTACGCAATTTTGAATATCTCCCTTATTTTTATAGATTAGGATTATAATGTTTTTACTCTATTCACTTGACATTAACTTTGTTTTTATATCTTATTAAAGAAATTTGTTAACCACGTTGCACCTACATCTCCCATGCATTTTCATGCCTCAATTGGTATATTATTTAGGCCTAAGGCTTTTTCCTGTTTTCGTTTTCTTTAGAGCTTCTTTTACTTCAAATATTCGAATTTTTGGAAAATCGCTGATATTCTTATTTTCTTCTCTATTTAAACTAACATCTAAAGTTAAATGTTCGTCTGGGGTATCATTTAGTAAACTATAAAAATAAGTTTTCCATCTTTCTTTAATATTATCATCTTTGACTAGAGCTTTTTAGTCTTCACTTTTAATACATCTAACATGTGTTAAATCTTTTCCTTTATTTTCTCTTAATTTAATAAACTTAAACATATCCTTTTCACCTTATCTAGCTTCTAATCTATCATATAAATTGTCATCAGCTTTGTGTTTAGCATTGCTAATAATCTTTTTAGTAGTTTTTTTTGATAGTTTGTATTATTGTAAATTTGTATCATTTTTATTTCTCTACCATATTTTAAACTTTTCTTGTTTCACATTTATAGTTTTTTGAACATCCTCATTCCACTATCAAGTTTCCCTATGTGAGGATCTACGATTTTTATATATTCCTACAATATTTTGTTCTACTTCTTTTATGTTAGTGGTCATTTTATCCCACATTGATTCTATTTCATCTTCTTGTGTATCCCATTTTCCTTCTTCTATCATTCTTAATACTCAGACATTGCCAAGAATCAAAAGCCTATCGTTTAGGATGAGACAAATGCATTACCACAAAGTTGAACCCCTAGTGGTAAATATACTGTTCATCATGTAATAAAAAATTCCACAATTAATCGCGTAAGTGATTTAGGGCCTGTCTAGCCAAGTGTCTGCATGTAGTAAAATTCCATCACTAGTACTTTCGTAGAAAGCATTGACTACTAGCTTACCACAACCATATAAACCTTCACTAAAGTTATCCTATTTTCTAAGAGCTGTAGCACTTTTGGATATGGCGAAACACTTTCAAAACTTCTAAAAGTACTGCCATTATGCGAAAATGCACAGCCAAACAGGCCCTAAAGATATAGAATTATCAATATCCTGCCTACTTAAAAGGCAGAAACTGGAAATCAGGCCGACGGTAAATCTTGTTTAAGAAGGCCATCCAGTATGTCATCCAATTCATCTACAGCCCTACCATCAGGGTTATAAATGGATTGAGTTTGACCAAATTTTAAGTGTTTCTACTTTGTCAAATAAAAAGGACATCCCTGGCAAAACAAAAAGGCTTTTCGTCCGTGCTGTTTCTGGTGCAGGTGGAACAGTTAAAGTCATGGAAACATGTCTCTCAAACAAATGAACTTATGGACACAATGTTGCAATTTTGCATATGTTGCCTCCTTCCAAACCATCATTAGCAGGAACCTCATGCACCAAGTATGCACTGTTTTACTAGATTGAAAAGGGTTCATATTGAATGGTTTATCCAACTTATGACATCGAATAAAAGTCATTTAAAAGGCAAAAATACTGCTTCCTAAGGTATGGAACCTTTACAACAAGAAAACAATTTTGAGGAAATTACTGGCAAGGTTAGCATGCATCCAGGCAATGGTGAGTTGAGTCTCATATTGTGGAGCTAACGGCCCATAGCAGACTTTGATTCTAGTTTCTTGCACTAATCCAAAATGCAGGCAGGCTAATGCGACTAAACCCTTTCAACTTTGAAAATTATCTTCAACAAGTAAATTATCATTGACAACATGAAAAAATGTCTCATAAATAACAACCATCAATGATACGTAAATATCGTCTTATCTTTGACAGGAGAGAAGTGGGATCATGACATTGTTGCTCTGAAAGTAGGTAGATGTGTATTTGTTCAACATCGCATTTCTTTTTTATGCATATGCTGTCATTTTCCATAAGAAGTACCAAAACTTGGTTCTCTTTCTAAATAATATTTTATTCAATTTTGTGTATTGTTTATTTACTTCTTGATCACAATAATAAAAAGGAAAAGAAAATGTAACAATAGCAAGGAAGAACTGTAGTTTATATCCAGTTAGATACTGATGTTTTATGCTGGTTACCACAGGCATATTGAAATTTTCTTTTTGCTAACTGTTACATTAAGAAGTACATGGTGCTTCTAAAAAATTAACAAAGCTGAAGACAAGACATGCAATCACAAAGGATCAAACAGCACCAACCAACATGAGTTATAATTATTAAAGAAATTTCAGCAAGCAGGAAAATGACAATGTCTCAATGCAGATCTCTTTACCTCCCTCAGTAGGCCTTGACAAGCTGCCTTTTGCGAATCATCTTTGCAGCGAGATAAGGCCCTTTCCACATATCCACAGAATGAAGGAGGCAGTGATCGTGGCTGTAGCAAATGTTGAAGAGTTGATTTTCGGGAAGGATGGCGAATATTTAAGTACAGACCACGAAAAATTAAAGATAAAAAAGTGGAGGAAACAATTTCCTAAAAAAATTTGTCCAAAGGAGAATGAAACAATCTCAGCTGGAAACAATTTCCAACAGTATCTAAGTGCAAACACATGTTTGGGTTTGAGAGAAGCCACTTTCTGCAAAAACCCAAAAATTAGAACTAATTTCCCTTCCTGGGACCCTGCACAAGCAGATCTTGTCCTTGATAAAAGAATCGATAAAAGGGCCAAGCCAATCTGAAAGTCTCCCTTTAATGCAGGGTCTGGAAAGCACAAGATATACGCAGCCTTACCTTGTCAGGTGAGGCTATGTTCAAGCCTTGTAACCGTGCCACCAAAGATACATGCAAATAACTTCAATGTCATGCCAGATGACTCCCTTAAACAAAAAATTTTGTAATGACTCATAATTTAAGAATGAAAGTGGAGAATGAGAATCCACAATGTGCCCATGTCTTTTATGCCATGGAAATAAGATTCTTGGAGATGAAAAACAACCTAGCAGACCACACATTTATAGTGCACTCAAAGAGAGAGAGAGAGAGTTGAAGACAATATTCATAGCAAATACAAAATAGCAAATACAAAATACAAAATACAAGAAATTACATGATAAGAAACTCCCTGCAAATGCATAGACCATATTAATGGCCTGAGGATAAGTTAGTCATTAGCAGATCAACCATATACCAGATTAATGGTACCCGAGAAGTAGATAAACAGCAGGAAAGCATGAAACAATTAACAATTAATTGAAATACGGGAATCAAGAAGTGCAACGAACATTGCCAGTGAGTATCACCAAATTTTTTCATTTCTGCATGTAGGTTTTGAGGCAGTTGCCAGGATCTGTTTCATTTCTTACCAGCCCCCAACCCCCAAACCATAGAAAGAAAAAGAAGGATGTTATAATTCCTAGGCACCAACGCTAATTATCATGCCAATATGCATTTCCATGCAAACCTTGTGTGGAACACTAATGGAAGCATTTGGGGAAACAGCACTAATGAAAATTATACAACTCAAAGGATGATAAATACTCGAAAGCCAAATACCTCACCTTGGCATCAGCTGCATCATGAGACAACACCTTGTTACTACACTTTGGCATTGAAACACTGACATAAGCTGGTTTTGATGCTGAATTGGGCGTAGCATTGTCCTTATCGGTTTTTGGTATGGCCAAGGCCAAATTTGAAGCAATTCTAGGATTTGTTGGGATCTGCAGTTTGCTTACCCGCCGTGTATCCAATGTTGAAACTGTTTGCAAAGGCAAGTGAAATTTTTGAGGAAGCTGATGGGCAGCACTAAACTGTGGATTAGGAGGCTGAGGATGCATAGGCATTTGCTGATTTGCATACTGAGGCTGATTTGAGTCCACAGGCTGCTGGTAATACGATGGCATCTGATTTTGATGGTTGGTTTGGAATCCTGGTGGAACCCCAACCTTCCAATAATCACTCTGACTACCACCAACTGCAGTACCCACCTGCAATGGAAGAAATGTGCACTAAGTTTGCTTTGGAAGAAGCAAAACGTAAGAGTCAAGCCTTCAAACAATTAAAGATATTCATGTGAGAGTTATTTTAAGTCATTGATTACTTCAAGCTGCCTGTCCCCCCATATACTTCTACCTTCTTTGTCTTCATCAACTTAATCTATTTTTAAATTAAAAATAAGACGCATTTGGTTAATTTTAAATTAGAATAGGGTCTATTTGATAATAGCAAAGAAAATGAAAATTTTTTCCCACCCTTACCATCTCATAGCTCACAAGGATTCCTCTTAACTGGATATGTGGGAATGTGCTCCATCAAAATTAATATTTTTCATTTTCAAATTCATTCACAATTCTATGTCTGAAGCCAGTGGAGGTATAGAGTGGTCAAAAAGGATCCAAGTAACTCACACAAATTATATGAGAATGGGCTTACACAATAGTCAAGAATTCCATTTACTGATTGCGTTTTGTTTGTCTTTTTTATGATTTTTCTGAAGCAGTTTACAACCTCCTCCTTTGGGATAAGTTTACCTAAAAATGTAATTACTTCATATAACGCCTAAAAAATTGTGCATCATAATACAGAATCTTCACAAGAAATCTTCCATCCCCCACCCCACAAAACAAAACAAAACAAAACAAAAAAAAAGTCCTCCGACCTGCAAAGAAGGCAATGTAGATGATGTGGAATCAGGCCTCCATGCCATGGTGCCAGGTGGCGGTGGCTGTGGCTGGCTGTTTGAAGTATATCCACCACTGAAACCTGGAACTGGACAATCCACCGTCTTAGTAGTTGTAACAGATATGTTTTCTGTCCCTGGAGCACAGCTCACATCAGTTGCACTTTGACTAAAAGGGGTTGTCCAATGCTGAGCCTGAAAGTGTTGCTGGTAGTGGAGTGGAGTTGCTGCTGCAGTGCTGGAATTTTGACCGCCACTTGAATCAAATGTCTGATAGCTTGGATACTGATAGTGTCCATAATTTCCATTGTTCCACAAGTTAGTCTGACTACTATAGCTGCTGCTTTGGTATCCTCCTGACGTCTGATAATCAGTAGTAGCATTGTAGTGAGTGCTTGAATAACTTGCAGGGGCCACATAAGAGCTTGTATTCTGAAATGAAGGATGAGACTGATAAGGAGCACCTGGAGTTTGATATTCTCCCACTTGATGAGAGTAGGAATGGTTAGTTTGTGTCTGATAGTCATAGTAGTAAGGCTGAAACCCAGAGTTGGCATATCCATATGGAGTAGAAGCTGGATATGTTGTATAGTGTGTTTGGGATCCATTTGTAGCTCCTAGACTAGATGAAGTAGAGGCATGGGATGCTGCATCTGGGGCACCCTGTGCATCTCTCATAACTGTCAAGTCAGTGTGCTGATCATGATAATGGCCAGGCTTTTGTGGGATTCCATTTTCAGCAAAGCCATTATCTGTATTCTTTATGCCCCACACTTCGGCTTTAGACTCAGGTGTTGGTGGTGGTGGAGGAAAATAGTGACTGTATACAGATGAATGTCCATGACTTGCATCGCCTACGAGATGTTTCTGGTCAAGAAATAATCGGAAAATTGGTTTAGCTTCACCAGTGGTATATATAGCTAAAAGAGCATGCGCTAGAAATATATGCAGGAAAATCAAAACTTAATGAACACAAAAGCAATTAGAATGTTATGCTGTACATGTACTATTCATGAAGTTGGCCTTCCTGGCTACTTCATAGGTCAAAAATAGCGATGGATTTGTCATTATGCGTGAGGCAGGTGTAAACAAATTAATTAGTCTACAAGATACGAAGTGCAATAGAGGATTGAGCTTATGAGATATGGAGTAGAAAGTCGTGGCATCATAAATTTCTTTAAACAGAAAACTCTGCATGTTGAAAGAGCCAGAGAGAAGATAGTAATGGACAGATAGTAAGGGACGTGTGCTCATCTGGCATCCAATGCTGTATCCACACAGTCGTCATTAAGTTTTCACATAAAACATCAGTGAAGATTCAAAACTGCTGAAACAACTCATTCCATCCAATGAATAGTCCTGGCCATTAATAGTGAACAAAAATCCATAAAATAAATCCAACCGTCAATCTTAGAAGGCCAGTTTGTGTGCTTCCAATTTGTTGGTAACTGGGTGTGGACATAGTTATTAATTCTACAGAGACAAAAAATTGTACCCGGTCAATATGAAACATTCACAATGGACAAAAAATATGATCGACAAACTCTATACATCATTAAGAAGTTCATAGTAGATTCTTAGCAATTCCAAGTTCCTTTTTCCACAAGACAAGAAAAAAACTCTTTGCACCACCACATGCAATCAATAAGAAACATACTACAAGGCTGAAGACTTGGTGATTATGAGACATGCAATAACAAGGTTCAACACTTAAGACTTTTACCAGAAAAATTTCTGTTTCAAATTCCATCCATAAAGGGATCAAAAATTGTGAAAAGAAAAGCATTGAAAGAAATTAATTGTATGTCATCAGAACAGCTCGCAGCTTAACCCGACCCTAAAGTCAGCCTTGCACATAACAGAATATACTCCTAAGGCTAAAAAAGCCTATGAGCAGCACCCCAAACCCATTGAAGTTATAATTGATAAGCTTTTCCCTTCAAAGCAGTCCAGTGAGAAAATTGAGACGCGTAGGGAGGGAGGGAGGGAGGGAATCACCTCGTGTGAATTGGAATCCAGCCCAGCAACGGAATCACCCCACTGGCTCGTCATCTTAATAACATCACCAGCTGACAAAACGAGCAAGCACCACTTAGTAAAAACAACTGAACAAATTTCACGCGATTCAGGAAGACCAATTACATGAACTGTTGATCTTCCTCGTCTAGAATACTATACAATCCATATTCAAAGACCCAAGTACAGACAAAGAACTGCAATTTCCAATAAGCCACTAAAAGATTCTAAGAGAAAATCTATTTTTATCCTGGAAAGATGGTGCCCATCAGATCGCACACTGAGATTGTCAAATCACATAAAAGGAAAATAAAAATTCGTGTCCTAGAAGAAGCAAAAAAAAAAAGGGGGGATTGAGAGATGGAAATCAGAAGTAAGCAAGAAACCTACAGATCCCAAATCTTTCAATTGAGGAAATTGGAATTACCTTGCTTTCCAGGAGGAAGCTACGGACGAATTGGAGTCCAGCGATTAAAGGCGACGGATTGAGAGGAAAATTGGAATTTTTACAGAAGAATAGAAACAAGAAAAAAAAAAAAAAAAACAGCAAAAAACAACAACCGAGAAAATGGAACAATCGTTATTATTGGTATTATTATCTCAAGGAGAGGGTCTACAAAATTCACCGAAGAAAGCTTAAATATCAAGAAGAATGAAGGAAGGAAAAGAGGGCGAGTTTCGGCAGAGAATTTTGGGTTTTTATCTTTTCATGCGAAGGGAAGGAAGGAGAAAGAAAATCCTTTTTCCAACCCTTTTGGCCTCCAAGTCTTCGTAGGCGAGGGTTGAGGTTGAAGATGGCGGTGAGAAGCATGTGCGTCGACCTGACGCAGTAAAACGGTGGTGATCCAAGCAACTAGCACGTGCGATGTTGTCCTGCTGATGAAATCATTTGTACGGTGCAGATTAGGTGTGCCAGCCAAAATATCCATCACTTTTTTACCATCTATTGCAAATTCAGATGCCTATTTGTTAGAAATAATGTTTCTGAAATTTTATAGCTTGGCAGTAATTCCAATCGATGAATTTCCATGTAAGGCCTTAATTTAACGCTACAACGTTTATATTAAAAAGCCTAATAAACTATGGGTTTATTACATTTCATAATATATGTTAATTAACAATATAATTATATTGTGATAATTTTTTTGTTGGCTACCTAATCAAAATGTCAGATAATCGTTTATTTTATTTTTTTGATATATCAACCCTTTTTACCAAAGCCATAAACATTTTAATATGTGCTAAACAAAATTAGGTTAATTTCAAATATACTTATTACATTTGTTCTTAATTATAAAAATATCTAATAAGTTTAAAAATTTTGCATATGCATACTAAGTACTCAGTGAAATTTCATCTGTACCCATTATGTCAAGTACAGTTAAAAATCATTATTATTCATTATAGGAAATGTCTAAAATATCGTTATTATTTAATAATTATAATTGTTTATGGAGTTTTTATGGTCTTGATATGACACTAATGATAATAAATGCTAAATAATCATAGGTATTTTGAAATTTTAAAATTATTAAATATTTCAGACTTTACACTGGGTATAAATGAAAATTTTTAAACCCAGTGAGTATATTTATAATGAAGGATAAATTGAGTAGATATATTTGAAATTAATCTTAAATTTTATAATAAATTTTGTCATAAGATAATAAGTCAAATTTCCAGAGAACCAAGTGAATTACATCCATCCGCTTATCGTTTTGTAAACGTTTTGGACGTGCCTTGGATAGATTGACAAGCGAGCGTTTCTACGCACAGCGGTATCATACGGTGGGTGTGCAGGTTAGATCTGGATGAACGCTGTCTTCGTGTAATGTAATAAAAAAAAAAATTAGTATGCAATTTTTATTCAAGTCAAATATAATATCAGCTGCACCCTTAACACTAATTATTGTATTTTCTTTCTTTTAGCATCATTAACAATTGTAAACCATTTATTATTATAAATATTATCCGCCTTTTAATTACTTATTCATATTTGGGTTTTTCTCCCATCAGATGGAGTTCAAACTTTTTGATTTTTTTTTAAGAACATGCAAATCAGGTACCGTATTGTTCCTTTCAAGAGTTGTACGTTACGAAAAAATTTTTAATTAAAATTCTGTATAATCCGCCTTTATAAATTATAAAAGCTTTCAATCAATTTTATTTTTCGTATTTAGGTTAACTAAATAGTTATAAATGCATTGCTCGGATTTAAAAAAAAAATCAAAAGAATGGAAAATCGGTTGCAAATTGTACCTAGATTTTCTGGAGAAAACCCTTTTAAAATTGTTTAAAATTTTAAAAAATCAGAATAAGGGAGAACAGGATAAATTTTACACTAATTTCATATAAGAAAAATCGTGTGTATTTTTTAATTCATCGATTGCCTTTTCAAATGTATAATTTAAGGCAGGCATTTATCTCATTGTTCTGCCGTGCACTTGCCAATACATCAAATTACACGAGGCCCGTTAAATGCAAAATCACGGGATTGCATGAACTTTTTTTTCAGTGTTTTGCGTTAACACTTGCGCCTAAGCATCAACTTCTGTTACCTGAAATTTTACAATTTTTAGATTTTTCAAAAACCTAATGTGTCATTCACCTTTTGGGTTAATTACTGATATTCTTTGAAGTTTGAATGCATTAAAATCAATAAAAACTACTCATATTCATCCAAAAGTGCATTAAAATGTTATAATAACCTGTATAATTATTCATCTAAATAGAAATAATAGTTTAGAAAGTTTCAGTGTCGAATTAATAGTTTAAAATTAATATACAAATAGAATAATTTTATTATGTTAATTTTGAATTTATCTTAGACGAGTCATACGTATTTTTTTATTTATATTAGAAATTGGGTTTCCTAGTGAAACATATCAAAATGTGTCAAAACAGCTCCAACCAATTAATATTTTGGTATAAGCCATTATTATACCAAGGGTCCGTTTCACATAGCTTCGTGGCACGGCAAAATATCACCATTGGCAATTTTATTACTGTTAGGGCTTGTTTGCTAATAAATAAAAATTTTGAATAAATAAAAATTTTGAATGAAAAAAATTTTGCAATGTAAAATTGAAATGTTTTAGATGTGTAATTCTTCTTGAACGTCAAAAACACCTTGATAATCTTTTCTATCAAAGGCCGGATTTTTTAGTTTCATCCTAACAATTTCAAAAAAAATTTGAGAGTAATGTAGCCCGGTTGCCATCGGCCAAACAGGCAATGGTGTCTTACCTTGTTTTTTTGAAAGTACTTTTGTACAACAAGTAATAGTTTTTATGATTAGGACGCTATTTATTAGTATAAACTTGGATAGTTAATATAACTAATAATTTTTATGATTAGGAAGCTTTTTATTAGGATACAACTTGGATAGATTAACTATGAGTTGACCTACTAAATGCCTTAAAATGGTAGGATAGTTTTTATCTTTATACATTTAAGATAGAGTAGGTTATAAAATACCTTGTTAAACTAGGATAGGGTTGCTAGGTTTTAAGATCCGGCCACCTTGGTGCCAACACAAATTATTAACATATATTTAGTACATATTTTATGAAATATCTTTTATAGCGAAAAACATAAATATATTTTTTAAATATATAGAAACTTATTTAAGTTAGCTATTATTTAGCAAATTTAATAAGTATATTTTGAAAATTATATCATTATCATCTTAATTATACATTTTTAAGTAAGATTCATAATAAAATTAGAATCAATCAAATCTTAAAAATAAGTTACAGGAGACTTATAACCAATCTGACTTAAAATAAGAAAGGATAAGAGTAAAATCGACTACAAACTAGACTAATCTGACCTAAATTGCACTCTTATTTTTTTTACAACTAATTAAGATAGAATGCTAATTAAGACAAAATGTTGATTGAGAGAAGTTCTAAATTATCACTTACCCTTTATAAATCTCTCCGAGGCAAAAGATTTACATAAACCAATATCAAATCAAGGACACTGGGAACTGACCCCTCTACTTGGCCAGTGCTTTCAAAAACGGGAAAGATGCAATGAAAACATTTGCATTTATTGTTAAAATGCAAGTGGGGGCATTTTGGTAAATTCACACATTGAGAGTGTCTTTGTAGCTTAGGTGTGAGTAAGGGTAGGTGGACTTGGTCATGGTAAATCATGGTGCAAGTTTTTTTATGGTATATCATATGCTTTTAATAAAATAGTATAGATGATGAATAATCTGAGACGTTAAATATGTAACATAATCATCATAAATGATAATAAGAAATATATGCTTAAAATTTGGAATAATAAATAAGATTTATCAAAAAATATAACTAAATTAGCGAAATAGTTTAGCTCATTTTACAGATTTTATGAATTTTACATATTTTATAAATTTTACGGTTTATATGCAATTCATGGGGATGATTTTTGATATAAGTTATTTATTTTCGTTTTTTCTATTAAATGTATTTTACAAGTTATTCGAGTATAAAGAAAAATGTGCATATGTAATTGATAGTTTTTGGATGTTTTACGAATTTTACGGAATATATTGTTTTGTTATACCATCGTTTAATGACATAAATAGATTAAATAGTTTTGACACCTTAAATAAGATTCGTAATGTTTTATTTTCACAAATTATATGGGCAATATAGATTTTACGATAATATTAGAAAATCATAAACTCATATATACATATTTTATAACTTTTATAGATATTCAAATTCTAAAGTACTACTTTGATAGATTTTACATATGATTCATATAATCTATATTGAACGTATCATCCGCAGGTGTGAAATAAAAATTATAAAAAAATATTAAATAAGAAAATTTGGAAGCTTTTTAAAATTGTATTAATTCTTATATTGAACATATAATTTAGTTAATATATTTAATGAATTCAATAATTTTATTACATATAATTTAGGAATGATATTGAAATTATTAAATATCAAACAAATTATTGCATACATTTTATCGACATCTTGAATCATTGACCCAAAGATAATTATGATTGAGAAAACAATGAAGTAATCTTCACACGAGAATATTATTTGGCAGATAATTTAAATTATTTGTCTTAAATGTAATTATATTTTTTAACAACAATGGTATCAAAATTTTTAAATACTAAATAAATTAACTATACAAATTTTATTCGGTAGCCCGGATGGTTGATCCAAAAATAATTACAATAAAGAAGAAAAATATTGTGATGTACAAGCGAGAACATTATTTTACATATAATTTGGATTATGCTGCTAAAGTAACATTATCTCTTAATAAGGGTAGTATACAAAATTATTAAGTATCAAATAAATTAATTGTATAAATTTTATTTGGCATCTCATGTCATTGACTCAAAAAATAATGTTAACTATCTACCACAAAAGGAATTTTTTGTAATGTAAGTAATGCCTAAATTTTTTTTGTTATTCACGTAGAGCCCTATTTTAATAAATTTGCATGAATTCATTTTGCACAAATTCCGCTTAGCTAACTATATCATTGTCAAGAATAATTGTAATTAATAAAAAATTTAAGTACTATTCAATCAGTAATATAAACTATTTGTCTCAAAAATATTTTTATTTTTTTAACAAGGATGAACTCAAAATTATTATGTGCCAATAATAAGCATTAAATTCCATTTGGCTCCTTGTATCATTGATAAAAAATAATTATAATTAAGAAGAAATTAATATAATGGTCACGTGCACGCATCTTGTGTTTTTATTTTAAATTATTTATCTCAAAATTATTTTCATTTTCTCAAAAATGATTACAAAGCTATTATAATTATGTTTAAATCACATAAAATACTTAGATTTTACGTGTATTAAAATATTATAATAATTTATGTCGCATGTGTATGAGTGCAAGTGCACTACTGAAGCACCATTTCTAGTGCTCCATCATCTCAAAGCTATCGGCAACCATGGCCACCGGCTACATCCCTGCCCTCTTCTCCTTAATCGACGACCAATTCTCTTCACCAAATCTGACCACCATTGCGTCTCCCCTGTTTATGGCAACAACCATGGTTATCGGTGGTGCAAGTTCCACCATTTTTCCTCAATTCTTCATCAATGATAACTGCAGCAAAAGCCAACCGGAAAGCAGCCACACCTAAGTCTGACAGCAAGCTTAAAATTGTGCAGCACCCTCTCCAGGCCAATCCCAACCAAATAATCCCACAACCCATTCTTCTCCTCTTCAAATCGCCAGCAGCTGTAAACCAATAGCCAAATTCGCCTTCAACCCTGCATCTTCCATTTTTTTTCCATCCAATTGTTAATCTCCACGAATCTAGCTATAGTAGCACCAATCAAAATGCCACTGCCCCTATTGCCCTTCGTCTTTCTTTCGGCCAGCCTTAACCACAAATTTAGCCATCGATTTTTCCTCCTAAACCCACCAAAATTGCCGCCATCAATTCCACCCAAACTCAGAGCTTCCATTTTTCAGTCACCAAACGTCATTTCTTGCAACAATCTATTGCAATCAACCGAGCACAGACCCACCACTTTTGGTCGATCGGTCTCCTCCTCTCGGTCGGTCTCTCTCCCATCTAAACAAGCAGGTTTCGGAGGAAGCTAACGGGCCTCCATCAATTCCACACAAGTATACACACGACTATGCTTTTTATCTTTCCACATTTTGCCCCAATGAATCTCAACCACTGATTTTAAATAGACGATAGATGTGGCATTTGCACTTTAAGCAAACGTGAAAACTTTTGCAGTGAAACCGGACTCTTCAAAAATTTCTAGTGTGCATGGCCTATGTGATAAATCCCGTTATCTGTTTTTCATGGTAAATTTTTTATGCTCAAGGGAAGCTATTTTTTACCCTTTCACATGTGTCATCGGTGGGACTGTTGTGTATAAAAGTTAGGCTAAACAAACCCTTGGATTTTGATTCAAGATATTCCAAAATTTATCAAATATTTTATTAATACATGAATTTATATTTTTTTTATTGATGTTATCAGGGTACACCTATCTCTGTATATTCTGAGCAAAATTATACTACATCTATTGTCCATATTTTTCAAAAAGGCTAATTAGGCGCATACGTGCACTCTTACTTTTCTATTTTTAAAATAAGTTTTCAATCCTAAACTATTTATTATCTTTATCCATAAACAGTTATTCACGATGTCAAAAATTACTTTAATTGAAACTTTTGACAGTTTCTGAGAATAAATATATAATTATGGAAAATGCTTTTGTGGCACAAGTATCATTGAAGATTTTTTAGTATGTTACTTGCATTTTGGACCCACCTCGATCAATCAAAATCCAGTGCACTTGTCAATGCTGTCATAGCCAAGTATGTGAGTGAGGACCCAGTTTTGATTTCAGTGATAATCTCAATTCACATAAAAAATTCAATTTACCTAATTCATTTAGAATCTTTTAGTTAATTTCTTAACCAAGTTTAATTTCAAAGATGTCAAAAAATGTAAATAAATACCATATGAAAAATGCGAAAAATCAACGTAATCAAATGACTTTTTTATGGAAATGTAATCAAATGACTTGATTTTGATATTATGTCAAAGATGTATATTCTACATCTAATTCGGCTAATCCCAGGTAGAATGTTAATGGTCATGGTCAACCCATCAATCCATTCACCCAACCCGTCTACAAATGAGTTGGGGTTGGAATTTTGAGTTATAATCCATCAACTCATTCAACCATTTAATTAAATAAATAGATTATGATTGATATTTTATAACCAGTCAACTCGTTTAGTAATCCATTTAACTTGTTTAACCTGTTTAACTTGTTTAACTCATTAAAGTTTTATATGTAGGTAAATTTCTTAATTATTTTACCTTGCTAAGAA
This sequence comes from Annona squamosa, assembly GCA_035584095.1. NCBI lineage: Eukaryota > Viridiplantae > Streptophyta > Magnoliopsida > Magnoliales > Annonaceae > Annona > Annona squamosa. The sequence goes on from JAXCLR010000092.1 coordinate 17,271,995, forward strand.
AACTCCTGTCACATAATTTTTATTTTCTAACTATTGTCCTAATTTCATTTCCCATTATTGCCCTATTTTTATTCCCCCTACATTGAAAACGTTCTCTTATCCCTTCCTGTGAGATCATCTTCTGTCAGAGTCTAGGCCTTCAAATTATTTGCTATATAACTTATCAACCCGTTTAGTGAACCGATTGTAAATGAGTTATGGTTGAGGTTTTTTTAAATGGGTTAATAAACAGATTGAGGTTGAGTTATTTTAACTAGGTTGAAATTATGATTAGGTTCCAACTTGTCCAACCCAATCTGTTAATACCCCTATTCCTAGGTAGATAAATAATTTTATAAATTTTATTATGTTTTAAAGTATTTGCAACTAAATATAAATATTTTTTATAATTTATGCGTGATTGTAAACATTTTTAGCAAATACATCCTACCGGAAAATTTGACTAAAATAATCTTTAACACCATGTAAAATTTTAATTTAATCATTAAGGTAGCCACAAAATGGAGATGACATATTAAAATTTATCTTTGTTAGGTGTGTCTTCCATTCCACTTATTTTAGTTATGTAAGTTTACGATTGAGTACTAGTTTTGTGTAAGAGTCCATACAAGTTCCATCTGTAGAGTATTAATTAGAGATTCAGTGTAACCTTAAGAGGTGTCCCATCGAGGTGTGAAAGAGGGGGTTATCAAGGTATTTTTATTAGAAATGTGTGAGAGGCATCAAAAGAATATGTATGAGGTATTTTTTGTATACATTTGTAACTTACTTGTCATAGCGGATCATTATCTATCTTGTGGTTTTTTCCTTCTTAATTTGAAGAATTTTCCACAGAAATCTCAGTGTCTCTTACGTTTAATTTTGTCATTGCTTCTTTCATCCTATTTTCTTATGTGCGCTTTCGTTATAATTTGTATTAACTCAAAACATATTTTCTAACAAGTGGTATAGCCAAGTTGTGGTTGTGGTTCAAGAGGTAATTTGGTACTTGAATTAATTTTTTAGGAAGGTAAGATCAAGTGATTGATGCAAAGGCTTAAGATGTACATGGTGTGCTGGGTGGTAGGGGTGCAACTCGGGTTCATGAAACTTGGGTTTACCTCAACCCTAATCTTAACCCTATTTATAAAACATTAACCCTAACTCTAAACTTAACCTTATGTGTAATATCTAAACCCTAACCTTATTTTTAAAAATCTGGTTCAGATTGGGTTTTAAGTTGGAATTTAGATTAATGAATTTATATTTTATTTAAGAGTGATAGGTTTAAAACTATATACGAATCTATAATAATAACAAATCATATAAGTAAACATAATAATATACAATCAAACCACATATTTTAAAAAATATAACAATATAAAGAAGATGGGTGCTCCTATTAGCTCGGGCTAAGTAAATATCCCGCTTATTGCATTTCAAAAAACTCATTTACAATAACTTTTTTTCTCTTTATACACTTGTTTATCTAAATATATTTAACATATAAACCAAGTTTTACTATTTTTTGGATATATGTATATATTTTTTTGAGATTTTTAAACATCTGTATATGTATGTATTTTAAATACCTTTATCTCTAAAAATAAAAAAAAATATATATACACATATTCAAAAATTATAAAACTTGTTTTATAGTTAAATATATTTAGATAAACAAGTTTATGAAGAAAAAACAAAAAAAAATTATTGTAAATAATTTTTTCGAAGTAGGTTAAGTGGAGCATTTGTTTAGCTCGGGCTAATAAACTCATTCATTCATAAAAAATATCTTTAAAAAAATTAACATAAAAAAAAGATAAATAAAGAAAATTATAGAAATAAAAGAGAAATATAAATGAAAATAAAATACTTTATTTATAATATAATTACAATATATCAAATATGTATTTATAAATATAAATAACATAAAATACAAAAAATATAAAGAAATATTATTTAGATATTATATATAAAATATATTTTATAATACATATAAAATAGAAATCGGGCTCGAGTTTGCTCGAACCCTAACCCTATTATATTTGCAAATCGGATTCACCGAGTTCGGGTTCTTCGGGCTCAGGTGATAGAATATCGAGTTCTAACACTGTTAAAAATCGGGTTTGATGGACTGAGTTTGGGCTCAACCCGGCCAAGTTGTACCCCTAGATGTACCTCCAATATTTACTTCTGACAAAAATGAGTCCACTAAAAATTTGGAGAGGTATTTATAGATCTATATATATATTAAAAGCATTTTGTGTTAATCATTAAGCTGATCTTATTCAATGGGTTGTTTAAAATTATGTTATGCTTATCTTATAAATTAAGATTGGATGCGATCCATATGTCTTATTGCTACTTTTTATAGAATATCCGAAATGATCATATTCAGCCGATAGCATTGGAAAAAGGTTCTTTTACCTATGTAGTATACTACATATATATGTACTCCAAAATATTTTTATGTTTTAATTTCCACGTACACCTACAACTTTTCAATTACATGTATCTATTTTCATTCAATAAATTACATTTTGTCATCATAAATAAATGTACTCTAAGTAAATATACTGAGTAAACTTTTGTATGTTTAATCAAGTATGCAAACATTTTCCCTTTTGTTTTATTGTAAGTATGCGAACATTTCCAGTTTCACATAAAAGTGGAAATATTTTGTTTAGGCTCCACCAAAGTAATTTTGTGAAATCTAAAGTACTTAACATTTAATTTTAGTATTAGTTAGGAAATAAAAAATTGATTAAAAATAATCATAATATATCATGAAGTAGACTTAAACCATTTGATAACAAATATAAACTAACTAAACTTTTAAGTTTTATGTTTGAATATATTTTCTGCAATGATTTTTATTTACAATATATAAAACAATATGTCAAAAAAATGCATGTTTAAATTTCACTAGATTGTACTACACGTTTGGTGGACGAGGGGTGATCCCTTATGGCTACTTTGCCCGGGAGACAGGTATAGTGGGGATCATTGTGACACTTTCATAGCAAGGTGTTATTTAAAAACTAGCTATTTGGCAATATGAGTTTTTAGAAGTGACTGAAGAAAAATATTAAAGAAGATGGGTGATTTTTAATGGAACTTCTATATGTGTGAAGAACTTGCATGTGGAAGGCTGAGTGGCCAGACAAATCTCACTCTGGAATGGGATTTAATTTATAATTAACTAGCTAGCTAGGACAAAATAAATATACAATTGGATAGATGTATAAGCAATTGTGTCTAATATATAATAATCCTTCATCGGTGATTAAGACAACTAAAAACGGTTATTAAATATTCATCTTCATTTTCTATTGGTTCGCAAAAGAATCTTCCCTGTGGCGTATGGGATAATATAGAATACGGAACACGAGTATGTGACTCAATGTGTATCATCATTTAGGGAGCCAATTACGGCTGGCTGCATCCCTAATTATGATATGGGCCGACGTATACTCATGAAACTCTTTCTTGTTTTCTTTTGATACGGTTGACAAATTAATCAAATTGAAATCAAGTCTCAAATCCTTTCTCATGAACCAATTAAGATACGTAAAAAATTTAAATAAATTATTAACGTAGAAAAAGGGTAAAAGAGAATTTTTTTTTTTTGTTTTTTGTTTTTTTGACGTAGAAAAAGAGGCCTTGTAAGGTTTACTGTCATCTGAAAAGCCATAGAGTATAACTATTTTACTGTACAGAGGAAAAAGCGCAAGTTGCCCTCTTATCGGGTTCTTTTGTGGCTGGTGACTGTTGTCTTATAAGCTTACTTAAAAGAAGAAAGAGGACAAGGTTTCAAAATAGTATTATATGCAATAAATATTTGTTTATTAGATGTGAAAACTAGGGTTTTGTGATTATCAAATTTTATTTTTATATAAATTATTTTATTTTTAATATATTGATGCTTGATAGAAAATCTACTCTATTATTATACTGTCATCATATATTACCATAAAATTTTTTTTGTTTGTCTAATATTACTGTGCATAGGCTATAGCATAATCGAATGTATAAAACTGCTTCAATGTGACTTTGTAACATAAAAATGAGACCACAAAAGCATTTGCAATAAGTGTTTATCATTTATAATACTATATGAATTTTTGTTTTTGTGAAGAAAATCAATGGCAAATTTTCTTAGCCCAATACAAAATATCATTGCTTAGGGATACTTTTACGAAACTTCTTTCATTTTGAATATTTTGATGGTTAATGGAAAATATTTTTTTATCTATTGTATTTAAGGTCATTTTTAGTATTTTGAAAATCCTTTCACTTGTTTAATATTACTACTTATGGGCTCCATTCGTAAATGTGTAAAATCAACATTATAAAAAGATTTAATATTAAATATCAATTTCAAAATTATATTTTCAACATCTAACTGTCTAAAATATCATTTCTATATGAATAAATGATTTGATTTTATAAATTATTATTATATTCTAATACATACATAAATAAATCCAAGTGTTTTTCCTAATTTACGCATAAATATATTTATTTTTAAGCAAATGTAGCTCATACATATATTTAATTTAGATAAAACTAGGTGTTCTAGATAAACAAATAAAGTCAAATATAATAAATAGATTAGAATTTTTTATCCAGTATAAAAACTTAAAATTTAAAGGGTTATACAGAACCTCTTATATTACCTAGAAACGGGCCCCATCGTTACCTCATCACCAAAAATGTAAAGCCTCGGGAATCTCATGTCTCATTTATGATCACATCTGCCCCCACTATGCAAAACAACTTTTTTCTCATTTTAAAGTGGGCATGACTACATCTGCTTCCGGGAGTCTTATTATTGCAACTCAATATCTCTTGAATTGAACCTTGATGACTTAATCAAACCATTTGGGCCACAAGGAACCACCAATCAACCTCACCTGATAGGATGGATGTATTACATTTAATTAAATAAATTTTTGTTTCACCCAATCAATTAAAGGTCACCTTGATGAACCCACATACCACTTGTATTTGATGTTTTCTATATTATCCATTTCTTGAAAAATTATTTCGAATAAATTAAATATAGCCCAGCTAGCTAGAGCCTGGCCTAGTAGCCACTAGCCAATAAGCGTATAGGGATACATGAGTTTTGTACTAAATACAGGTCGGTAGCCTTCTTTTGGGTTCCCATGCATTAGGCTGGAATGAATAGTTAACTAAATTGTAATAATAATCATCTAAGAGGAAGATATATATATATATATATATGGAAATAATCTAGTGCATGTGAATGCACCGTGCAGTCCATGCACTGTGAGCCCCACTTGATCATAAATGAAAAATCCTCCACATCCATTGTATTTAGAATTGTTCACTTTAATAGCATACCAATTTTCATCCAAATCCAACATGTGTGCAGTCCCCATTTTAAAATGGTGCAAAATCAACGTAATAAAATAGTTTAATGTAAATGTCAAGTTTAAAGTGGTTTTTTCAACATCTAAACCGTCTAAAGTATGATTTATATATGGATAAATGAGTATATAAAGTTTCATTACAATCTAACATGTGTGGGGTCCATTTTACAGCGGACTGCACCGTAATTACAGTGCAGTCTAACTGTACACGATCGGATCTCATATATATATATATATATATATATATATATTCACTACAACAGATTCCATTAAAAACAAATTTTTGGTTGCATATAATGTTTATTTGACTACATGCACATCAATTTAGTTTTATACACATATTTAGCTGCATAGACACGATTACTTAAGAATAGCGACACTTGATAATGCAGCCAAATTTTGCCTTATACGTAGCCAAAAACGAGTATTTAACATAACTATTTACATTTTACTGCAAATATTAATGACAATTTTAATCACTAAAGTATAATAATTAGCTGTATTAATTGGCCTGATCAGTCACCTATTGTTAATAACCCCTTTAACTTTCCTTAAGTAAATTGGAGGGGTTAATTTACCAAATCTACATGGCAGAGGAATGATTGAGTGAAAATGGATGCTTAATTAAGAGAGAGAGAGAGAGAGAGATATATATATATATATATATATATATATATATATGCCTAGCTAGTGCAATGGCAGATAAGACAGGGCCATGTATGGTCGGATCCTGAGATGATTTGTGTGGCCCTCCACGCTTGGATATTTATTATTCATGACAGGGATTTGGGCCAGTGGATGCAGCAAGCATAGTAAATGGATTCGATCATCATATCATGGGCCAAACAAGGCACATGAGGAGTGCGTGCTTTGTCTAGGGAAGTTAGTACAAAAGATCAGTTCAATTCGCAGTGATTATGAAAAGGATGATAGTGAAATGGGTCCTTTTTTCTCTTTCGAATGCAACCTCCTACCTAATGCTTCCAAAGGGGAAGGCAGCATCACCAAGGAATTTTTTTTTCCCTCTTTTCCTTTCTTTTCCCACGCTAACTCATGGCAGCTACGCAAACTCGATTCTCAGTTTAATTATAAAATAACCCATATTTTATTACCAACTTGCTCTTGATTAATATATAGCGCTACGGCACTAGCTCCCTGCTGGCATCTCTCACTCTCTGTCTCTCTCTCACATACACATAAACGTATATAAAAACTTATTCGGGACATATATCTTGCCTCATAATGACCGTATATTCTGCGATAAAATAGGCCTTACATGTATTCAAATATAATCATACTTTATATAATCATTTACCTATACAAAAAATATATTTTTAACATTTAAATATTAAAAATACAACTTTAAAATTAATATTTATATTAAACTATTGATTTTGTATCATTTTTTAAGATAAGGCTCATACTTATGTTTGATTTAGATGAAAATTAGTACACTATTAAAGTAAATAATTCTAAATATAATAAGTGAATTATAATAGTAAATAATTCTAAATATAATTATTGAATTAGATGTTAACTTCACCATCACATGGAGCCCATTTGCACCAAATTTTATTTGAATATTATCCTAAAAACATGCACGCATGTTTTAAAATTGGTCTCATCCAGTACATTGGATTTGAATTGAGGAATATTACTGACTCACATTAATTAGCCAATATATATATTTTTCGATGGATGAGGATAAAATAATATTCATCGTACCAGTGCAAAAGGCGAAGTGATATATGGAAGTGATGTTGAACATGCCTCTTCTATGGGTGTTGGCTTCTAGTTGTATTTATATTCATTCAGATACAGACAGAGAAATCTTTGGAAATATTGCAAGATTCGTCGAGGATTCTAGTTCATGCATGAATATTATAGAAAATTAGTAAGGAATAGAAATATGGCTCCATGTGAAGAAATATTTGCTTGGTACATTCCTCTTTCTCTCTTTCGTCCACCAGCAACTTGTTGCTCGATCGTGTACTAGATTATTGCCGATCTCGTCTACCGATCTAATTTGTCGCTGTTTTTATATGGTATCACAGCATGCGTCGTTGTTGGATACGATTTTACTAATTTCTTTTATTTTGTATAAGTTATCTTTCCGTCTTTTCTTATAATTTTTTTTATTTTTTTTGGTTGCAATCAAAACGTCTCGGAGTTCATATGTTATTGTTCTCAATCTTATTTTATATGGCGCCAAAGGATTAGGAGTTAAAAGCATGTGGATTCTAACTACTCAATTGAATGGTCTCCGAATTATCGTTCACGCCCGGTTTTTAAACGTATATATATACAGACACACGCAGAAATATTCCGTTGCAGCATGCTGTACCGGGATTTTCGGTGCAACATCGCTGAAATGGCCCCACATGATCATCAAATCATAATCTACTTCACCCATTGTATTCAGAATAATATATTCTATTATCATATCAATTTTCATCCCAATCAGATATATATATATAAGTCCCATCTGAAAATGATACAAATTCAATGTAATAAAATAGTTTGATGTAAATAACAACTTTAAAGTGGTTTTTTCAAGATATAAACCATTTTCTATAAAATCTATATATGGATAAATAATTGTATAAAGTTTCATTATATTCTAATATGTGTGGAGCCCACTTTTAATCAAATGCACCTCTGTTCTAGTGTAGTTGTACTGCATCGGAATAGCTACTATATATATATATACACACAGAAATATTTAGGTGCAGCAATGCTGCACCGGAAATGGGCCCCATATGATCATAAAATTATATGTACTTTACCCATTGTATTTAGAATAATATATTATATTACCATACTAATTTTCATCATAATCAGATATATATGGGTTTCATCTGAAAATGATACAAATTCAACATAATAAAATAGTTTGATCTAAAAAACAACTTAAAATTTTTTTTTTAACATGTAAACAATTTGCTACAAAATTTATATATAGATAACTGATTATATAAAGTTTTATTGCATTTTAATATGTATAAAGCCCAATTTTAATCAAATGTACCATGTTGCACCGTAACAGCTCATATATATATATATATATATATATATATATATAGATGGCGAATTGCAGATGTGGAAAATTCACAATGTCATATTCATGAATTGTGGATAATTACAAAGAGGCGTAGGATCTTTCATTGAGTTTAATAACTAGGGCTGAAGGAGATAATAATAAAAGAAAATTTTGTGTCTAAGACACAATTCTCGCAGATTTATTTTTCGTGAACAGCTAGCCTTGAATTTTCAAGATTTTACAAAGCATTTGAACAAATTTTGATTTTTGGCAAAAATTGCACGTGCTTAGTCCAATTAATATTACCCGTCTTGGTCACCTGCGGCTAGCGCAGGTGGCAAGGGCGCTGGTCTCCTTAGCACAGGTCATGGGTTCGAATCTCACAATGGGATTTCGGCCCGGAAAATTGGTGTGGGAGCTGTGGTCTCCCTTTGTGGTAGAGTGGGAGCTGTTGTCTCCCTTGGGCTGGATGGAAGCTGTTCTTCCTAATTCTCTAGTGGATCTGTGTCTCCAGATTTCTTCGGAGGAGTTATGTATCTCATTGTTTGTAAGAATGTCTCAGAACTAAAATATAATATGTGTTGAGATGTATGTAAATATAAACCATAAAAAAAAATATTACCCGTCTTGCAAGAATTTTCATTCGAGTTTTGACTGGTTTTGGACTTCATAAACTAAAATAATAATATGATTTCAGATCCAATTAGCCATTCCATCAAATATAAAATCCCTTGGTCTTCCTCCAAGTGCGTGAAAAAAACAAACCCACTTTGCCTTTCCAAAAAGAAGGAAAAAAAAAAGAAGAAGAAGAAGAAGAAAAAACCATGTTTTAGGTAATTCAATATTTTGCGCTTTGCAAGTGATCTGGGTGAAGCCAAATCTAGTGAATAATATTTTAATTCCACCTTGAGTTTCCTATATGATTTTTGTGGTCCAAACTAGCGTATTGCAAGTCATCTAGGTGAAAAGAATATTAATTCACCATCTTCAAAGCACATAGCAGGTCGGCTAGTAATTAATTTTTTGTCTTCATAGATAATGCAGTTTGTGTGGTCCAAAGCTGCAAACCGCCCGTCATACAGTGAAGCAGAAAACTAGAGAAGAGTATCTTAAACTCGCCATCTTCAATGCTGCCTGTTTTGTGGACTATAATTACAAAAAAGACAGAAACATCACCATGATTGTCATGTTCAGTAGTATCATGGAATGAGATGAGTTTGGAACGTGGAAATTGAATGAGAAGTACTGGGAGTGTAATAGGAAATGAAAAATTGTTTGGGAATGAAAAAAGTAATATTAAAAATAGAAAAAATAAGGTAATTATATGTAAGATCATGGATCTAATTGGGATGTGTCAAATGGTTGAGATAAGGTCAAAGGATCCTAATAGAGGGCCTGAGACAAATCTCAGAGGATTAAGATGAATTCCGAAGGGGATGAGACAAATCTCTAAGGGATGAGAGAATCTGGACAAAGAGCATGTATTATCAAGGAGAATTTTCAGAGGGATGATAGATATAGAGTAAGTAGAAGTTTTGTGAGAGTAGAGCTCTTGTTCTGACAAGAGAAATGATTCTCCTTTTTATAGCAACTTCCTATGTCCAGAAAGAGAGATAACTTCACTAAGAATCAATTCCAATCTTTGTGATTTTTGGATATTTATATGGGCGTAGTGGGGATGTGGCTTCGATTATGGAAGGAGCTTTAAAGTAGTTCATAGCCTGCATGTCATGCCACGTGGCCATTTAGAATTGGTTGATTCAACGTGTATTGAAATAATGAATGATTATTAGGAGTGGATACTTAACTTATGTATTCAAAAATGAAAAATTGGATTAAAAATATGAAAAGGGTTGTGGTAATAGGAAATCTTGTTCGATTCCTATCCCATTACATTCAATTAGATGATCTGAAAAGTTTTGAAGCTCTATATGGATGTCCAAATCCAAAATAGATTCATATAACTAGTAAAAAGATTAGAATCATTTCCCACTTAAAACATTTTAACTGCACAGATTAGAAATTAGGAGTGATCTGATCACCAGGAATTTGTCCTCTTGTTGTTGTTGCCTAAATTTAGTTAGCTGATTTTCGCTGCTGACAAACCAATGGGTTGGAATTGAAATGGATATGCTAGCTAGGATTGAGGTGGTTCATTAGATACTAATACAAAGTTTGTAGGACGGGCGAGTCAACTCATCATTGCAATGTTCTGCTCTACTTAGCAATACAACCACAATCTCACTCATGCGGATAACTACTAGGACCATCACCCCTCACGTTTTTATACAGATTTCATGCCTACGAGACCATCCAGAACCTTTTCAAAGGATCTGTGGACTTAGGTATAGCATCAACAATTAAGCATTCCATTGAATTGAATTGGCGTATCTGAGGTTAATTATAAGAGTTATATAAATGGAAGATGTTTCTATTATTAGTTTTATTGAGGAAATACATTGATTTTCAAATGTTAATGTAGATTTAACCCAAGCAGTTCATTTTTCTCTCTCTAAAAAGACCTGTTCAGTGAATTTTATGGATGAAACCTTCTGATATAATTTGAACTTTTTTTTAATGGTTTATATTTACATACATCTCAACACAGATTACATTGTAGTTCTGAGACATTCTTACAAACAAGGAGATACATAACTCCTCCAAAGAAATCTGGAGACACAGCTCCACCAAAGAATTAGGAAGAACAACTTCCATCCAGCCCAAGGGAGACAACAGCTCCCACCCCACCTCAAAGGGAGACCACAGCTCCCACACTATTTTTTCCGGGCCGAAATCCCAACGTGGGATTTGAACCCACGACCTACGCTAAAGGAGCCAACGCCCCTGCCACCTGCGCTAGCCGCAGGTGACGATATAATTTGAACTTTGAGAGAACTAATAATACATTAACATGATTGGTTGATTCAGATTATGAAGATGATCTTGACAAAAGAAGTTCCTTTCAGCTTATGTATTTTCTAAAAGTGGTTATGCTTTCGATCGAAAAGCCATGTTATAGTGCACTATTATTTTATCTATCATAAAAGCAGAGTTTATGACATTAAATAAAGGTGTCAAAGAAGCTTTATGGTTAAGAGACTTGAGTGAATTCAATCCAATTTTTTAAAAAAAAAAAGATTATTTTTCAATGTGACAATCAAAGTATTATGCATCTTTGTAAAGATCGAATGTATCATAAAAGAATAAAGCACATTGCTGTCAAATATTACTCCATTTATAATGTTGTTGATTGCGGTAACATTCAAGTCAAAAAAATTGCTATTGCAAATAATTCGGCAAATATGTTAATGACATCTTTTCTTATTACAAATTTTAAGCATTGCTTGAACTTGGTTGGAGCTTCGAATTTGTGAATTTTATGATGAAAATAAAGCATCCATTCTAGGTAAAGTAACTTAAATACGAGCCAAGGTGGAAATTTGTCTGGCACTAAATTGTATTTATACAAAACCCCATTGTGTCTAAAGTTTTTATGCATCCTATTGTATTTGGAATTTGCGTTATATAATGTTATGCATTTTTCTGATACATAGCTCATCCCACATCGAATTGGTCCATGCTCCATCTTTTGAGCTCCATCTTTTTGGGTTATAAATAGAGGGCTTGCTCTTGGTAATATATGTAATTTTGTGAAGCTCTCTTGTATAAAATTTTTTGTGAAGTTTAGGTTTTCTGAGAGCTTATTATGGAGTGTATTGGGTTATGGTTTTTCTTTTAAGAGTTCTCCATCTCTTGTAATATCTTATCTGATAATAAATTTTCTTCCATTTCACCCGTACTTTTTCCTTCACATTGAAGGATTTTCTGCATAAACTAGTGTCTATTTTATTTCTCCTTCTCTTATTTTTCTCCACTACTTTATTATTTGCGGAATTATTTCTTAACACACATCAGTAACTAAAGATTGGGACCTCCCCTCTCCACTTTGTTTGAATGATAGATCGAGAACAGAAGTCCAATTTCCATGTTCGATCGTTGTCCTACTGCGGAAGTGTAGTTCTCTAGAGAAAATAGTTTCATTGACTGGAGAATTAAAATAGGGTAAGAATCTGCACAGATTGATCTTAGGCTTCATTTGGTTCAGCAGGGAATTGGGTTTCACTTGTGCGAGTAGACCATTTAGAGGAAGCATTTTGTGAGAGCTTCCTAGCAAGTTTGAAGGCAAATTGGGTCCATTGTCTTGGTCAAACACAAGGTTGTGCCTAAAAAGCTTTCCAGTAGCAGGGGCTCAACACCACCTCAGCCTTTCAAACATTGGGCCAAAGGAAGCCTTCCAGTGGCATAATTTTGAGCCATACAGGAGAGGAGCCCAGCTGATTCTTTGGATTCCCTTCCGATTTTGAGCCATCCAGTGGCAGAATGGTTGCCATGCTCATCTGTCCTAAAGAATAGAAAATCAATGTCTAGAACCAAACATTTATAACTTAATTGAGCTGCACATCAAGGAACACAAGAAAGAATGATTCTTCCGCTCAGCCAATGCAAGCCTGTGAAATTTTAAACAGACACCGAGAAATATAGAAATGCACGTCAAATGAATTCAACTGCACCGATAACTAATGAACTTTAGGTTATGTAGGTTGTATTTATTATGCCAACTATTTGGCTTAGCCACACAAAAATATCATCGGATTTAGAATAGTTGTTGAGGCCTGAGGAAGGAACCCTCATTTAGATGTTTCGTCCACTTACGGGAAAGTATCAGCGGACACTTCCAGGGTTTAATTAACTCAAGATTTACACAGGAGTGGTGCAACTGAATATGCTGCAGTGAAGTAAAATGAAAAAAATATTGTTGTTTCCAAGTTGAGTGATTGACCGATGTCACCTGTTGTGTTTTGGATGAAGGCACGCCCACGCCATAGGGTGTGCATTCGCCACATAGCCTCTAGTAGTCAAGTATCAGCAACACACTACATCACAATCATTGATCTTATTTGTCATTTTTGTTTCTGTTTATCCCTGTATGTTATCTGATTATATTTTATGCAAATTCATACAATGACAATAATTCATGCATATATTCATACAATCAATCTACTTCTTCAAACAAACCAAAATACACAGACCCTAGTCATGCTATTTTTTCTTTCGAAAATACTCTCTAATACACACCAAATCTCATTATCCAAACAAAATGGTCAAATTTAACACCTTTGCACCATGCAGCAATACATGTCCACAATTCAAAGAGAACGTGCTTGATTATCCAATTACAAGTAGCAATTAGTTGACAAAAATGGAATAAACAAAATTATTAAATTGCAGGCAAACGAAAGTAAAGTAAAATAGAAAATTATACATGTGTACACTATAACAGAGAGTAGTCAAGTATCATCATGTCCATTTCGAAAAATAAAAGGAAAAATGCATGAGGAAGATGAGTAATTCAAGTCAATCTCAGAAACCATGATGAAATCTCAACCTAATGATCTATGTGTATGTAGAATGAAGGCACGATGCTGACGCAGGGCATGTGGGATCTCAGTGGTTGTAGGGGCCCATCCCGAGTCCTGTTTCTCCGCCACCGTAAGCTCCATTGTTCTTGGCCTTGGAGAAGCAGACATAGTAAAACTCACTGAAAATGGCGGTGAACAAAATAAACGCTGCTCCAGCTCCGAAGACGCCCCTCCTCAGTGTCTGGCAAGAAAGATCTTGGCCACCGATCACGCCCCTGTATTTGGTATGGTAGGCGTTCCTCACAGATCCCGCCAGCAAGCAAGCCTCTGCAATGAGGAAGGTCACCCTGAAATAACAAATAAAATCAATAGAGACAGAGAGATCAGCATCAAAGATTTATCCTTTCACTAGAGCATAAGGAACTGAAATCTTAAATCGCAATCCCCAACGTTTTCCTCTGTTTTCCGTTAGCAATCGGCGTTAAATCCAAGCAGCCCAAAAACCCTCAAAACAAGTTAGAACACTTCACGATCGAGACTGAGTGGGTCTGAACCCTCAGCCCATTTCAAACATGATCTGTATATTTTCAACTAGAGACTACCGATCCGAGGGTGGGTCTGAACCCTCAGCCCGTTTCAAACATGATCTGTGTTTTCATTTTCAACGAGAGACTGTGCCGATCCGAGTTTGGCGCGCTATCCTAAGTCCTAACAAGGGTTGCGGCTGCATTGACCTTTGCCCACACTCAGTTAAAGGAATTTTCCAAGTTGGTTTGACACCGATGCGGCATTAAACCGAAGCGTTCAGACCCTGGCAAGGTGATTAGTCCGAGGCGGACAGATTGCAATTTTAATTTTAAAAAGAAAAATTGCTGCTGCATGAAGATCAAGATAAATACCAGCAGGTAATGAAGAGGATGACTGCCCAAGCACGGGCGCCTCCGGGCTTTAGACCTCGACCACAGCAGAAGCATTTGCTAGCAATCATGATTATGGCCTGGCTGAGTAACAGGAAGAGGAAGGAGCCTACGCCCATCCCTGTGGATATGTCCGAGTCATACACGCAGTAGGTGTATTCCTTCTGTGAATCGGGCACTATGTTTGCCTGCATTAAAATTCAAGCCAAAAGAGCAAGATCATATAGGAGAGAGAAGAGAAATCAGATTGAGAGAGGAGACAGAAGGGGGGTGGAGAGATACCGTGCTTCTGCGCTGCTCGGCGGCAACAGCGAGTGCGAAAGCGATGAGATCGAGTACGAAAACGGCGGCAATGAGGAGAGTGGACGCCATGGCTAAAGATCAGATCTAGATCTGAAATCTCTCTCGCTCTTGCTCGCTGGAAAGATCTAGAAATGACCCTTTTTATCTTGCTTGTAAGCACCCAAGCAGAAGAAGAGAGTTTGGTGGGGCGAATATTAATAGGTTGGCGAGCGGGCAGAGTCCAAAGGGTTCTTCCATTTCCAGATGCGGGAGCGGAAGCCGAAGCCGAAGCGGATAAAGACACAGCGCCAACTCTTGCGCGTTACGACAGAAGCCGTCTCCTCTCACGACACTGAGGCCAGTAAAAACCCAACACGTGGCAATTGCTTTAACTGAACGCGACAAGCCACGTATAAAATGGAGCTCGATCTAGTGCGGATGCAAAAAATTTTTTTAATTATTTTTAAAACTTTAAAAATATTTAAAAATAATAAAAATTAATATATATGTTAAATACATCTAGATTAACAGTTGCAAAATTTTTTTTTTAAAAAATAAAAAGTATATGAAATGCACCTGGTTTCGAC
>JAXCLR010000092.1:17288476-17303736 GCA_035584095.1 Annona squamosa
CGCAATCCAATCTTAAATCAAAATTTAAATTTGAATTTCAAACTGGTGAGGCTCATAGAGTCCAAAAAGGCAAAATACATCATTTATACACTCATGGGATTCGAACTCGAGACTTCCTCTACCAAAGACCAACACCTTAACCACTTAAGCACCTTGAGTTGTTGAGTTAAATACTCGTTATATTTTATATAACTCAACCCATTATTCTAAGTGACTTATTTGGGTCTGGCCCAATAACCTTTCACTTATTTTTAGCTCATTGCTTGGTCAAATGGTCAATGGTCAGGATGCCACATAAGTGGACACATCATCAGTTGAATAGTCAACTCATCATTTTTTTCCTAATTATTACAGTTGGTGACGATGGTGGACGGAGATGGCACACAACAGAGGCTGCAGATTCAAAGAAAGTGGTAATCCCTAGGCGAGCATGAGCAGCGGCGGTCGCATCTGGAGTGAAGAAAGCTTGGCAGCTAGGGCAACACTGAGACTTGAGAGATGAGTTTCTGGACATTCTCAAGGAGAAAGAAGATAATGCTTAGTGCATTGAGATGCATAGAATGTGTACATGCACGGAAGGTAATGATTGCACTTGTGGTGCATGGTGGAGCATAGAGGTTGTGCACATGCGGCTCGAATTGAGTGATCCCGAACTCTGGTTTTGGTGATCTAGATATGGATTTATATCTATGTTTTTTGCTTTGAACATAGCAGTGAGGTTAATTTGGGTTTTGTTTGGAATTATATGAATTTGATGGATGTGCAAATCAACATGGTTGATTTTTGCATAGACACGTTTGAGATCAAAGTGGAGCCATAAGTTTCAAGGAGTTACAGATATTCTGCATTGATTTTGTAGTCTATTATTGTCATAATATTGAAAATGCATGAAGAGCACGTGAAGATAGACTGAGTTTTCTTAAGTTTCAAATTGGACAGTGGTTGTAAAATTCTGAGAATGCATGGACATTGTATTGTAAATAACTTGAGGAGTCCTGTGAATGCGATAATGTTGGAAAATGAACACAATTCATGTTTTTTTATAGTTGATACATGATTGAATGCAAGGTTGATGCCTTAACGTAGGTTGGAATGCATGTACGCAGAATTCAATCTAAGGCAGAGATTTCTTTAAATTTGTCTTATATTATGCATATTTTAGTTGTGTGAATTTGGAATTGTGTATTAATTTTGCATAAGAGCTCATAAGGGTTTTTTATAGGCATATTAATTAGAGATTCAATAGAACTTTAAAAAGTGTCCCATTAGGGCATGAGAAAAAAGGGTTATCAATGTTCTTGTATATGTAAGGTATCCTTATGTATATCTCTGTAACCTATTTATCATAGTAAATCATTATCTCTCTCATGTAATTTTTCTTTTCTTAATTTAAAGGTTTTTCATGTACAACTTGGTGTCTCTTATGTCTAATCTTCTTTTTTCTTTTTTATTTTCTTGCGTGTGCTTCTGTTGTGATCCGTATTAATCCAAATCATGTTTTCTAACAATCCTTGCAACAATTAGATTTGAAAAAAATAGCATATGTATGGGTTCTACTTTAGTCTATCTTAGGTTACATTGAAAATGTACGGATCAGGGGCAACTTGGGCCGGGTTCAGCCCGAACTCGGTCAGAAGCAGTGTTAAAACTCAGCTTTTTACGGCCCGAACCCAATTTTTGAGCCCGAACTCCGAACCGAATTCTAACAGATCTCAGTTCCAAGTTCGGGCAAGCCTGAACCCGAAATTCTATTTACATAAAATATATATTTATTATTATAATAATAATATATCAATATCCCATATCTATTCATTTCAGAGCTGCAGGTGTAAAAGGATAGCTTTCTTCGGCGTCAGAGTATAGCTTTCTTGTGCTTTTCAATTTTGACTTTTAGCCTTTGAGTTTGCCCGCCATTTCCAAGATTCTAGCTATGGCCCTTTCTTCTATCTTTCTTCCCGCTCCGAGACTTGGTCCCTCGAAAGCGCGAAATCCCGTCTACGGGACCCGTGATCTTGTCATGCGCGCAATCCCAATTCCTGTCCAAAGAGGCAAAGACCGACCCCTCCAGTAGTTCAGCCTTTCTTCTCCAGCACACCTCTACTAACTGCTCCTTCCCATTGTGCTTCCCTGCATCCCATCGTCCGACCTGTCCCTGACATCGGCAACACCACGCCACCACTACAGCACTTGATCCTGCCGAAAATCGATCTCCCGCAGCCCGCTGCGACATCCTCCAGCAACACCACCCTGGCACATGATTGAGCAGCCCCGGGCGAGCTAGCCTTGAAAGCCCGAAATCCGACACTTTAGTCCTTTGCGTTGAGCGGCTTGAGCTACCTTAGTCCACCACTGATAATAGTTCTGTCTTTGATATGTTTTTAGAAAAAATTCTTACTTATTATTTAATATATAAATTAATAGTACCATGATTAATTATTGAAAGTTGGTTCAATGAAAACCCTATTTGAAAATAAGAGCCGAAAAAAGGAGACAAATGTATGTAATGTGATTATATACAGGTAGAAGAATTTTTAGAAATAAACAAATGAAAACAGTATTAATTATTTGAGAATTAAATGTTAAAAATAAAATAAATAGAAACAAAATGGACTGATATGTAGAAATATTTATTTTTACTCAGCATGCAAAATCATTCAAATTTCAAACAATGTAAATGGTTATTTCATTTGAACAAATATTTCTATAGCTTGAATGCTTGCATTGAAATATTTTTATAATTCTAAAAAATTATTTCATTTGTTTGTATTTATGTTAGTTGTGGATAACTTGATACGCATTTGTTAATATTTTGATTTTTGAATTAGTTTGTTATTGCTCTGAAACGGACAATTTCTAATTATTTTTATATATTATAAAAAAAGTGATATTTATATGATCAAATCAATATGGATCGTTCAAGTAATATGCCAGACAAGATTAGCGATCCGAAAATCAATAGTGAGCAAATAAAAAGTTATTTTTTTATCAATAATAAATTATTTTTAAAACTTTTTTACACAATAGGTTTGTGATAAAAATTATATATAGGATGAGTAACAAAGATATATTAATAGGAAAATGTCAACTAAAACTCAACCTAAGCCCAAATTTCAAAAATATGGTTAAAATTGAGGTTTACAAATAAGGTTAAGGTTAGGGTTAGGGTTGAAGTTTTATAAATTGGGTAAGGGTTAGGGTTGAGACGAACCCGAGTTGCACCCCTAGTACGGATAAGGCTCATTTTGACAATAGAATAAAAAACATACAATTCCCATTATCCGAAAACCGTAAGGGCTAGAGTTATGAGTGAACCACATTTGCTTTAAAATACATATAAAAGTGTAGATTGTTAAAATGTTTAGATCCATTTATAATAATATAATAACATATTAATAATAACTTATCCTTATAGAAATAATGTTTTAAAAATTCGATATTGAAAATGCAGATTTCTTTTTACTACAAAATTCAAAGAAAATATAGATTTGAAATAGATATGTAAATCAAAAAAAATTATTTTATTAATTTAGCATACTTTTCAAGGGTATCATGCACATTTATTTTTATCAGTGTTACAATATTACACTCGATCTCAACTTATATTACAAATTAAGCCTAGGAATCTATGCATCTTATGCCATCTCATCTTACGAATTCAGTCTAAATATCTTTACAAATTTTCTAATATCAACAAATGAAGAGGCAAAATGCTCCCCACCCCGGAGACAACAACTCCTACTTCATGAGAGACAAAACTCCCACGAGCAAATGACCGTCATGGGCATGAAGGTCAAGCCGATGATCGTCCTATCGGCTCCATCAAGTCCCCTGATGATGTCGTTAGCTTCGCTAACTTCACGGTTGAGTTTCGGGAACCGCTGGCATGATTGGTGGTAGAATGGTCCCGACGACATCATTTCTGATTTCTTCCTTTCGTGGACGCATGGCATCATAGAGGAGTTTGGGATTCTGAGACTTATGTTCGATGGCAGCAGTTTCCTCACTTGTCTCTCGTGTCTTGTGGCACAATAAGCCCCATGACAGTGTCACCCTCAACGATCAGCCCTTCGTGGTACGAAGCCTCAAGTACACATATAGCTCACCTTCAACAATCCACGACCAAAAGCCCCCAATCATCCCGGTCTACCATTTGGTTTCGTTTTTCGACTATTGGAATTGCCATCTGCCTTTTTGACCAACAACTCGTCTTACCTCTTTGATTGATTTTTTCGATGTTGGTGCCCGACAGTGAAGCTACGTTGCCACTCGGTAGAGTTGCCATTTGATGTTCCCAGCTTTCCAGCGTGTCTTCTTCTTCAATAGCACTGCAATACGCAAATAGCAGAAGCAGCAGCAGCGACATCTTCTTCTTCTTTGCTGCGTCTAATCATTGATTCGTTGTGAGTGATGGTCAACCGTATAGGCACTTTTCCCACGCCCCTTGCTTCCGAACTGCCTCGCCCCAAATCCGCAATCCAATCGCATACGCATTTCTCTGGATTGCATGCATCACTGCATCTTGCTTGAATTTGGACATTGCATCCGCCACCCACGGCCTTTTCCACAAGGTTTGTCTTACCTTCATATCTACAGTGCCCGATGAGGTTCCAGTAGAATTGTTGTGATTACTTGAACTGGGAAGGTCTGTATCTCCCTCTAATGAATGAAGCTTGATTCTTTTTTCAGTTTCGTTGTCCTGCATTGGTGTTGTTGTCGGGTGGGGTCTCAAGGGTTTTCGTGGGTATTTTCATTTGATGTTGGATCTGAAAGAAACTGTTTTGACTTTGTTTTCGATATGTTGTTGGAACAGCCCACATAAATTATTGGAAATATATTGCAATTTGCAGCTATTATAGCTAATTTGCATTTTTTAATGGAAACATATTGCAATTTGCAACTATTACTGGAAACTTTATAAATCGGTATGAAATTAATTCTAATATGTGTAAATTAATTTTTGTAAGTTGAAAAACATTATCTAGTCAACTCATTACTGTCAGGGGTTCAAAGATCAATTAAAGCTATAATAGAATATTTGTAAGGACAAGATCACCGTTCTCTCACTTCTAGAATTATGATTACGATTCAATTATTGCATTGCTTTTTATATCTGAAATTTAAAGTTTTATCCTATCAATTCATATACATCTTACATAAATTACTAATACATGGGTTCAATCCGATTTTCAAAAATGGTTAAACGGGTTGAACTAGAACCAGTCTCTTGATTGGTTCGTTAACCAGTTCAGTTTTGACAACATTGATGTAGAGCCGGATTATATCTAGCACCATCGGACCTAAAATGGCTGAAGAGCGTGGTGTGTTGGTCCTTTGTCTATTGACTCTCTGCGATAAGAGCATGATCAACATGGCTAGGAGAGAAAAGAGGGCTTCTATTAACCCAATTAATTGCTTGAAGCGGTCGGATGCAAATGTAAGGCTTTGTGGAGGCAGCATGTGCCAGTTCTAAGCTAGCTAACCACTGAAGATTGTTCTGGTTCTCGAGTCGTTGGATTGCCCGTTCCTTTGGGCGGTCAACAACAACAACAGCAAGCTCCCGAAGAAAGAATGGCTACGCGTTGCGAATGGACAAACTTGCTAGATCTAGTTGGCGAACGAAGCAAATCTGCTCTAGTGGGTCAATGTCGTTGCCAACCTTGATTGAGAACGTCGTGCCACCAATTCATATGGTTGGATTTGAGAAGGCAAATGACTGGATTTGAGGGAGACAGAGCTATCAAATTTGGCGATGCTAATCGGACGCAACATTGGAGAAGAAGATAACCAAATTTTTCGTTACTCAAAGGTGACAGAGAGGTGATTGTCTTTGCTTGCTAACTAGGTGAATTAATGCTTGAGCCCGTTTGGACAATTTTATCATTTTAAAAAAGAAATGGTGGCAATTCTTTCCATGAAAGATAACTAACTAAAGGAGATTGCATAGGCATATAAGGCATTAAGGTTAAATGTTATATACACCAGAGAAATTACCAAAATGTTATGAGTACAAAATGAATAATGCGTAAATGTTACAAATATTAGAGAAATTTACCCTAAATTAAAAGATTTTTGCAAATCTAAACTAATTATCATATTTATCTATATGCATTTATTCACAATTCCAAAATTTGTATGTATCTCAAATTCACATATACCAACATTGTTAAAAAATTAACATAAAAAATATTGTTAAAAAATTAATAGTATATATATTTACTCACAAAAGACGCTAATTTTTTACACTAAGTTTCTACTAGAAGTAATTTACATTAACATAATAAAACATATAGTTTGAACATAAATACGTATTATAGATTTGGAAAGGGGTTTAAAAATTAAAAAAACTAAGAAATTGCATAAGCATTAGTTTACACAATTTAATCGTTTCCTTATATTAGGAGGAATACTTAAATCTTGCAAGTATCATCGAAAATTTGAGAGTCACCCTCATTTTATGCAACTTTGATGATAAATCAAAATTTGACCCACTCATTCAAATTCAGAATTATTTATTTAACTACCAAATTAAATTTCATGCCATTTACTTTTAAGAATGACTAAGCTAAGAATTTTAACTAAAATGTCTCCTCCTACCATATTAAAAAAAACGTTTAACAAAATAAATAAAAAATTCAACAAAATAAATAGATAAAATTTTAGTTTAATTATCAAACTGCACTCAAAATAAGGTAACAAAATTCCTTACGAATGCGGTTGCCATTAAAGGGTCATTTACTTTGAGTAATGTTTAAGTGACGTTTTAATGCATCTGGGGCACAAAATCTATTTTTAAAATTTTTTTAAATGTTTTTTGAAACCATTAATCTA
Organism: Annona squamosa; assembly: GCA_035584095.1. NCBI lineage: Eukaryota > Viridiplantae > Streptophyta > Magnoliopsida > Magnoliales > Annonaceae > Annona > Annona squamosa. The sequence continues at coordinate 17,295,305 of JAXCLR010000092.1, forward strand.
AGCATATTTAATTCATAAATCAAGCTTTTCTATTTTTTTTAAATTTTTGTGCGTGTGTGTGTATCCTATTTTTAAAATAGAGAGATTTTAAGCATTTTTAAAAACAAATATACCCCTATTTTTAAAAATCAAAAAATATACACTCATAAAACTTAATACATAAATTAAATACACTCAGATTACATCACTTTTTTTCCACAAATATTTTCCCCACCTCATACCAAAATTTAGTGTTTGCCCAATGCTTGCTTCGGTCCAAAGGGCAATGAACTAAAACAAATATTTAAAAATCTCCAAAATAATGAAACTTAATGCCCATATTAGATATATATATATAGATTAAAAGTTGTCCAAAAAGTTTGAAAAAATATGTTTCTGCACCCCGAGGGTGCCAAGGCTAAGTGCACCCAGGTGCACCAAATCGAACTGGTTAAGAAACAAGAGCATTGCTTGCAGGTGCGGAATTATTCTCCGTACTCACAAAAAATGCCATCGCAATAATATTATGCACAGGAATCGGCGCATGACTGAAGTGGAAGCCGCTCAAAACCAAGATGAAAAGTCTCTAGACCTCAAAGAAACAAGATCCCGCTAAATTTTGGCGGGAGAAATCAACTTGCTCAGCCAGCAAACTATCTAAAAGATACAACAGATCAGCAAGAGAAGAACCAACAACGATTGTCGTTAGCAGGCATTTACAAAGGGAAATGGAGAAAATCAGCTCTTCGGAGTTAGGGTCATCAGACCTGTAACAGTTTGGATGCAACCGACTGGCACTTGATATATAGCTCTCATTTGAGCACGAGTCAACCAAAATTTGAAGGCAGTTGGGATGCAACAGACTGGCATTTGATACATAGCTCTCATTTGAGCACGAGTCAACCAAGACTTGAAGACAGTTGGGATGCAATAGACTGGCATTTGATATATAGCTCTCATTTGAGCACGAGTCAACCAAAACTTGAAGACAATGGAAGGAAAGCAGGAGAGAAATCGTCAACGTTTTGATTGAATAATGTACAGACAGCGACCAGGCCTGGAACCTGATAGATCCATCAAACCATACTACTGCCCAACCGATGCAAATGCAACTGAAGTCAAAGAATGCCATGCATTTTCAAGTCTGATGGACAGAGAAGCGCTTTTGTACAGCAGCTGGAAACCATTTCCATGCATTCCAAGGACAGGAGACCACACTTTCAGCAATTTCTTTTGACTGCGGAGAGCTGATTCCTCACCCATCCAAGAAGTTCACATGGAAGAAGACAATCCTGACAGACTGAACAGCTGGTCGCACCATCCGTAAGTCCAAAATGTCCAATTAATACCAGTAAGATCCTTTTGATGTAAGAGGCATCAGAAAGAAGACTTGAGCATCCTGCTGTATGAAATTTCACAAATTTCTATGTGGATGCTTCAAAAACATCAGTCGACTGCTCTCTGGCTAAGGAAAAAGTGACGGAAGGCAGGAACCTACTAGAAATAGTATTTGTCTCTGACAAAAGTTGCAAGTATCAAGATTCATGCAGACTCCATATGTACAGACCAGTAAGAGCCTTGACTACTTATTGCCTTAAACAAGCCAAGATGCCCGCATTCACCTATATGACCTTGCTGATCCTCCTATAACTTACTGACCAGCAGAGGCCGATTGGCAACTTCAAATGTATACCGTAATTGTTCATTTAAAAAACTGCATGTGTATGAATCAGCAACTTAAGAAGAAAAAAAATAAACTCAAGATGAGAATGCTTGGCTGCTCCTATCCTTAAGGACTTATTGGGTGGATCTGTAATGGTCAAAATAAAGGTTACTAGAGTCTTCTCTTTTTCATTCTCATAATATCGTAATTTGAATCATGCCATTCTTGCCCACCACGCCCATAATTCTCCCCTTGGTCTATGCTTCTGGGTATCCTAGGGTTCCCAAGTCGGTACTTTATATGACGGTCAAATTCCCTTGGAGCAGCTCGTTCACGGAATTCAGCATTGTCTTCAGGACGAATTCTGTGAGGCCTTGAACCATCTTCACCATGGTAAGGGAAAGCTTCTGCATCAGCTCCAACATCATGTGGGGGCCTAAAAGGACGATGTAATCCACGTCCCTCACTACACTTCCGTCTCTCATCAACACATCCATCATCCAGCAGCTCATGAACTCTTCTAGAGTGAGGCATAAAATACTCGTCACTTTCTGTCCCCTCTCGAGGGTCCATCATGTCCAACCTTCTAGAGCTTCTTCGTGAAACCCTACCAGATGGACTCCTGTGAATCAGAAGATGATGTTCATGTTCCCTTGATGGACAAACATCTCTAATTTCATTTGATAATCGGGCAACATAAGGAGGCGAATCACATTGCCTGCCCATCATATCTTCGGCAAAGCATGGACGATTTTGAGGCGGTCTCATTCTTTCCATTCTTAGAAGTGGTGGAGGTCTGCCATGCAAACGTTCTATGCGGCCTTCAAACTCGGCAGGAGATCGTCTTCTATGTGGAGACCATTGACAAGGAGAGAGTGATCTTCGCGGAGACTTCGAACCTCGAGGAATGTGTAAATGCCTCCTTTGAAGAGGCGAAAGACTTCTCTCTCTCCTTACATAAGGATTATCTACATGCTGGAAATGAGGTTGACGGCGTGTAAACAAAGGATCCATCATATCAGGAAAACCCCTCATGTATTTCTCTTCATGCTTGAGAACAACCAACTCAGGTCCATCACCACCAATACGTCTTTCAGGGCTAATCTCTCTTAAAGACCTGCGAGGAAGCTGCATACCGAGTGCCATGGCCGCTTCTCTCCCTCCAGTCTGCCTAAAAAGAACCACATCAGGGGCATTTCCAGTCATGTGTCGATTGGGGCTGGTTTCTCTCAAAGGCATGTGAACCATTTGCATCCCAAGTGACATAGGACCATCTCTCCCTCCTGGAGATCTCCTCCTCAACGGAAGATGGCGGAAACTTTGTACATCATCATTTTTCGGCCTCCCTCCCGCTCTAGCAGAATTTGTGACAGTCCCATCTGGTGCAACAAAGCTGTCACACTCAAGTTTTGCAGCAGTGAAAGCTGCAGCTTTCTTATGTCTATGGAATCGAAAATCATTTGTACCCTGATAACGTTCAGAAGCATAATCTCTATCGGAGTCCCGGCCACCACCTAAAGCATCTAAGGTCTTGTCGAGCCGTCCTCTACCAAGCAAATAGTCTGATTCTGTTTTCCCTACTGACCGATGCTCATTCCTCTCCCTTTCAAAGTTCCGAAGCCCATCAGTGCAGATTTCATTTCTGAAACAAAGGATCAAAAAATGAAGTGCATATGCGAAAGTCAAAAAGAAGATAAGCAGTAAAAAGAGGGTTAACAAAAAATTACCCGATTCCCTCCGGATGTTTCTCGCTCCTTACAGGTTGCTTCTCTTTCCTGCTACGATGTGATGACAATCGCCCTGAGGTAGATTTCATTCTTTCAGATGAGGATCTGTCATCGGTCCTTGTTAAGTTAATGATACGGCTTCTATGACCCCTATTGTGAACATCTTTGGTTGCTTCCTCACTAGTTACAGATGACTGCTTCTTGTGGAAGTTTGAGTGCCTATCTTCTGCATTGTGCACTTTCACCTTCTCCCTTTGCTCATTAGACTCATGCTGGTCATCTTCTGTGATTGTTACTTGGGTTTCAGCAGCTTGATCAGACACTTCAATACCATCTGAAAAATCTTGTGGTACTTTTCGGGTTGCCTTCACTGTCCTCTTCTTTCCTGTCACCCCTGTTGATGCTTCAGTGGACGGCGCTTCACTGCTTCCCTGATCTTTGTTCTCACTGGTAGGAGGGAAATGACAATCACTAGTACAATGATCGGTAGTAGTTTCACAAGGAATATCTATTTTGCTCGCAGCATGTTCAGGTTGTGAAGAACTTGTCGGAGAGCCATCCCTATGAATTGCACCATTTTCCTTATGATCAGAATGGCCACCATTTGCATTCCCTGTGTCGTTTTTGGCACAATTAGTATCCACATTATCATGTGGCAATGGTTCTCTAACCTCACCATCTTCATAATCATATTCATCATTCTGTTGTTTACCCAACACATCGTCTTGATTCTGATTGGAAGGATCATCTACTTGCATGTCAGCAGAATTTTCAATCTTCCCATCCTTGTTGCCTTCAGCTGCTTCATCATTTACAGATGGAGGGAGGACACGGAGCTCATCCAACATCGATTTGGATGATTCGGGGTTAATGCCCTCAGAAAAGGTCACTTGCACAGCCTTCACTGCCTGTTCAGCAGCCACTGATTCTTTAACATCGGGACACATAGACATGGAATCCATTTCTGAGATCTTGACAAAATTTTTGCTGATTCCCAAGGCTGCTTCTTGGTTTGCCTGAATTTCTGATGGTCCTGCCACCTCTGGGATTTCAGACTTTACAGCCCTAGACTCCACAGACTTCACACCAACAGAATGCTCAGTCGTATTGCTGACTTGGGCAGGCTCATAGAATGGCTCAACCTTAGGAATTCTCTGACTGACCAAAGTTTCACTGCAGCCATCAACTGTCTTACAGCTTACTGGGCAGCCCACTTCAACAGGTTCTGGCTTTATGGATTTTGTATGAAATGAATTTACATTGGCCGTCATTGATGTTGGCTGACCAGACACATTCAGACAAGATGTTCTCAATTTGGGCCTTACTGCATCTGACTTGCCAGCAGTGAGCTGATCAAAGCAAGGCAGATTGAGCTGTTTTTGAAGGCCCGCCTTGAACTCATATCCTTCATAAGGAAGAGTGGCAGAGCTCAATGGCTTTATACTGTTCTTATTGTTACCAAGTAGATGTACTGAGAAATTGCCCATTTGTTCTTTATGGATCATAGCAGAAGGAAATATCACAGGCTTCTGCTCACATGGGCCGCTCAGATCCAACCCATCAGTCCCAATAGCATGGCGGTGTATATCTGAATGACTCGAAGAACCATCCCAAGTTTCCATTGTAGTATTCAAATCCCACTGTGATCTTTCTGAAAGCAAAGGATTGCAATTGGCATTTTCCTGCTGGACATTATTCTTTTCATCAGCCAAAGCTAGACCTTTCAGCTTTTCCTTTGCAACAAGGGACTTCTCCCTAACCTGCGGTGTAACTTGATGTAGTTTCTGTTGCTCCCAGGAACTCCTTCCACTGTTCTGAACTTCACAAGGAACTACAGCTGCTTCCCTAAATCCTAATTGCAACTCAGTATTTCCAGAATGTTTCTCAAATCCAGAATTGTCAGTTTTCATTATTCTTCCTTCTACAGAAGAATCCTTACAAGATGACAACAGTGAAGAATTTTCTGAAACTCCACGTGATCCCAATGAATTCTCAGAGGTACTTTTGTTTCCTTCACTCAATGTCTCACTAGAATCGGTTGTAACAATTGATTGCTGGAGGCTTAACTCAAGATACCTTTCATTGCCCAACATAAGTTTTAAATTTCCATCATCAGAACAGCCACCTGCATCCTCCAAGGAACAATCCTTTGTTGTTACAGAAGCTGAAGACAGAGACATACTCGACAGCTCTGGTCCTGAGATGGACTGTTCACTTTGTAGGCCATTAACCTCCCCTGGTAATGAAGAAGGAATTTGTGGTGGAGGAGATGGAGAGCGAACAATTGGGAATCTCCTTTTCTTGATGGGCACACCTGCAAAAGAATCACTGGACTGCTGTCCAACCAGAACTCCAAGCTGGCAACAAAAAATTTCCAAAGATCAAAATCTGGCTAAACCAGTCAAGGTCAAAATCATTGGTTTCTGGGATGACACCTTGACAAAATATGAAAATTATTGGGGGCAAAGAGCACCTCTTCAGATATTGGCATGCCTCCAAGCGTAGACAGTGAAAAACAAAATCCTCTTGCGTCACTTAAAAGGGTACTCCACCTTCTGTGTTTGATCACCAAAACACAGTTGAGCTGTCAAGGGAGGAATTTTGGCCATAAGATTCTTGCCATTACTCTATTTGTTTAGGAAGTAAAATTCAGATAGAAATTAACAACAAAAACAAAGTAAAATTCAGATAGAAATTAACAACAAATCAGAACCCATCCAAGAAGAACTTTATTACCATAAAAATTAAAGGAACTGGGTAAAAGAGCCTGAATTATGCTGGTAAGGAGAAGATTAAAATCCAAATAACCAAGAAACCAAAAGAAACAATCAACAAAGGGCATGCAAAGATAAATGTTGAATGAAATGGTGATCAGGTATTGAGAAAACAAATGCAGCAGGAATATTGACCCACTTCCATATAAAAAAATACCTCTGCACAATAGATGACAGAAATTATAATAATTGTTCTCCTGCAAGCAACATAAAGAGGACTGATCATATATTACGCAACCAACTCACACAGGAAAATGAGAAGATAGTTTTTGTCATCCCACCCTAAAGCTATTAAACCAGCTTTACTTTGCATTTGGAAGCTAATGAAATTTCATCACATAACCTGAAGGCAATTATCTACCATTCCCACTCGTAATAAATAGATGAACAAGTCAAATGGTAAAATCCTTTCTGATAAAAAAAAATGAATCGTCAATAAAGCATCACAGAAGGAACTGCATCATCTCCTTCTGTGATCCTACACAAGGATAAAATTTCTCAATGCAAGACACAAATGCACTGGAGAACTTAAGAATTCAATCCTTAACTTCACTTTGCCTGCCAAAGCGAATTCCAAATAATTAGCTGTTCGTCAACCAACAAATTGACCAATGCCACTTCAGTACAACAACATATAAATAAGAACATTAAATAGCCTAAAGGATATAGAATGTAAAAGCAATTCGTAAAAGAAAAACAGAATGTTAGCAAAATAGAGGTAAGATCAGATATAATGCAATAAAGATAAATTAAATCGTCATTTTGAAAGAAACGTTACCACAGAAAAAAAGAGTAATCATAAAAAAAAAGAATTGGGGAACCATATATCACATAAGAAAAAAGGGAGATTTTCACGCCCTTAGCTTTCACCCGGTCTATCCAAAAGCACGCCTTCAACATGAACATCACTCACGGAGTTAAAGAAATGAATAGTTGATCGCGAGGAGGAGGAATCCATCTTCCATAGTTGAAGCTCAAAACTAAAATGGCCAAGCTAAGAAGGGCTGGATATCAGAAACGCACAATATCCAACCTTTCCGATGGTGGATTAGAAGAGCAAGGCATAACTGATGGATGTCTGTAGCCCTTTTTTCCTTAAATAAAAGGGAAAAACTAAGTCGGCAGGCCGCCACAAAAATTCTTTGGTCGCCCACTTTATCAGTCTAATTTATTGGAAAAAAAGCCCAAGATCTCGAAAAGATGCCAACGACTTAGGCATCGAACAGATTCTTGATTCCAGCTTGTGTGCTTGAGACCACAGACTTGCACGTCGAAGTGATTAAAAAAAAAAAAATCGGCAGCGAGAGGACCTTGCTTTCCCCACACGACATGGAAACCGCACCGCCCATCCACATGAACAGAGCAGGAGGACCTGGCCCCAAGCTAAAGCCAGGCCAATCCACGCCAGGCCACGTGCCCCCAACCGACGATCCCAATCCAATCAACATCAGAATTTCTCGCCAGCTGAGAAGCAAAAGGCCGGGCAACTGAACGGCGGTCGGATCTCACGCCTTCTTTTTCCCGAAAAGCAGACAGTTCTCCGACTGCGATTCAGAGCAGGGGTTCCAAGGCCGGCAGAAAAAAAATCGAGAGAGGAAACTTCCGAAAACATCAAGGCAAGAGAAACCACAACATCCGAAGAGAAAAAATGGGGTGGAAATGGAAGACAATCATCGGATGGGATGGATTACCAACCAAGGAACCGAAAGTGGATATTTTTTCCTTCCCTATTCAGGAACTGCAAGAAGCTCCTCGTAGCAGCTTCCTTCCACCCTCATCAGAACCTAGGATCAAGAGGCCCAATCATTTCACCTCCTCTCAGAAGAAATCCACAGAACAAATGCGAATAGCAGCTCTTCCCCCTCTCCCGGAAACCCTAGAAAATGCAGAAAACGGCACTCTTCAACCTTCCACGTCGCTGAGCCCTATCACGCACCACTTGTAGAGGTAGTTTTTGACTTTAAGAACGCGGAGATTAGTTTCTACTCCGCCGGCACGGAAAGCTTGATACTCGGGCAATGTCCAAAATCGGCTCACGGTCTTCTGGAATCGACTACTTTTTCCGGGCGTGATAAACCCAGTCGATCACGCGACAAGTGGTAATTGTTTCTTATTTGTTTGGAGCGGGTTATTTGCTCCGTGTATCAAGTTCGGCGATCGGGCAGAGTAGTAAAAGCTTTCGCCTTGGCCCTCCCCCCACCTTCGCGGCAACCACTGAGCTGATCCGGCCTGGGTGCGGTCGCTTTCAACTTTCAAGCGCGAAGATAAGACGCGTGGGCGGCGGAGAGT
>JAXCLR010000092.1:17303804-17329026 GCA_035584095.1 Annona squamosa
ATGTCCTTGGACCGGTTTCGGACCTCCTGCCCGATATCTCTTTTTTTTTTTTTTTTCGCCCCCGATATCAACACGTTATCTAATTTTAAATGGCTGAGAAGAGCTGAATCAGTTGATGGAGTTCTAGCCGCGCATCGCTTTCCGCGCTTGGGTATGCGCATCTGAGCCTCAAAATTAAGGATTAAACTCCGAATTTTACCCCGCCTTAGTCGTGATGAATATTAATGACTTCGAGCAAAGGTGCTGTAAAACGTACATGATTATATGCAATTGGCCATTCATAAACACAATCGCGCAATTATTGAGGAGAAAGCAAATGCCCCTTTGTCGGTCCTCTAGCATCTCGGTCTTATCATTCCACATCTTTCTTTTTCTTTAATGATTCATTTCAAATGTATCCATTATATTTATCTTTAATTATGAATATATTAATAAAGTTTGAAAACTTTCACATATATATAGATGTATATTAAGTATATATTAAATTTCAAATATACTCATTATAGCGGTTGTAAATATTTAATAATTTTAAAATCTCCAAAAATTCCTAATTAATCTAACATATATTGTGTTTTGCAATATTTAAATCATTAAAACTTATTCTATTTAGTTTTTCTTCCACATAAGATATATTTCTATTAGATCGTTCAACTTCTATCATACTTACATGACTATTATTATTAAAAGTCATTTCGAACATTTCAAATGATGAATAACCGTAATTGTTAATGTCCAACGTAATGAATATATTTAAAATCTCACTCATACTTAGTAGGTATACATGAAAGTTTTTAAATTTTTAAATATATTTATAATCAAGGTCAAAATTAGTACAATAGATATATTTAAAATTAACTTTTTTTTAATTTTTTATGCTTACGACAAATATAGCCGATATGGTAGATTGTTAGACCGGCACATATTAGGTGCACCAGCCTCTCAGCCCGAAAGTCCGGGCAGCATTAAATTCCCGATCAGAACCATCCATATCCGGACAACATTAAATTCCCGATCAGAACCATCCATCTTTAAGAATCGACATTAAAACGCATCAGAACTTTGTTAAATTCTAATAATTTGATTTTCGAACTCCCAAAAATTTCTGATTCGATGCATTGCAGAAACGTCTGTGGACTACATAGTATACATTAAATTAAAGAAACAAATAAAATAAAGAACCTCGAGCCGGCACCACTTGCCTTGCACGATGACTACATTATAACGTTATTCAAGTAGAAGCCAGCTAAGACGCGTCCGTACTTTTGCATTTTTCTTTTCTGGTGATGCCACATCGCGGAATACCGAAGCTCCACGCGCGTCTTCATGGCGTGATTATCGGCGGGTTTGAAATTTACAAAAAAGACTTCAAGAAAAAAAAAAAAATAGGCATGGGCAAAAGCCAGTCTTTTGCATTTGTGCGAGCATGGACTGGCTTTGTCCGCGAGAGCAATCATTTAACGAGGTGTGGGGTAGCAACTGCATTATTTTTTTTATATTTTTTATACCAAGATTTTTTAACAATTTTCCTGATTATTATTTTCATTATTCTTGGTTATACTTCCCGTTATGAAGACGTTTTATCTAATTTTAAATTTTTTAAAGAAAGTTTTCTTTCCTTCCGAAGAGAAACCTGCTGTGCAATGGAAAGCGAGATGGATGAACAAAGCGTTTTTTGGGTATAAATTTGAGAAAAATTATATGAAAAATGAAAAAAAAATATTATGTTGACAAATGAGAAAGATATACTTCAAAAAATGAGAAAATTTTTCATCCCATCCATCCCCTCTCATCTCGTATTATTTTGAGGAGAAATTTCAATAGCAAGTTACCGAGCAGAATCTTGTGTTCTTGCTGTACCCACCCCTATTGACAAAGACTGACAACAGATATTCCACGTAGACTGATTTATTGATTGCTGTGTCAATAGGCGGACTGACCGATTCGCATACCATCATCAAAATTTCAATGATCTCGTGCAACTTTTTATGTCGAGGAAAATTTCGAAATAAAAAAAAAGTTAAAGACTAATAATAAATTATAAATTTTTAAATAAAACCTTAAAATAGATTAAATATTCAATCCTAAATAAAAAAAATCTTTACAGAGAATAACAACCGCAATAACCTTTTCAAATTTTGATATGAAATCAGAATTTTAGCAAATCTAAATACATAATATATCCGAAGGTTTTGATTTAGCACACCCTTAGTTTTGGTGTATTTGGGTGCAAAAATTCATTTTTTGTTAATGTTTTTGAAAATTTTGTTATATAGTTTGCTAAATATATGTATTTAACATGTATATCTATTTTTGCTAATTTTGGAGATTTATAAATATTTTTTTGAATTTTTTAAAATCAATGACATTTTCGTAATTTATAAAAATCTAGAAAAAATATTTATAAATCTCCAAAATTGGTAAACCTTAATAAGCATGTTAAATAAACTTAGATTAATAATTGTATAAAAAATTCAAAGAGTAATAATAAATTGGTTAAATACACCCGAGTGCTTCAAGGCAAGTGCACCTCCGGTGTACCAAAATCAAAAACCTATATCTCGGCCGGTACGCATCAAGTGTAACCTATTGTTGACTACATTATAATTCAATTCCGCTTCTATAAACAATTTTTTATGAAATTCTCTCTGTACTTAAAATAGTGATAGTTGATAAAAAAAAAATCTACTTCATCCGGTGTCTTTAACATCATTTATAATTTTTAGAAACTCTTTTATTGATTTAATTTCACTGTATATAGGTATCATAATAAATGTGTAAAATCAACATAATAAAATATTTTAATGGTAACATATTAATTTTATACAAAAGCTAAATTATCAATTTTAAAGTAATTTTTTCAACACCTAGATGATATAAAATATTGTTATTATATATATAAATGATTTTACAAAGTATTATTACATTCTAATACATATATGAATAAATCTAAGCTTTTTTATAATTTATATATGAATATATATTTTTCAACAAATGTAGCTCATAAAAATACTTGATTGAGATGAAACTTAATCTTCTAAATACATAAATGATTTTAAATACAATAGATGGATTAAATTTTCATCAAGGATGAAAATCTTAAAAATTAAGAGTGTTACATTGCCCCACTTCTATATAGTTTGGTTACATAGAAAAAGATCTCATTATATTTAAATTCATTCATTTAATTATAATACCAAAATTTCCATCAAAAAAATTATAATACCAAAGTTAATTTCAATGAGTCTTATAATAAGTTTTCTAATAAACATATAATACAAGAAATATATGAAAATCTTTATAGTTAAAATTAAAATGTAGAATTATTCATCAAGTATAGATGTTTAGGAAGTATTTCGCTCTATTTAAAATTTTAAATCAAAACTTTCCGGTCTAAAACTTTTCATTATCTACATTTATCATATTTTTTATCATTTATTCACATTTTCTTATATCATTACTCTATTTTTTAATTATTTCTAACAACTATACAGACAACTAACTTATATATTTTAATTGTATTCTCTTTACTCTTTATTATTACGTTTACCATATACCATCATTTTCATCTATTCTAAAAACTACTATATCAAAAACTTTTCATCAAAAAATTTTATCACTTTCCAGACACATCATTAATTAAATCTTCTCATACTAGTAGAACAATTTAATATGTAAATATGAACCATTAAATAATGATCCATGTAAATTTTTGGTTTAGATGAATTTCGAAATAAATTATTCTAAACGAAATAGCTCGAATTAAATTTTGATATCAATCAGGCTAAGTTTTAAAATTCAACAAATTTATAAGTTGTCCACGGCTTCGATGCGTAAATCATTTTTCTCAGCGGCAACAGCGTGAGTTTTCAATTTTTCAAAGTAACATGCAAAAATTTGGAATTATCCAAGTGCCATCCACATCTGAGGGAGCCAGCAATAGATATCATGAAAGCAGTTGCGTCACAATTATCATGAAACCTGTTTTACAGTTTGGTCACCAAAAAAAAAAAAAGGTGAGAAAGAAAGAAATAAAAATTGTTTTCCGGATGGGGACAAAATATGAAAGAAAATATCGGAAACAGAAGAAAAAGATAAGAACCTTATGCCAGGAAAGGCATCTCGAAAGGTAGTAAAAGGGGGGAACACGATACCAGCAAAAAAAAAAAAAAAATTGAAACGGAAGAGAATAAAAAGGTATGAATTTCACAGCTTTTCAGCTTTTAGCCGTATAGCGATGGTGATAGGGATAAAGGAATTGAACATTGAAAATGAGAAAAAAAATTTAAGAAAAATTTTTTTGAAATGAAAATGTTCATTCTAATTTCTTCCTTTTCCAATCCATTAATCTTGTACGGGTGACCCAAATAAATTAAATATTATTTATGATAAATCCCAAATGTAACTACAAGTTTTGCCTCAGCGAAATAAAAAAAAAAGGTTTTGCTTCTAATTCCAAAAATACTTGGGATGTTTCAATAATTTCATATATACCTCTAGAAATGACGAATATGCCCAAACACTAATAACAATTCTAAGTTAAAAATTCATATTCAAACAATTACTGCTCTAGAATCATACTTTTACAATTATAAAATCATATGTCATTTAAATGTCAATTTTTAACTTAAAATTATAATTAGTGTTTGAGCATATTTGTCATTTTACATAAGAGTATAAGGTATATTTGTTATTAGGACCAAAACTTGTAAGTATACTTGAAATATGAGTAACAAAAACAAAACATGTATCCTCATTTTTAGCAAGAAATATGGGTGGAAATACACTCGAATCATTTGCTTTTGTAGTGGTAAACCTAATGGCCTGGGAAGCACCAGGTCACAAGTTCGAATCTCTCGAATGGAGGGATAATTTACAAATATTCCTCCCGAGTTGAGGAGGTTTTACAATTCCCCTCATGTGAGGGTTTTATAAATATTCTCCCTAATATAGAGGTTGTAAGTAAAATTCTCTCTATGTTATGTGGATTGTAAATATACAAGATTATAATATCAATTGTCATATTATATAAAGAAATCTCAGTCAAAAAAATACACTCGAATCATTTTAATTTTATAACATGTATTTTCAATTAAAGTACTTTATGGAATCTTATATAAAATAATAATAATAATAATATCAACATCATTATTAGTTGAGATTTAATAAAAATTATGGGCAAATCTCAAATATACGAACAAGTTTTGCCCCTAATTCCAAATATATCTACGATGTTTCAATAATTCCAAATATATGTATATAATTTACCCAAAATTTCATTTACACCTATGCCTGTCTATGAAATGACGAGTATCTTCAAGTCCTAATTATGACTCTATACCTAAAAATTCACATTTAAATGATTTATGATTCTATAGTTGTAAAAACATGATTATATAACCGTAGAAGTACTCAAATTTCATCTGAATGTAAATTTTTAGTTTAGAATTATAATTAAGGCTTAAGCATATGCATCATTTCATAGAGGGGTGTGGGTATGAACAAGATTTTGGATGAATTATGTGAGCATATTTGTAATCATCAAAACATCTAGGTATGTTTGGAATTAGGGGCAAATTTTGTGGGTATATTTGGAATTTGCTCAAAATTTTATTAAAATCAACCAATTGCATGTAGTCATTGCATTGAGCGACTTCATGCATCACTACATTGAATCATTACCCAGCACGTGCACACTCTCTACAAGTAAAATCATGCATCCGACTACATTGAATCATTACCCAGTATGTACACACTCTACAAGTAAAATCATCTTTGTTTGTTTGGCATCAACAAAGAATCAACAAAGAGCACAAGCCAAAAGCAAAGGCAAAAGCAAAAGCATTTAGTACTTCCTGTAACTATGCTGCTATGTGACAAAATACGTAGACCATGTTCAGGAGATGTTGAACCTAGTGATTGAATCATCAAGCAGTAAGGACCTACAAAGTATTGATACAATGAAAGGAATATGTGCGGACAAACTTTCCTAGTTTGGCATCATTTAGAGTACTATAGTTGAGCAAAAAGCAAGTAGAGAAATGCTGGAATAAATTTATTGTCGAGAACAAGATTGCAACAATTTCATTACCGATGCTATGTCACATGTTACCATTTGGCAATGAGATTGCAAAGGATACATGCAACATAGCATTGACCATGAGATTGAACCGCTTCAACTGGAGAAATGCATTTGGCTATGGGAAGTGAACTCAGCATTCATTCAGAACTACAACACAATTCTCAATGCAGATGAATTGAGCAAATGGATGGAAGGACATTAAAGTTCTGGTCACCACTTAAAAGGCAAAGAGAATTGAGCTTATGGAAGATGGCAAACTTCAGTTGTAATTCCGGAATCTAACAATGAAATTGAAACTTCCCAGGTAATATCTGAATGTAGCAAAAACTGACCTTGAAGTAGGAAGATGCAGTTGAAGCAAGACTTTTGCTTGAAATAAAGCAAATGGTTCAATAACACCAAAAAAGCTCCCGATATCTCAATGTCACAACACCTCACACTGTATTGCAAATCCACACCTTCGAAAGTGTTTCACCAGGTTCATTTCGAAGCACAAGCAAACCTTAAACGTGGGTACCCTTATCCATAACCAAAGAATTGCACGTGATTATCCTTTCATCTTCTCCCAACATAAGAAAGAACAACTCTTCTCTAAGTGTGCAACTTGGGCCAAGTTGAACCCAGACCCAGCCCACCAAACCCAAGGAACCCAATTATAAACAGGGTAAGGGCTCCAATAAATCCAAAACCAATTTCCCTTTTATATTTTATATAAAACATATTGCATACATAATACCTAAATGATATTTCTTAGAATCGTTTGTCGCCAATCCAAGTTAACCCGACTGAATTTATACTCTAGTTTAGATATTAAAAATACAACTTTCAAGATGATATTTAGTATTAAACTATTTTATTAAGTTGATTTTACACATTTGTAGATAGGTTTGACAGAAAGTGATACTTGATAAGTGAAAGGATTTCCATGATAATATAAAGAGATTTTTGCAAATATGCCTACAAAATTTCATTTATATTGCATCCCGTGTCCTCAAATTTTCAAATATTGCAAATATGCCCACAAAGTTATGCTCAATTTACAAGTGTATCTCCTTTTGACAGTTTGCCAAAACGACATGAGCTAACCTGTAAAAGTTTCTGTATTATGAAATTACCCCTTCTGCTAACATTTCATTTTTACTGTGTGCCAGCAACTCGATTTTGACCTGGGTGAGAGGAATTTCATCTCCCATTTTTCATGGGTAATGTCTCATATAAATTCATTGTTTAGTATACATATGAAAGAAAGTGATTACTGATAAAATTTTCGTTTCTCAATTTTTTTTAAATTTTAACGTAGGAGTACTTGTTCTTACTTTTTCCAACTGTTACATATTATCATTCATTAGTTTTCATTGATTCTAACGTTGTTTAATTCATGTTTTTGGTCGTCCACACACTATTGGCGTTATTTTCTGTTCACATATTGCAAACATACTTATAGATTATTAAAATATTTGTAATTATTCCTATGGGAAGTTTGAGTCTTTTAATTTTTTTAAAAATCAAATGTTTTTTTTATAAATCCAAACCACACATTGTATTTATTAATGTACATTTGGTTAATACACTAAAAATCACCGTGCTTGGATACTCAAGTTGGCTCTAATAAGTATTAATTATTTTAAAACTGATCATAGCCAATTAAGGTACCCAAACAATAGGAGTTTTAGTATATTAACTAGGTTCAAACATATTTGAGGCTATCACTGATGAGGAGAAGAATAGATGGATTGATTGCCAAATAAGTAGGTAGCTTGGTGACCTCTAGGCCATGGTAACTGTCAGGCTATCCCAAGAACTTCTCATCAATTACTCCTAACCAACAGCCTAAAATCAAAACAAATATACGAATATTTTTTTTATAGCAAAAATTAGTTGGCATACAACATAATTGTATGCCCTGGTAAGAAGAGGAAGAGATGAACTGACTGCTAAATAAGGGATGAGAGAAGCCCCTTCATGTTGTGTTGACAAGACATGCGCCTAAAGTCTTTGCACTGAAGCAAGTTGAGTTGTCAAGTGATGTGTCAGCACTAATTTAATGCAAGCCTTCATCTTCTTTGTCGCCAAACCCATTCAAAACCAAAATTAGGGCTATCAGGTCTATTTCTTCACATCCTTTGTTTATTGCCTATGATTGCACTTGTCCTGAGGTGTCTGAAGCACTCGTTCTTGGGATGCAGAATAAGTAGGAAGTTTTAGAGTATAGGCGCCAAGCATCAAGAAAAAGACTTTGTTTGAGCAGCCAGAGCATAATTCAGTATGTCTAGAAGGAAAACAAAAAGACTTAATCATTAATTGGCCACTAGCTAAAGCCTTTATTTTCATCAAAGTGAGACCATATCCTTCCTATCCTTCAGATCTCAGACATTTCCCATATCCTTCCTATCCTTCAGATCTCAGACATTTCAAATCAACCTATAGTTGACTGGTTACATTATAATTTCTGCAAAATTAGGAGTTCAGGTTTCAGACAGAATTCAATTAAATTAATTGCAGTTTCTCGACCAGAGCAAGATTAATCGCCAAAAGGAGGATTCAGCTAAACATGATGGTGAACTTTGAATTGCATTGTTTCTCAGGACTCATCAAGAATGGAAAGCTGACATTGAGACAGCTTAATAATGTGAGAAGGGTTCCATCTGACTCTCTACAGATGGCCTCCCCAGGGAATAACAAATATGTCTGGGTGCATATGCTTCCTGAATCCAACCCAATAGTTCTGTCCATTGTTGAGTTCACACCTGCACAACTGGAAGAAGATTCTCAAGTCTCCATTGTAGTGTTTCCAACCCAACACGATCTGTCCACAGAAAAGAGGTGGAGCTGAACATTAGATAGAGCGAAACTGAGTGCTCTGGACATTGTGCACTCCTGTGGTCGTAGCTTAAACTTGACATGTTGAACATCAGAGCAGCTCTCCCAATAACAAGTAAATGATAATACAATTTTTCTTCATCCAAACAGCATCTCTGCACGTGATGTCAACCTCTTATAGGTAAGGGGAAAGGCCTGTACATTGTCAAAAGAGGATTGAAATGCCTTGAAACTCCACTCAACTGTCAGCTGAACATGATGGTGAACCTCGAAACTGCATTGTTTCTCATGACTCATCAAGAATGACAAGCTTACATTGAGACAGCTTAATCATGTTAGAAGGGTTCCCCCGACTCTCCACAGATGGCCTCCCCAGGGAATAACGAATATGTCTGAGTGCATATGCTTCCTGAGTCCTACCCAATAGTTATGTCCATTGTTGAGTTCACACCTGAACTTGAAGAAGATTATCAAGTCTCCAGTATAGCGTTCCCATCCCAATGCAATCTGTGCACAAGAAAATAGGTGGAGCAGACCATTAGATTAGCGAAACTGAGTGCTCTATGGACAGTGTGTACTCCTGTGGTCGTAGCTTAAATTTGACATGTCGAACATCAGAGCAACTCTCCCAATAACAAGTAAATGCTAATACAATTTTTCTTCATCCAAACAGCATCTCTGCACAGGATTTTAACCTCTTATGGGCAAGGGGTAAGGTCTGTACAATGTCAAAAGAGGATTGAAATGCCTCGAAACTCCACTCCAACTGTCACAGATTCTCTATACCTCAAAAATTCATGAAAATAACAGTTACTTTTGTCTTCAGCACTTCTCTGAAATGATGAAATCTCATCCATCACAAGCTCTCTTCCGTTGCTCTTTACCCCTAGCACAGTAGCACTAGCAGGAATAATGATGTCAAAAACCTAAAAGCTTATTCCAAGAAACATCTGAGATCTGAGTGTTTGTCGAGAGAAATATCATGCTTGCCCAGAACAACCAAGAGGGGGACAGAACCATCAAGAATTTCCTCTTCTTGATGGGTACACCTATAAAAGAATATTGATCTGCTAACCAAGAAAAGTAACTCCAGCCACAAAGAAAAGTTTTTAATTATCAGAACCAAATCATGCCAGCAGACAGCATACAGAACCAAATCAAGAAAAGTTAACTCCGGCTACCACTGACACTAATACTGCCACCTCTAGTGTTGTTATCATCACTGTTAGAAGTACCTGCTCTAATTATGGTTGCCATCGAAGACAGAATGAAGGAATATCTGGAACCAATAAACAGTGGTGCAATTGTTACTACCATGTATAAGAATAAAAATAATAAGACGTACGCTTTTGCATCCCATTGAACACCAAAAGAACAACGCATCTATCCTTGCCAAATTACGAAAAAATGGAACATAACTGAAGCCCACAATGCAATAAACATCAACAAGAGAACACAACGGGAACAATCATAAAAGATATTAGTTGCCAATAATTCAAACGACGCATTGAAATAACCAAAAATCAAAGCCAAGTTCAACTCCCCAAGAACTCTCATTCAATTTAGCCTCCCCAACCATAACCATCACCCTCTCAGCCAGCCCAAAATTACTCAAGAATCCCAAATCTTGACTAAGAAAATCATCCAAATAATCACCCACATGCGTCATCACAAGCATCCCTCCAAGAATTTCACCATCGGATACCAAAATTGTATGTCGGGAAAAAAAAAAAAAAGATGGGTAGCTACATGTATTCCACCAAATTAAGGAGCAACATGGAACAATTAACAACTACTCACCAGGACAGGTAGAAAGGACTAGACCGAAAAAACAAGAAAGTAGAGAAAAAGCAGATGTATAAGCAAGCAGCAGCCGCAGCAGACAGACAGACAGACAGACAGATTGTTTACCTTCGTGAGAGAGATGAGTAAAGAACCCTGAAGAATCGAACCCTGAAGAATTCTCCTTGCGAAACTGTTTTCCCCTTGTGCCTTGACTTGTCTCGTCAACGCGGGAGGAGACGAAGCGAAGGGCTTTGCTGATTGCCGCCGTCCTTCATCTCTCTTTCCTTCCTCCTGTTGACAGCGTTTACTCCGTATAAAGTATAAAGATTTGAAAAAATGAGAACTATAAAAAATAAATAAAAATAAAAATTAAGAAAAAGGGTGGGGGGAAGCAGTTTCCGTTTGCTTCCGCACGCAACGAATTTCGAGGCCAATCAACATATATGAAATTCCGTCCATTGTGGGTGTGTTTGGGAATAGATAAAAATTTTGATAAAAAGTTGTAGAGATGAAAAGTTGTCAAATGATGTGATATGATAGGTGTAATGATGAAGAATAAATAGAATAAAGTTGAAATAGATAGGTTTGTTGTGTTGGTAGTTGTGTGGAAATGATTGAAAAGTAGGGTAGTTGTATAGAAAAATGTGAAGAAATGATTAAAAAATAGGATAGTTATGGAGAGTGAAAAGTTTTAGATTGAAAAATTTTAACTTGACAACTTTTCGTTGTTAACAAACACATCCTGTATTTGCTATTTTGCTCTTCTAAATGGGAATTTTTAAGCAGCATTTGTAAAGTGGTGCTTCTAAACACAAAACCACCCTAACGAAACTGAAGGAGGAGCGCGGAAGGAACAGGACGGCGCAGAAAATGGCGCACGCCTACGGGCGGATTTACCTCCCAACATCCTATTTTTTCAATTTTATTCTTTTATTTTAATTTTTTTCCCATCAACTATTCGCTAACATACTAATTTATTTTAATTTTACCTTTATCATTTCCTGTTAAACACAAAATTCTCAAAATATTTTTTTTGTTTACATTTCATTGGTCCCTATAATTTTATCTCATTTTACGTACCCCAACAACACCTACAGAGTTCTTAGCTCGGGACATGTATGCTCTCCTCTCTCCCTCACCTATAAGGCAATCTGGTGAACTAAACTTCCAAGTAAGATCCTTATTTTTGGGTGGAGGCTACTCAAGAATAGGCTTCCGACTCTCATGAATTTACTGAGGCGAGGTATTGATATTGACCCTCAATGCTTGTTTTGCAAGTCAGGATTGGAGGATTCTAACTATTTATTTTTGGAGTGTGAGCTAACTAAAGGGATATGGTTCTAGGTTGCAATGAGGATCGTTCTTCCGGCTACTGTTCAGGAATTAATCACTTCTCTTGCACTAAATCATTGGACGGATGACCTGGGCCTATTCATCATCTGCTGTTGGCGAATCTGGTTTTTGCGGAACTCACTAAGGGTCGACGGGCTAAAACCAGATTTCGCAAACGTACTAAATTGGTGTAAAGAGTACTTGGAGGAACATCGGAGGGCCTCTCCCCTCATTTTGGATGGCGCATTTGATAGACCTCTGATCCCCATATGGACTAAACATCCGGATGACGTATTAAAGCTTAATGTGGATGCTCGTCTGCATCATCGGAATTCATCGATGGGCTTCGCCGCTGTCATTTGTGATTCCAAGGGATCCTTTATTGCGGCAAAAGTATGGCGTCGGGATGGTTTGATGGAACCTTTGCTCATGGAAGCATAGGCTTTTCTCCTCGGCGCATCTTGGGGACTGGAATCCAACACGCTTGAACTACAAATTGAATTTGATTCGCTCCTTCTGGTCAACTTGCTCTCGACGGATGGTCCCGTTCCCTCTCCTGTCGGTACCGTGATTAAAAAAATCAAGACTATTCTCTCTTCTTCTAATCAAATCATTGTTCATCATGTTCTTAGGCAGGGGAATGCTGTTGCGCATGCCTTAGCCGACGCTCTTACTGTCTCCTCTGTTGATCAACAGGTTTGGTGGGATACCCCTCCCACCGGTTATAGAGGAAAAAATTTGTATAGACAATTTTTTGGTAATAAAAGCTCTTGGATCATCCTATCCCCCTTCCCTCTCAGATGATTAGGGTCGTAGGATAGGGTGCTTTCATTTTTCTCAAAAAAAAAAAAAAACACCTATTGCTGTTGACCAACCGTTTACCTCTCAATAGGATTTTTTTAATAGACAAGCAACCAGATAAAATGATTTTTAAGTAAAAAATTTAAAATAGCTTACACCAATTATAATCACAAAAAATTACTATTGTGAGGAAGCTCGAATCTCACTTATTAAAACCACATAAGTCAATCGTGAATATCCATAAGAGAAAACAAAATTCTCCCGTAAAATTATATGAAACTCTTGAATTTTACACACTTCTATATAATTTTTTTGGCATGAGATCTTGTAATGATTTTAAATTAATGTCGCAATCTTGATCTTCCTCATCAAGTTTGTGCATTATTCTTTTTTTTTGGGTGTTTATATTTTATGAGCGTGTTTATTTTTAACAAAAACTTTTCACTCTTTGTAACTACTATATTTTAAAATTATTTATTTATATCTTCTAATACAACTATCTTTTTTAATTAGTTTCCCATAATTATCTATCCAGCTATTCTGTCTATTTTAACTTTATTATCTTTACACATCATCATTACCTCTATTATGTCAAATAATTTTTTATTAATTTAACAAATTTTATGCCAAAACTTTTCCTCCAGAAATTTCATCACTTCTCAAATACACCATATATCTAAATATATAGACTTTGAAATTTTATTTATTGATTTATTTTTCTTCTAAGATCATTTTATTTTATATAACTTACAAATACAAAACTGGTTCAGATCATTTTTTTATGAAAAGTTCATTTCATTTTTAATGTTGAAAAGATTTTAATTCTATTATATATCTAGTTTTAAATCTAATTAATTTATTTTCTAATAATTCAATGCGGCTAAATCAAGTACCATCTAATTTATTTTAAGCATGTTCTTATAAAAAGGGATAGATGCATTATTATAAAGTTCAAATGGGTAAGTTCTAATATATCTTGCTAGGAAATTAGATAAATATAGACCTTTTTTACATTTTAATACTATAAAGTTTATTTGTAAAATAAATTTTATACAATGTCTGATTAATATTTAATAATGTATAATAAAGACTATTTCTATTATTTAACAACTTAATTTTAAAATCTATTTCATATGCCCTTTTGGTAATTTTATTTACTAAAAGCACTGTAATATTTTAGCCTAACATAACATTATTATTTTAAGTACTTCTATAATGGCATTGCCAAATACTTAACAATATTTTATTACAATATTTTTATAAAAGTTCTGTTTCTAATTGGGCTTTTCTTGATTGTAAAATTTTCATTCTGGGCCAAATGAAACCTAAGTCTATGCTTGGTGACAGTTTGGATTAGATGATGATGGCATAAAAATGCATAATAAAAAACGTCGGTCTGTGTAAATGGAAAATTTTGTACGAGGGTCAAGAAAAATTGTAGGAAAGTAACAAAAGTAGGTTATTGTTTTTTTACAAAATGATTGTTTTGTAGGAACGTACTTAGTCACATTGATAATAGTTTCCTTGTACACAGAACATTGTGAATGAAAAGGCCCTCTATTATGTTTAAATTTTTGGTGATTTACTTTTGCATAACACCTAAAATTTTATAATACGTATCCCGAAAACTTCTAGAAAATTCTTTATGCATTTCAATCAATTCATTGTGTCTGAAAATATTTTTCAAATAAAAATGCTAGCAACACCCTAACTACTACCAGCTACAAACGGGACCCACATCAATAAAAAAAATAAAAAAATCACTGATCATATTGATTAATATCATTTGCTTTACCATAGTATTAAAAATTATCCAATAAGAGTCTTAGATGGGGCGCATTTGCTTGAGATACAATGACGTGAATCATGAAAAAGTACTTAAATCTATTTACTTTTATACTATAATGTAGTAATAATTTATATAATCATTTATTTATATAGAAATAATATTTCTGATGGTTGGTTAAATATTGAAACTATAATTTTAAAATTGATATTTATATCAGATTATTTTATTAGGGATAAATGATTGAATACTTACATAAGCCTCGAAATCTTCATTCTTACCCTTAATTTTTTATTTTAAAATATTTTTTAAAGATCTAAATTATTTATCATGTTTATCAAGTATTTATTTATAATTTCAAAAACTACAAGTGGGTTTGCTACTTGATAAAACTTTTGAAAGAAATGTTTGTGATAGAATAGAGGAAATGGTGATGAGTAGAAAAAATAAAATTAAAATAGATAGAGTTGTAGCATGGGCAGTTGTTAAAAAATAATTAAAAGTAAGGTAACTATATTAGAAATTTAGAATATGATAATAAATTATTAAAAATATAATGGTTGTGGAGAGTAATAAACAACTCTTTATGATTACTAAACACACCCTACATGTATTGCAAACTTTTATACACCAAATTTTTAATATATATTTTCCAAAATTTCTAGTAGTTAAAAAATACTATTTTTTAGAAGGCATAAGTTTTTCATAAAATTTATTTTTGGTATTAAAATAAAACAAAATGTATTAAACATGATAAATAGTTTAGATTTTAAAATTTTCAAAAAGAATCCATGCTTACCTAAGTATTGAAACATTTGCCTTTGTTAAGCTCACACATTTGTTTGGATGAAAATGAAACTTGGCGTATTATTGAATTAATGACCTTACTTATAATGGATGGGCCGGAATTTTATTTTATCACGGGGCCCTTTTGCACGCAATCGACTTTAGCATTTCCATTATTTAAATTAGGCCACAGTTATATCATGTCCATAGAAGTTTGAATGAGGCACAAAATTAAATCTCTTATATTTATTGATGGGCTTCACTTCTATGTAACTAAGAAGTTCCTAATGTAACCCCTTCAATTTTTAAAATATTGATGATTGATTTAAAATTTAATTTATTCATTATATTTAACATCACTTGTTTATTTACAAGACTAAGTTTCATCCAAACTAATTATGTGTATGTGTGGGCTTCATTTCTATGTAACTAAGAAGTCCCTAATGCAACCTCTTCAATTTTTAAAATATTAATGATTGATTTAAAATTTAATTCATTCATTGTAGTTAATATCACTTGTTTATTTACAAGACTAAATTTCATCCAAATTAATTATGTGAATGTGTGCCGGTCATCTACTCAAAATATGTATATTGTTGTGTAAATTATGAAAAATACTTAGGATCAATTTACATATGTATTAAAATACAATAATACTTTATAGAATTGTATATCCATATAATAAGGATATTTTAGATGGTTTTGATGTTAAAAAAACTATTTTAAAATTAAAATTTTAGCATTAAACTAGTTTGTTAAGAAGATTTTACACATTTATATATATGACTCATATACAATGAAATTAGAAAAAAAAAAAAAAAAGGATTTCCAAAATACTATAAATAATATTAAATACAATGGATTATATTATGAATGAAGTTAAATACAATAGATGAAATAGTTTTTCTATTAACCATAAGATTTTAAAAATAACCATGAGATCTTAAAAATAGAAGGGGTTTTATAGAAGAGCGACCATTTATCTATTTTTTGTTTTTTGCATATAAGTTTTTTTTTCTTCATGGTCACCGAAACATGATTACGACCATTTCATGGTATCCTTTAATGATGCTCCACCAAATCTTCATAACCAGTGAAAATTTGACTTCAGACGAGTATTTTTCCAAGCAAAGTTTACAAGTAGGGGCATTTCAGCAAATAATAGTTATGAAGTATGAAAATCAATTTTTTTAACCAAAAAGAAAAACAGTGGTCAGGCAAATGCCCAAGGCTCTGTTTGCAAGAGCTTATCCTCAGCGCTAATGCGCTTTTCAAAATGTCTTTGGCAAAATTATGTTTGCTTTTGTGCATCCTCTTCTTTTCCAAAAGCACTGAATACCGAAGCTTGAAGCAGTACAATTCTCGTTGTTTGGCCTGGAGCATGATTTCATAGGTTGCGTTTATGTCCCAAATGGCACGATTGATTAAACCCACAGTTGCTTGCGCCCATTGAGGCAACATCATCAAACACGTTCTTAGCGGACGTTTGAGATGTTGAAAATTTGCGGGATGGTGGAAAACGGTGAGAATTTGAAACGAAAACATTTTTAAAAATGTGTATTGATACAAAATGATAGAGGTAAAATTGGAATAAATAGAGTCATTAAATAATAATTAGTAAGAAAAATGATTAGAATATAAGATAAAATTGGAAAAATAAGATTATTAAGTAGACTAATAATTTTTTGGGAACCGTGCTCCCGCTTTCTTCCTTCCCACCCCAGACATGCATCTTCCCCAACATCCCCTTGCTAATTTGGCAACTTAAAGAACCCCATTCCTATGAATGTCAGGAGATATCAATGCAAGCCGTGCCCCTGCTTCTTTCTCCAGCTGCCCATCAACAAAATAAACAAATTTCAATCAATAAATGGCTCAGAATGATCCAACGAACGACTGTCTACCGGTCCAAAATCCAACCGCTGAATAGATTCAGGATAGAGAAAAGTTATTCCAGTTTAGACAAAGTTTTCACATCCTCATCTTTTAGGAACGAAGGAACAACGATTGCTGGTTGAAGAACAAAGCCTGCCTCATTGCAGGCATCTTCAAGAAGTTCTACTTGGGTTGGCCCATCTGGACAGTATGCAACCACTGCTCCACCGCTGCCTGTAAACTTGGCTGCAGCACCAACACTTCTTGCCACCTCAACCATCTCCAAGTTCATAAAGCCAAGCGCGTCGTCCCCGAACATGAGCCTGCAGCACCCCCATACAGAGAGATCACCAGAAAAACAGTAGGCATTGTCAGCACGTGCAAATTTAAAAGAATCAACGTGCAAAACAGCAGCAGCCATTGAATTTGATCTACGGATACACAAGCAGTAGTGACTAGTGAGGATCATCCAATTACACAGATTTTTGCCTAAAATTCAAGGACAACATATTGTGGCCAAGTGCTTGAGGGAAGATTATTGCCCCGAAATCAAAACCCATCATTTATATATTGTTGCCTGAGGAAAGGTTCTGTATTTGTTTGTCCGGACACAGTCAACAACATATTTGCTAACAGTACCTGAAATATTCAGAACAGAATAAGACATAATCAGATGTTCTTGCCTCCTTCTAATATACCTTCGAAGATCAAAATTATGATTCATAAGTTCAGCAAGTTTATCATAATCCTTTTGAAGTAATGCTGTGCGGCCTTCCAGTGCTACGTTCGCGACTTCTTTCATTGAAGATATTATTAACTCATCACCTTCAAGCCACCTCTTGCGAACATTGCAATGCACCTGGAACAAAATCCCTAAACAATGAAGTGCAATAAAAATACATGGAGGAATGCATTCAAATGTAAGAACCAAATATACATATATATAGTCTCCACTTCTATGTAATCATATATATAGTAATAATCTTGGCACACTTACATAATAATTGTGGTGCAGCTGCTTTAAAACGGGCCCCACATAATCATAAAATTTTAATTTACTCAATCTATTGTATTTAAAATAATGTTTCTATTGAAATACCAATTTTCATACCAATCAAATATGTGTATAGACCCTAGCTGAAAATGGTACAAATACAACGTAATAATATGGTACATTTGGCTAAAAATGGACCCGGCACATATTCTAATGCAACGAAACTTTATACAATCATTTATCCATATATAAATTTTACCGCAAATAGTTTACATTTTGAAAAAACCACTTTAAAATTATTATTTACATCGAACTATTTTATTACGTTGAATTTATATCATTTTCAGATGGAGTCATACACATATCCGATTGGGATGAAAATTAGTATAGTAATAGAATACATCATTCTAAATACAATGGGTAGAGTACATTATAATTTTATGATCATATGGGGCTCGTTTTCAAGACAACTGTACCACAATTATGGTGCAGGTGTGCTGCATTTGAATATTATTCATATATATATAGACCTGATCCGGTATAGCGCAACTGCATCGGAATAGTGGTACATTTGCCCAAAAAGGACCCCATACATTATTCGAATGCAATGAAACTTTATGTAATCATTATCCGTATATAAATTTTATAGCAAATGGTTTATATGGTGAAAAAATCACTTTAAAGTTTTTATTTATATCAAACTATTTTATTACGTTGAATTTGTACTATTTTCAGATGGAATTCAACACATATCCAATTGGGATGAAAATTGATATGGTAACAGAGTACATCATTCTAAATACAATGGTTGGAGTAGATTATAATTTTATGATCACGTGAAATTCATTTTGACACAACTGCACTGTAATTACGATGCAGTTGCGTTGGACCTGAATATTACTCATATATATAACAAGAGCACTTCTATATAACCTTCCCTATCTTGAATATCGAGACAGTTGATGAAAAATCTACTCTATCCATAATATTTAGCATCATTTATATTATCATAACAACCATTTTACTTGTTTAATGTCACTATATATGGGCCCCATCTACAAATGTGTACAATCAAGATAATAAAATAATTTAATATTAAATATCAATTTTTAAGTAACATTTTTAATATCTAAACCATCTAAAATATCATAAATATGTTAATAAATGATTTTATAAAATATTGTTACATTCTAATATATATGTGAATGAATATAAATATTTTTCTTAATTTATACATGAATGTACATATTTTTTAGCAAATGTGGCCTATGCACATATTGGATTTAGATAAAACTTATCTCCTAACTAAACAAATGATGTTAAATATAATGAATGAGCTAGATTTTTCATCAGACATCAAAATCTCAAAAATAAAGGAGGTTATATAGAACAGCTTCTATGTAACCTGGCTACATAGAAGCGGGCCCGTATATGCATATATAATTTATTCTAGTGCATTCAAATTGCACCATAATTACAATGCAGTCTATGCATTGTAGGGCCAACTTGATCATTAATAAAAATTTATTTCAATCGTATTAAAATTATTCACCTTATTAGCATACTAATTTTCATCCGAATCCAACATGTCTATGTGCCCCTGTCTTAAAATTGTACAAAATCAACGTAATAAAATAGTTTAATGAAAATATTAAGTTTAAAATGATATTTTTAACATTTAAACCGTCTAAAACATGATTTTTATATGAATAAATGATTATATAAAGTATTATTGCATTTTTAATATGTTTGGGACCCATTTTGCAGCAGACTACACTATACTTATAATACAATCTATTTTCACAGGATGGGTTATATACATGTTACTATATATTTATATGCACCATAACTTACAGTGCACTTGGCTCAAAATGGAACCTATGTGTACTTAAATGTATTGATACTTTATACAATCATTTTTCTATATATAAATTATATGGGAAATAGTTTACATGTTAAAAAAACAACTTTACGTTGTTATTTACATCAAATTATTTTATTACGTTAATTTTGTACCATTTTTAGATGGGGCTCATACATATATCTAATTTGGATGGAAATTGGTATGTTAATAAAAGAAACAATTCTAAATACTATGGATGGAATAGATGTACATTTTATGATGATTTGGGGTCATTTTGATGTAAATGCACCGTAAGTTACTGTGCATTCACATGCATTAGAATATATCTCATATACACACGCACACGCGCACGCGCACACACACATATATATATAGAGAGAGAGTGTGTGTGCAGAGGCTGCCTCCTTTATACAAAAGATGAATGCGCCCCACTCCACGGCAACACCTCCCCTCCTCCTCCCCCCCCCCCCCCCCCCCCCCCCCCCCCCCTTTAGTGTTTCACGTGAACTATCATATCAATCTTAAGGACAACAGATTGTGCAATCTCTCTCTAAAGATGATTGATTCTTGAACAAAAAAAAATTATCAAATCCATGAAACAAAAAGAAACAAGCTTCACAATCTTAAGGACCACAAATTGTGCAATCTCTCTCTAAAGATGATTGATTCTTGAACAAAAAAGAATTATCAAATCCACGAAACAAAAAGAAACAAGCCTCACAGGAAAACAGACCTTCCCCGAATCGCTTGGATTTTCTGCATAGATTAGATGGAGTTGAGGAAGAAGATTAACATCCATAGGTGTATATAAGCCATGCCCCAATTCATCCATATATTCCTTCCTAAAATCCTATGAAAACATCAATGAATGTCATTAATACAAAAGAAGTCAGAAGGTCAGCAAATATCCCAATTCGACTAGTCATAAGTGTGTCACCGTGCAACCAACATTTGAGGCTTTAGGCCATGGTAAGCAAATAGGCAGTTGAAGTCACTCGTTCAGGAAACAAACTCAGCATATTCGCCCAATTTAAAATTTTTGTTGACTAAAGCCATAGTGAGTACCGTATTAGAAATGATTATATCCTTACAAACTGACATGTAGACAATGGATGACTGGAAATTTTTCAAGGGAAAGGAGCATGATCAATTTTGGCTATCAGTATCATGTTGTATTAGGAAAATACTGCATATAAGGCCCAAAAAAAAAAAGAAAAGGAATATCACATGCAGGGATGGGGAGACCACAATCTTACTATCAGAATTGGCAACAGCAATAACCTCACTAGATTAAACGCATTCAAAATATTCACTTCCCGATTGCATTCTATTGAAGTTCCAACTCTTCTGTACCATGTAAACGAGGCCTCCATAAACCTGTGCGACACGATCTTGTAGCCCAGCAACAATTCCGAGTTCCTTTT
Organism: Annona squamosa; assembly: GCA_035584095.1. Taxonomy (NCBI): domain Eukaryota; kingdom Viridiplantae; phylum Streptophyta; class Magnoliopsida; order Magnoliales; family Annonaceae; genus Annona; species Annona squamosa. The sequence continues at coordinate 17,325,351 of JAXCLR010000092.1, forward strand.
CAGCACTAAGAATAAGATTTGGCCTCACTTCCACTTTGATCAGGTGCCTGACCTTGAAGAAATCAAGAAAGCAGTTCAAGGCAGCACATATTATTGCACTTGAACCAGAAAGCCCTGTCTGAAAACCAAAATGGCCTCAGTCAAAATTCTCAATTGTGATACTATAATTTTAAAGGTGTAGAAAGATGTGACATACAGACAACAGAAAATAAATAAACAAATAATTTTAAACGTGTACAGCCATCCAATTCAATGAAAAGAATTAATTAAATAGCTAAAAGAAGATTACAAAAAACAGTAAAATATTACTTCACAAGTAGGAATCCCAGTCTTCATTTCTTCTCTTCCATTAAAGCATAAGTACCTAATCCTGGTCACCATTGTATATGTATTCGTAGCTATGTATTTACAGGCCAATGAACAAAGTGTTATTGCAACTAAGGATGCTGTCTAACTCATATCTCACACACAATCGACTGTTAGACAAACAATTCTGGACATTTAAAAATGCTGCTATGTCTTTTTATTGAAACCCAAGAATGCTATGCATACTCCTGGCCTTAAGGACCACAATCAGTTCGTGAATAGCATCACAAGTAAATTCTAACAACCTACTTGTCGAACGCTATCAACAATAGCTTCTACAACGATAATGATGATGCTTATGATGATAACAGGAGGCATGAGTGACATCCACACAAGATAGCTTTGGAAAGATCTGCGCTCAACAAGAGTCTAAAATCAAGCTTTTCTTTTCATTTGAAAAGGTAGAAAGTCCGCAAAATTAGGTAAGACAATGTATGAAATACTTTAAATCCCATATTGCATCCATTTAATAAGGCAAGGAGCATTTAACAATAAATCCGGCAAATAGAAGGTCAGCAAGTTCCAAAATACCTAGGGAAACAGGTGAAGTCTTAGACAACTGTTTTCTCCAATAAGATACATGGTTTGGCAAATTTTACACATGATAAAGTTATGGATTAAGTGATATATTGACCAATATACATCCATGCCCTTTTCAAGTGGCAAACAGACAGTGTGATCAAAATTTTTTTTTTTTTCATGCCTTAAGTCTCTGGAGATCCAGTCCACTTCAGCTGGTAAGATTTTTCAATCAGCCACTTGTCCTTGATGAAGTTCCTATTCTAGCTGAGGATCAAAAAACAATGGTGGCATTTGAATTTGGAGGCGTTTAGAAATACAAGATAAAATAAAAATGTAAGCTCACTACATATCTTGCAACATTTAGGTGCAGGCTCATTATGAATAGCAGATCACGGTCTGTGGAATATTCTAGTTGATGGTCGGTTTGAATCACCACAAACATTCCATGTGGGTCTAACATTGAGGAATTTCACTCCGAGATCGATCAAGTGCACTTAGCTGCAGTCCGGAGCAAATATCCATTTTTCGTTTTTATGAAAAAATTTTCATACAACTATTAATATAAATATATTTAACATGTGTATTAATTTTTACCACTTTTAAGATTTTTAGTTTTTTTGAATTTTAAAAAATCAACCACATTTTTTAATAATATAAACTTACTAAAAATGTCACTGATTTTTGAAAATCTAAAAAAAGCTAAAAATCTCTAAAAAGGTAAAAATTAATACACATGTTAAATACAATTAGATTAACATTTTTATGAAAAGTTTAAAAAAATAAAAAATTTATTAAATACACTTGGGTGCACTGAATCTAAGTACACCTAAGTGCATTCAATAATATCCCATTTCGCAATAGATCTAAGCTCATTATAGCTAGCATATGTTGCAATTTTGACATGAATTATGCTAAAACATTTGTTTCATGACACAAACAAATTTTTTTTTTCTTAAAAAAAAAAAAAGTGAAAAAAAACTAACACCGTGACGGAATGAGAGAATCATTAGTACCAAGTCAAGTATTTTTCAAAAACTTCACCTGCCGAGGTATATTGGTATCGTACGACAAAGTGAAGTTTCCACCCCTTAGTTCAATCTCGTTCTCACCACAATAATTAAAGAAAACTTTGCAAATTGCCATAAGCAAGCGAGCTCCTCCGTAATATCCCTCACTTTCCAACCGATGCATCTGAAGATGTTTGCATACTAATTAGATAACGAGAAATAGAAATCGTTACCATCCTCATATTGTTCATCTTAATCAGAAAGGAAACAGAGAATTTCGATTATCAGTTTACATTTTTATTTCTTAGCAATTTGTAATGGTAAGCAAATGTTACAGAAAATAAGGGGGGAAATAACCCAAATTTAAAGTCCAAAAAATAATAAAAATAATAATAAATGTGAACTTGTAAATTTGCCATTGTGGCGCATGTGACGGCGTTTGAAAGTGAGGTTGGCCGAGTTAGTCTGATTGTGTCAATTAGGGTCATTCCGGCAACTGAGAATCAATCCAATCCATCGACCAGCATTCTCCGATCCGTCCAGATCACCACACCTACCATTCAAAAGCGCACAAGCAAATGCATACGAGCGACATCTCAGTAGAGCGGGGGGGAGGCGAAAGAGAAGAACATCTAACCAAATGATCAACGGAGTCGAACCGAACGAGATCATGCGTGGGGTGAGGCTGGATGAGGAGATCATGGGAGGGCCGGAGGCGGACGGTGGCCCAGAAATTACCGAGGCTGAAAGATATGGTGCGGCCGAAATAAACGTCGCTGGGATTGCCGAGGAGGCCCACGCGAGCGTACGCCTTGTGCTCGATGGAAGTCCCGGCAGCTTCTTCGGCCTGAGGGACGTCGCTTCCCATGGCTTCCACGGCTTTCTTCTTCGGTGCTGATGCAGAGTCGTCGGGCGTGGCCACTGCATCTGCTGCTGGCATTTATAACTCTGCGCTGGCCCCTCGACGCCGATCTTCTGTACCAATGCGCCGGCCCGTTGATGGCGAGCTGACAGTCTTGGATTACATACGCGGGACCCACCGCCTCTTTACCGCCGCGTCTGCTTGCCGGCGGATTCCGTTTCGAACCTCATGCAAGTCTTCACGCGCGCGTTACTTTTCTAGCATCGACTAGTTCTCCTTTTATTGGTAATTTACCGCATTTCTCGGGATCTGATTTTAGGCTGCGACAGAAAGAGAACATCTGTTTGCGCGCGCGGAGCAAGTGACAGAGTTGGTGGCAGAGTTCACTTGCCGGATGATGGTTTATCACTGAGTGTTTTTTTTTTTTTTTTTTATATGTCAAACTTGGTATCAATGCTCTAGGTCCATATGCTCATTTTAGTATTTTTTTTTTTGTAAAAATTATTAAAATATCACTGATTTTCTAAAAATCAGAAAAAAATATTTTAAAATCTCTAAAAATAATAAAAATTAATACACATGTTAAATACAATTAGTTTAACAGTTTTATTTAAAAAGTTTCAAAAAAAGTAAAATACAAGTACGTATGTGATATGATAGGAGTAAAAATGAATAGCAAAAAAATAATATTAAAAAATATATATATATTAGTTATACGAGTAATTGTGTAGAAATAATTGCAAAATAGAAAGTTGTATAATAATATATTTAAAAATAATTAAAACATATGGTAGTTATAAATATTGAATGTTTTGGTTGGAAAAGTTTTTTTCCAAATAACCCTTAAATCATTTTCAAAAAGTTTAAATTATTGTCATATTTATTTGTGTTTATTTGTTTATGATTTCAAAAAATCATG